>WHPX01000261.1:0-174929 GCA_011057435.1 Actinia equina
TCTCCCCCAGAGCAACGCGTTGCTGACGCCACTGGAAAGTGGTTTGGGGGAGACTACACAAAGTCTGGAGCAGAACTGATTTATTTTTCCAACTACGAATACTGTTGCGTGATCACTTACATCATCATTCCAATTATGGCTAGTACAAACGTAACACAACAAACTCGAATAAATCTTCAACCAGTTTGTTTTCAACCAGTTTTCAACTTGGTTAAATGATTGTGCAGTAGTGTGTGGCCTCAGTTATCTACAAATCACACATCAACCCTACTGAATGACAACCTCATTCTCCTTTAACCTATTAAAGCCTAATATCTCACCCTTTATCTGTATCGTCTTTGATGGATCTTGTTGGTGAAGGCATTTCCCATTTGGACCTGGATGGTGACATGTCTTCGTCATCCCATGTACTTCTAGATGGTGTTCGTAAACCTCAAAGAAGTATAAATTGTACAAATGTGAATAGTGGTTGAAAGTTACTCACGTAATGTGGTTATAAGTTAATAAGCAGAGTACAACACTGGAAGTGGGTAAATGGCTTCCAGTAACAATGATTGGGATATGAGTGGAAAACATGCGTTACTGACTTACAGTACGTACACAGTACGACATGCCGTAATAATGAAATGGCTTGCCATAAGAATGGTTATCGTATGAGTGTGAAACATACAGTACTGACTCACAGCACGTACACAGTACATGTACAACGTGCCGTAACATTGAAATGGCTTCCCGTAAGAATGATTATCACATGAGTGGGAAACAAACAGTACTGGCTTATAGCACATACACTGTATGACATGCCGTAACATTGAAATGGCTTCCAATAAGAATGGAAATCGTATTACAATGAAACATACAGTACTGACTTAAAGCATGTGCATGGTATGTGGTGTAACATTGAAATGACTCCATCCAATCAAAATGTTTAGATAACATAAGATTGGGTAGAGCTCCAACACAATATTAAAAATCATCCACTCATGTGAAAACTGCTCTGCTCTATATCCGTTAGGCAACACCCAAAAAGAAAATACCTTTTGTCTTATGCTGTGGTGTGTAGTCATCCCTTTCTGTCGACCGTCTACTCCTTGATGGCGTATCTTCCCAGTCACTTCTCCTAGACCTTGGTTCTTTAAATCTCCTATCGCTCCTATCACCATACCTCCCTCTGTCATCACGTCTATCCCCACCCCTACCTCTATCTCTATCTCTATCCCTGTTCTTGTCACTTTTGTCCCTAGACTCAGCATAAACCCCCTGACCTCGTCTCTCTCTTTCTCTTTCTTGTCGTCTGAGTTGTTTCTCGCGTGCTTCATTGCTCACTCCACCAGTATGCGATGGCGTATCCTCAATATGAGTTCTATAATGGCGCGACTTCTCCTTCTCTCGATCTCTAGATGAGAAAATTTTACCCTTGTCCTTATAATCTTCATCATCACCATCTTCCCAATCTTCTGATTTACTCGCTAACTTTGATTTCTTTGCATCGTCTCTAAGTAACTCTTCTTTCTCTCTTCGCTTTTCTTTGGCCAGCTCTTGCAAGCCAAGTACGCTTCCTTTAGGCTTTTCAAACTTGTGTTTACTGGTAGGCTTTTTGATGATTAATCCTCCTACTGTTTCATTTGTTCCTTCGAGTCTGTCGCTAAATCCTCCTTCGAATGCAGAGGAAGACATCATAGACTCGTCCAAACAACGCAAAGATTTTTGACTAAATTACTTTAAAAAAATAAGACTATTTCCATAAAATGAGCCTGTTCAACAATCTTTAGCTATATTCCTATAGTCTATCATTCAAATTGGTTAAAATTCTCAAATTATTTGGTACAAAACAACGCAATTACGAAAATTTGACGACATTTTTGACAGAGTTTGTCAGCCATATTGTTTACCTTCAAAGCGCATGCGTACTTTGGTAATCCGCTGATGATTTTCAAAAAGCGTTCTGCAATCAATCGATAATATTTCGAGAAAATGTTTTAGCCGAGACTTCAAAAGATTTTGTAATCATAGTAAGTTGTTTTCGTTGGGTAGAAATCCCTAACTAGTAATCTTTTGTACGTACGCCAAAACGACAAATAAATATTCAGTGGAAACTAGTTTCCTCTTCAGTCCACTGTATTCGAGAATAATTCGGGTATTCGGAGTAGCTTCGGAGTAGGTTCGGTGCATGCTCAACTTTAGGAAAAGGACGGAAGGAACGTAACCGAATAAGAAAGTACAAATCTTTCACAATGGGTGAAATAGTAGAAGATGTTGGGAGCAAAAAAATCGATAGAAACTTCAAGCTTACCGTATACAGTAAACTGAACGAGCTACGACAGGAAGACATCTTCTGCGACGTGTCCTTGTCGGTCGAGGATCAAATATTTCCCGCTAACAAAATTGTATTAGCTGCAGCCAGTCCCTATTTCTTTGGCCTCTTCACGAATGATTTGCTTGAAAAGACGTCAAATGTTATCAAGATAGAAGCTCTTAATGCTAGCATGATCCAACAGGTATTACACTACATGTATACCGGCGAGGTAATCATCGAGTTTTCCAACGCTAAAGAGATCATTATGGCAGCAGATTATTTGCTCATGCAGAGTTTGAAAAGTTTGGCTAGCTCTGTTCTCCTAGAAAACCTGTCGTCTCACAACTGTATTGATCTTTATGGGTTTGGGGTCAAATATTCATGCATGGATCTCGTAACACGGGCCTCTGACTGCATGCTTGAGAAGTTTGAGAATGCTTCGTTGTCTGAATACTTTAAAGAACTGGATTTTACAGGTCTGGAGAGTTTGATTAGTGAAGATGATCTCGAAGTTGAGAGAGAAGAACATGTTTTGAATAGAGTGCTAGATTGGGTAAAATATGATATATCAGGGCGTGAGGAGTACCTCCCTCAACTTCTAAGATCTATAAGATTGTTCTCGATGTCAAAGGAATCATTGACAGAATATTTGGAAGAAGAAGATTTGATCAAGGAAAATGCTCTGTGCACTAATATCTTGAAGAAGAGTTTAGATATGCATCTTTTCCAGATTTGGCTCTAAATTCATACCAACATCCAAGGAATTGTGTTAAGAAGAATATTATAAAGGTTGCGATAGTTGTCGGTGGGCATATTGCGAGAATGAAGTCAATTCCACGCCTGGTTGCTTATGCATTACCCAATGGTGAATGGTATGAAATAGATGTAGAAATGCAAGAGGGAAGGTCCCGCCATTGTGCTGCTGTTTGCGGAGGCTCAATATTTATCTTAGGGGGAATATCATCATTTCGCATGGAAATGATTGACATACAAGACAAAACACGGAACTCATCAATCATTACAACCCAAGTATTTTCCTCAACAAAGCATTCAGCTATCGTATCATTTCAAGAAAAGCTTTTGCTTTTTGGTGGACAGAAGTTAGAATCTAACGTTAGAGATGAATTTCTAGTTCTTAACGATGTTGGGCTATATGAGTCTCAAGAAGACAAATGGAAGAAATTGACACCCATGAGTTGTCCACGCACAGCCCACTGTGCTGTCTTAGTTGATTCATTCGTGTACGTCGTTGGTGGATGTTCAGCAGATGAAGTGTATCAATCTGGAGAAAAGTATGATATAGAGAATGACCGATGGATGCCAATTGCTGCTATGAATGAGAGAAGGTGTTATGCCGCTGGAGCAAATCTTAGAGGGAAAGTCTTTATTGCTGGAGGGTATCCTGCAGATGAATGGGTGGCATACAACAGTTGCGAACTCTACGACCCTGAAACTGATCACTGGGATATTATAACAAGCATGCCAACACCAAGAGCAGCTTGCGGTGTCGCTCAGGTGGATGATGACGTATTCCTATTTGGCGGCGAATGTGATGGTACACCTAATGGCAAACTTGACAGTGTTGTACTTTACAATAAGATAGAAGACAGTTGGAAGGAGGTAACAAAGATGCCAGTATCAAGATCATGTCTCCAAGTCTGTCTTCTCAATCTACCTAAAACTGCTCTTGTTCCCCTGCAATAAAATTGTTATGTAGCATTGCAAAGGTACTTATTAGTAATGGAATTGACACTTGCTCAATAGACCCCTTGCAGCTCATCCCAATGCAGCTCAATTAGGAGGACATAACAATAGGTTTCCAATTCTCACGAGATTGAAATTCTTTTGTGTTGTCCTCCAAATTAAGCTGCTTTGACGTCACATGCAAGGGGTCTATTTGGAGGACATAACAATAGGTTTCCAATTCTCACGAGATTGAAATTCTTTCGTTTTGTCCTCCAAATTGAGATACTTTGACGTCATCTTTATTTTTTAATTTTAATTAAGAAAATATGGGATGTCAAGGGGACAAACATTGGAAAATTCATAGACTGTTCTGCTGTCAGGGTGTCTTTTTATATAATTTTTATGCTTTTCAATGAGAAGCACATCTAAAAAGCAATCCAATTTGATGGTAGTTGGAACAATATGCGAAACACCAAGACTTCAAATTGTTTTAAAATTGAATGCCACTCTTTATAAGTTTCCTATGTTTGCCCCTCGGCATCCCATAATTTAAGACGACTGCTGTATCAGTTAAAAGGTGTGTATTGTACAATGACATTTTAAAATTGTTTCCCTCACAACAGGTCAAAGACCCAAATATGTTAAAGTCATCGGTGGTGGAGCTGTTTTAAAAGTATAGTAGGTTGGATGAGGTTTGACAAATACCCAAAACGTGGAGCCCTGGATTCAGAGATCTTTCATAAGTCAAACTGCTGAAAAGTAAGGGGAGTTATTGATTTAAAACATTAGATTTTATTGTGTTAGGGGTAAATTTTTACAAGAGTGATGGCCTTGAAATGGAATATCGCAGAATGTTTTTCTGAGAAAAATATCCTTGAAGAAACACGAAACAATTCTTAAATTATCAAAATAGTTTTGTTGTCAAGTTGTTTAATTGTTTCATCAGTGAATCAATCTCTGGTTGGTATAGTAATGACAATAGCTTATGTCACAGCAACTAGCACTACAGTATATGACCATCACAAACATTTTATGTTCATTTTTTTATTTCTTTAACAATTAAATTTTTCTATTTTTCCATTTCTCCCTTCCTTCCTTTTTTTCTTTTCCCTTTTTCCCATTTTTTAAAGTAAACTACCCTTTAATAGCATTTTTTGATTGATGCTTAATAATAGTTATATAACATTATTACTAACAGTGCTTCCCAATCACACGCAAAGTTGCACTATTCTCACTGAATAAATTATCACCATGCAGTATAAATCAAGTCAACACAAATGGCTCATTGCATAACATCATTTGGAGCTTCGGAAAAGAGTTTTGCCCCACCCACCCACCCCTAAGTCTGGTGGCGGTGGTGTTCTCGTTTTCCCTATTCTCGCTGTTTGCCTCATCTTCGTCGTGGATCTCGCCCCATAACTTAATCATGCTGCGATGTGATAATGGCTTCAGTGAGAATATATTACAATTTTCTGTCTGAACAAAATAAGGTTTTCGTGGATGTCATTCAAAGTGTTTCTATGACAATATTGAAAAACACAAAGCTTTCAAGAGCATGTGCCTATGGAATGTCCTGAAAATTGACATCCACCAAAACTGCAATTGGGAAGCCCTGTAAAGCCTTTTTCATTGTAGAGTTAATTAGACAAAGCATGTTCTATTTCGCCCAGAGCAAAGATGATCCTGACTCATTCTCAGCTCAAGGGAGAACAAGGCAAGCTGCTTTAGCATGTAGGAGAAAAGACAAATACAACAGCCTTATAAACTGAATTGAAATATTGAGACCCTTTGGATAATTATTGTTCTGCACAGACTGGCCTCTCATGCATGTGAAAATACTTTTGTTTCCATATCACTAGTCAGTCGCTAGTCAGGCCAGAACAATAGTCATTCAAATTGGTTGCCATATTTCGATTCGGCATATAAGGCATTCATTTTTTGTAACACTGATCAAGAAAAAGATAATATAAGATCTTAGTAGATGCTTCCATTTTCTAGATATTTCTTAATTTTTTTAAAATAAAAGAGTTCAATTAGACTAGATTATTAACTAGAATATTCTTAACTTTTTATAATAAAAAGAATTTAATTTTCTACATTCTTGACGCAGTCTTTTTTACTATAACACTACTATGTAGTTGCGAACAAGTACAACAGTCCTTTAGCAAAATGGACAATTTCACTACCACCAAGTTTGGATTCTCCATAAACTCTGTCAACAAACGATATTGGTACCTGCAATGAAGTAATAATATCCACAAATTATTGAAAGGTAAAGAGTCCTTAAATAAACCTCTTTGCTTTGGGCAGAAGGTTTTTCCATTTCAGACCACGTGCCATTGTCTTGAGAATATGATTTGCAACCAATAAGGGTTTTTTAACTTATTAGCGCATTGGGAGGTCGGCAAAAATTGTAAGGGGTAACATTATTTTAAGAAAGTGGTTAGGGGGGGTTATCACATATTAGAGAGTTTTAGATTGACAATTTTTTCTCCCCGCAAATGGCAAACCTGACCATGTTTTTCATAGTTTTCCTGTAGTTTACTTTACCTTTGTCAAACCTTCTCACCAAGCGCAAATACTCTTTTGTTTTTCTACTACTTGGACCTTTTTGCGATTCATTTTCAGTAATTTAAAAGAATTTTTTACTGGTCAGCTGACGTTTCACGTTTGCCGTGAACGTAAATCTAAAACTCTCTATCGAGGAAGGTTGAGAACTATTGATTTCATTGTGAACTACAATTTTAAAAGTAGCAGATGATAGGACAAGCTGTAATTGGCCTATTCTGAGTTCGATAAACAGGATGTATTGTGGTCTAGATTCAGTACAAACAACAAACAACACCATATATGGTGTGATGTTTGTACCGAAGCTAGACCACAATGCACCATGTTCGCTATTTCAAAAAATGTCTATGCCCTTGTTGTTGGATTGTCAAAGTGGGAACCCTGTGCTGACAATCTATTACTTCCAGCCAATCAGAATGCACAGTGGAGTGCGCTGCTAATGCGCCGCCTCTCACCAATGTGGCCCGAGTTCAAGTCCTGTTGATCTCGATGTCGTATGTGAGTAGAGTCGTTTGTTGGTTCTCTCCTGTTCTTCGAGGGTTTTTCTCCAGGTTCTCCGGTTTTCCTCCCTCCTCAAGAATCAATTTCTAAATTCTAATTTGATCTTTGGGCTTTCACTTAGTTTGGAGCCTAGCTCTGTTGTGATTGTCCCACGCTGTGATACAACAGCGAAAAGCTTTGTAGATTTTTTTTTTGATAACAGTCATTTCATAATGAATGTTTTTGTTCATACCTCTCCAATAGTATATCCTAACTGTCTTCCTCGTACAATCATTTCCATCTGGAAGACATAACCTTTAGAAACACAAGCGTCTACTAACTTCTGCAGCACTTCTTTCTTGTATAACCTATAATAATTTATGAAAAAGAGTTTTAATAGAGGTTTTTACACCATCATGTGCCGGCAACTAAAATACAGTTTGGGCTGGCTGTGGTTAGGTGGCAGAACAATAAAATCCCTTTGCTCTTGGGAATGGAATTCTTTCTTATGTAAAATGATTGTATTGTTCCTGTCATCTAACATAGCTGCCGTTACGTGATGGTGCAAAACCTTCATAGTCCAGGGGCGGCGGAAGCTAAAAATCTTTGGGGGGGGCACTGCAAAAATCTTTAGGGGGCACTGAAAATTATATTTAATGCTATGTGATAATGACAATGTTTCGTTTGATTGCAGACACATGTGCCAAAGAACAATGACTAACTAAGAACCAATGTTTTTGGGGGGGGCAGGCCCCCCAAAAAAATTTGGTGGGGGGGAGGGGGCAAGTCCTTGGGAGTAATGTTTTTATATTTCAGACCACATGTCATTCTCTTGAGAATAAATTTTGTATGTTTGAGTTGTATCCATATTCATGTGTCTTCTCATGTACAGCTGTTAAACAAAGAAATGATACTCTAGGGAATGACATGTGGTCTGAAATGGAAAACCATTACGCCCAAGGTGGAGAGGTCTATTGCAGCTCACGTCATCGCAATAAGTAATAATATCTTATAATCAAGCTTAAAGATTTTGCAGTATGCCACCAATTGAAACTTATCATACTAGTCTATTACAGGTACAATAACATTTACCTGAAGCTTCCAGTTAAGTCTGAGGCTCCTGGTCGTAGAAGGACTTGGGTGAGATAGTTAGCTCCACGACTGTTGAAACAAATAAAAACAAGATCATATGTAATGAATAAAGTGCACGAGGTCTTGTAAGGTTGCCCAGGTTGAACATCTTGCTAAGATCAGGCAAGGTCATGGCAACAAGTTCAACCTGGGTGGGTTCTATATTCTAATAGGATTATACGAACCAATTTTATTATTTTTACTTAAAGTTACAATAATAACCCATGTAAACTAAGATCAACTGTGATCGGCTGTGAAGATTATCTGCTGAAAGTAAACTTGTAAGTTTGTTTGTCTGAATTTCGCCTTTGTCTTTGTTTTTATGACGTCACGGCTGCACTGCGCTATTCTTTCTGGCTGACAGCACATGGTGGTCAGTGTTTGACCACCATTTGAAGCAGATGAAGACATTCAAAATCTTTTGTCAGCTGATTGAAACCCAGCAATTCATATTGCCAACTCCCCTTAGTTACCGTTGCTATGTCCCACAAGCTTAACAAATAAGCTACAATTTAAAACTCTGATCACGGAAAATTATTATAAATTGCATCAATTGTTTCATATCCTTTGAAAATAAAATAAAATTGTATTGTAATCCTTGTAGTAACAGATACTGTGTAGTTGTTTGTGGCACAAGATTTTAATTCCACTTATCAAACTCATTAATAATTCGTGAGGAAAACACGACAAAAATCACGACCGTGAAGAGTGTTGTAAATCAAAACTGATACAAAACTGATACAAAACTGATACAAAACTGATACAAAACTGTGTTCATTTGCATAAACTTTAAGTTGGATTTTCTTGGGCAGATTCACTTTTACCTTGAAAATTTTAGTGAAACACAAAGGAACTAACCTAGACGTTTGACAAGCAATCTACAGTATTTGTGTTTGTGTTGTATCCAGTATACAAACTCTCGGCTACGTATTAAGTACTAGAAAAGTACTGCTATTTCTTTAATACTCATTCATATAACATACCTTATTAGTTTTCTCTTTAAGTCCCATCCAAATACACCTCCGTCACCACTGTATCTTGTACCAGATACAATATCGTAATCTTTTTCTGCTTGTTTCCTAAAAATGAATTCAGAAAAGTGGCATGCAGCAAAACCTTCAGCCAATCTTCCTTAAAATAGCTGTATATCTGACTGTCTAGAGTGAAGTCACTAAACCCGTGCAATAGATATTAGACTAATACACTTTAGTAGACCCTAATTCCATTGTTTTCTTTTGTGTCTATTTGACTATTACACATTGACTAGTATGTTTTATTTCACGGGTTAAATGCCTTCACTCTATTGTTGTGTATAATTAGCAAAAGTAAAACAAAGAAAACTTTGTATAGGACGTTTGCATCATTGACCTCTACTACCACACTTCCTTGCACACTTTCTTTTGTTCAGTTAATTAGCACCAATTGTATTACTATTCATGAGGGAATACAAATTGAAATACATGTAAGAAAGAAAATTCGAGAAGCAATATGGTAGTGGGAGTCGAATGAGGCCATCATGCAAACATCCTATTACGTTGACTATTCTTTCACGGGCAAAAGAAAATCACTCTATATCCCCCCAGTAATGTACAAGCAAAATTTATCAATTTTCAATTTGTGTTTAGTGCCTTATTTCTTGCTATCGTATTCCATTACAAGCTTTATTTAACTGGAAGTGAATTACCAAGTAGATTTACCTAATAAATTCTGGTATAAACTTGGGCTGTGAATGAGAAGTTTGAGAAAATATATCAGCAATCATTTTAAGACCTTTCCAGATATTACTTACTGTCAGAGGAGGCAAAACAATAGAATCTCTTCACCCTTGGGAAAGGGAATTCTTTCTCATGTAAATCAGATTAGACCAGATTCAATTGTTCCTGCCTCCTGTCATGGCTGCCATCACGTGATGGTACAAAGCCTCTACTTCCAAAAATGCCAACATACAGCTCCCTAGACTTAGGTTGTACCTTCTGCATTAACCTATCATTTCATGATCTTAATAGGGCATAGGAGTCATCCTGTTCTTCCACTTGGATTTGTTATTGGCTTGGTATGAACGGGATAAAAACTAGAAGAGACAACTAGCTAAAACTAGTGTGAGCTGCGTTGGTGTTTCTAATGAAACAGTAATGATAAAAGGGTAAATTTTACACTGTGAAAAGATGAAAAAACTTACTGACGTTTTGGACGCTAGTCCTTCGTCGGTGTAAAAAAGGATAAAAACTAATGGACAATAAAGGGCACTTTGAGTGGAATATCTGGCCCAGTCTTAACCTTCTTCTATCATCTTTTAATCAATATTGTGTGGGAAGAGTATGGAAGAAAGAGATACTAAAAAGTTAGAACAGTAATGGCTTACGTGATGTGACAAATCGGCATCCATAATGATGATAAAATCCCCTGTTGCATGTTTCATCCCATGGATATATGCCGTGCCTAGATTTTAAAAAATGAAAAATGAGAAAAAAGGATAGTAGAAGGAAAGGGAAAGAAAAGCTAATGGAAGGGAAGGGAAGGGAAGGGAAGGGAAGAGAAGAAAATGAAATTAAACAAAGTCAAAAATCCCACTAATATTGTTAATCATTCATTAAAAAATAACTGTTCTAAATCCAACCTTCTAATTAGTTGGGAGCACATGCTTTATGAGAGCACACAGCACACGCACACACTTTTAGTTTCAACATCTTTGCCTGGGGGGATACTCCCCTATATTCGCTATGTGGGTACGTGCCACCAAATAGGGTATGGTTTTCAGCAATTCTACTCTGGAACAGGGTATATAAAATTGAGCTCGCTCTGGGACAGGGTATATGAAATCACGTTCTCTGGAACCGGGTATCCATTTTCACAATACCAGAACAGTGTATGATTTTCAGCGATCTTGCTCTGGAACAGGGTATGAATTTCAGCAATTTTACTCTGGAACAGGGTCAGGGTTCAGAGGGCTCAGCGGCACATCACTAAATGGGCAAGAGTACCCCCCTGGGCATCCTTGTAATTTGTACTTTATAAAAGAAATAAAAAACTTGCTTGCTGTGATGTGTGGAGTAATAAAGCACTTGGGAATAATTATTGACAGATCACTCAAGAATGTTGAGAAGCACTTCGCTATGCGTTGTGCTTCTCCTAACATTTCTCTCGTGTTCTGCCAACCCCTGCGTGCTTTATAACTGCACACAGCACGCCCGCTCGTTTTCTATTTCTTCATTATTATATATCATGCAGGACATTAAAGCGGGGAAAAAATATGAACACCTTGAGCAAAATAAATTGAATCTTACCTAAACCTAGCTTTCTTTCTCTTGGTCTTAAAACCTGCAGATTGGATAATTCAGAAGATTTAATTTTGATGATGGAATTTTAGAACATGATATGCTTGCTAATAATGCGATCAAATTGACACTTAGGAGTGTAGGATCCCGGGGGGGGGGGGGGGGGGGGGTACTCCCCTATATTCGCTATACGGGGACGTGCCGCCAAACAGGGTATGGTTTTCAGTGATCCTACTCTGGAACAGGGCATATAAAATTGTGCTCGCTCTGGGACAGGGTATATGAAATCACGCTCTCTCTTCTCTGGAACAGGGTTTTCAGCGATCTTGCTCTGGAACAGGGTATGAATTTCAGCAATTTTTACTCTGGAACAGGGTCAGGGTTCAAAGGGCTCAGCAGCACATCCCTACCCTAAACGGGCAAGAGTCCCCCCCCCTCCCCTCCCCCGGTGTAGGAATAATCAGGGGACTTTCATTTCCACCACATAAACATTTCTCCGATGTACGACTCACAATTTTATCACTGCCGTAAATATTCTCAAGCTGCTTGGCTGCCTCAAGGGTTCCATCAGGACTTCCATCGTCAATGACTATAATCTCAAAATCATGTCCACTATAAAAAATAAAAACACCAGCTTACATATTGTATCAAATTTTGCAATGTTTTCTTCAAATTTTCTGGTTCGTTTGTTGTTTCACAAGCAAGAAAGTTACGTTATTATCTTTACAAAACAAGATAAATTCAATTTCTTTTTGAATGTGTTTTATTTTCAGCTACGATTATTTCTTTTTTCTGTCTTGACCACGTAAACAACAAAGACAAATATGCACAAAGTCCAACTTTGAAGTTTGAAAACTAGGCTCAAATCTCGTTAGAACTATAAGAAATAAGAAATAAAAGGTTCCAAAGGGAAGATTAAGTTATTATTTACCTTTCTGTGAAAGCTTTAACAATTAACCAAACGATAAGCGGTAGATTTTCTCTCTCATTGTAAGTGGGAAGAAGCACAGAATACTTGTTGGGCGCCATCTTGGATCGATTTGACGTGGCACCGCACCACAGGGATCCCACTACCCCAACCAAGGAACTTCCCTCAGTCGCTGAAAGACTGAAACAACCTCTGGGCTAAGTCAAGGCATGACTAACTCATAGATAGAACCCTGAAACAACCTCTGGACTGATGTAAGTCAGGACATGGCTAACTCACAGATCAATTTGGAATTTAGCATTAGATTTTGCTGAGAGAAATGCCGAAAAAACTCCCAAATCAAGGAAAACCCAACGAAGTCTACCCAAGTGATGACGGGTCCAGGAATTGAAAAGGGGCTTGAGCCCCTTCTGCCCAAAGAAGGCAAGCCCTCTTCTCTGATGTCATTTAAGACCCAAGTATTTTCCTTCCGTTTGGAATATTATATCTTTGTTCAACAAGCTCAACTAAGGACACAACAATAGGTTTCCAATTCTCAGGAGATTGAAATTCTTTTGTTTTGTCCTCCAAATTGAGCTGCTTTGACGTCACATGCAAGAGGTCTATTTGGAGGACATAACAATAGGTTTCCAATTCTCAAGAGATTGCAATTCTTTTGTTTTGTCCTCCAAATTGAGCTGCTTTGACATCACATGCAAGGGGTCTATTTGGAGGACATAATAATAGGTTTCCAATTCTCAGGAGATTGAAATTCTTTTGTTTTGTCCTCCAAATTGAGCTGCTTTGACACATACAAGGGGTCTTTACAAATGGAAATCAAACAAATAATGATATTTTCAAGAGATCAATGACACATGGTCTGAAAGTATTCACCATTTTCCATACAATCAGTTCACTGGTCAAACACAAAGAGCTCAAGCGAGGCACCAAGGTACTTTCAAAGGATTGTTCAAATTTGAACCTTGCAACCTGGACTGAATGCTTTGTGTTTGACCAGTGAACCAGCGTATGGAAAATGGTGAATGCCAATATTTAAAAAAATATAGTATTTTTTGCATGCTCTGTCCAGTAATACAGAACTTGGAGCACCAAAAGCACTCTTTAAAATAAGAAATGAGAAGCACTCACTAGGTTTAGAAATAAGATGCTTTGCAGTTTTCAATGCTGTCCTTTTAAAGGCTATATCTTGGCTGTACAAACAGCTGCACTGTGCTGTTCCCCAATGCAGCACAGTTCTCAACCAATCAGAGCATGCATGATATGCATAAGTTATTCATCTAGTTCAGAAAAGTTGTTGATCAGAGATCTAAAATCTTGCAATTTTGCCACAAACCGATTAACAGCTTACAACCCATAATAGACCTTATTCTTCTTGGTGTGACGTTTACCCATTTCAGACCATGTCATTACCTAGAGTATCATTTCTTTGTTTAACAGTTGTACATGAGTAGACACCTGAATATGGATACATCTCAAACAAAGATTCTTATTCTCAAGAGAATGACACATGGTCTGAAATGGGGAAACATTGCACCAAAAAAATTTAGGTGTACTGTATTCATTTTGGTTTTAATTTTCAGATCTCCAACCAACGTTTTTTTGAAAGAGGTGTAAACATTGTAGACACAGTAGACATTGTAATAATCATTGACAATTGACTTCAGATGTAACAAATATTTTATTAGGATTCCAAAGAAGGTCACATTTAAGCACTGGCTTCTTTCTTCAACTTCTTCACTCCCGATCTAAGGATGCGGTTTTTCTGTGAGCAAATAAACAAAAAACAATTATTTTCCAATGCTTATGGTAGTAATTCATGCTGTCGTATTTTGTCGTAAATGTGCTGTTCAGAAAAAATTCTTCAATAGACCAGTTTCGAATTCCAAATTACAGCTGTGTTCCTTGATTACAGACTCATTTGCACAGGGTTAGCCTTGTATCAGTGTCTAATTATTCACAAATACCAACAGTAAAGTAAAGAATGCACAACTTCAACAATACAAACACTTTGAAACTCGACAGACCTTGACTGGGACACGTGCATATTCTGCACAAACTCAAGGCTAAGCCTGTGCAAATGAGTCAGTAATCAAGAAACACAGCGGTAATTTGGAATTCGAAACAGGTCTATTGCTTAAGGTAATTCAAGCTGTCGTATTTTGTCGTGAATGTGCTGTTCAGAAAATGCGATAGGAATCATGTTGTTCATAACCCAGTGCAATTCATCATGACAGTAACCTTTCATTTTGTTCTTTTAAATTAAATAAAACAAATACCAATGGTAAAATAAAGAATGCACAACTTGAGCAATACAAAGACTTTGAAAATCCACAGACCTCCACTGAAATGGATGACTAATTCCATACAAAATTGAGTTTAACCCTGTGCAATTGACTATTTTCTCAAGGTTGCGTGCGCATCCAAATTTAAGGACCTTGACAGGCCACGATACCAGAACACAAGTATTATTGAATTAGAATTTAGAAGTTGATTTTTGAGGAGGGATGAAAACCTGAGAAGAACAGGAGAGAAGCAACCAACAACTCTACTCACATACGACATCAAGATCTGCAGGACTTGAACTTGGGTCGCATTGGTGAGAGGCGGCACATTAGCAGCGCATGCCACCGGTGCTTCCCACAAAATGAGAGATTGATTGGCTGAGGTCAAAATGATTATGACTCTGCTATCTCCTGACTGAGTACAGTTCTCACTTTAAGTTGTTAAGATTGATTAACTTTGTAAGAGTAATACTAGTTGGTGTGTGTCTGCATTCCAAGTCACAAAAACCCACGATATCATTTGAGTGACAGCCATTTTCAATCACATGTGCAACTCTAGCAATTGTTTCTGTCACGACGAAAAAGCTTTTGGTGGACGTCAATCAAGGCGTTTCCATAACATTCTATAGGCACGTGCCCTTATAGCTTTGCATTTTCCAACAAAGTCATGGAAACGCCTTGTGATTGATGTCCAGCAAAACCTTCTTTGTCGCGACAGAAACAATCGCTAAAGGGCGCGTGTGATTGAGAATGGCTGTAAGGTGGAATCAAACTAATTTAAATCAAATATTGGGAAAACATTTTCTGGCTCGCTTCGCAAAACTAGTGTGTCAATTTAACTGGATTTTTCATAATGTGCTTGGATTATCCTAGATTCTAACAGTGTATTTTATTTTAAGATTTTTCTTGTTTAGCCTATTACGGCCAAAATCAAACAGTTCCATTTTTAGTTTTTGGCTTTTTCTCCTCATCCTCAGGTACGATTACATGAAAATAATTTGATATGGTTTTGCGAACATTAGAAACGTGAAACAGGCCAGAAAACAAACCTTTTGCTTGGCAAGCTTGAGCTTGAAGCGGTCAAAGTCAGTGAGAGTTGTCCTCTTCTTGCGCATCGTTAACTTCTTACTCCAGGCAGTGCTTTCCCACTTACCCTGGACGTCCTCTTTTTCAAATGCCTTTTTTACTGGACCACTTCTAGCTGACCTGCTGACCTTGATCTTGAAGTCAGTGAGGGAGAGGTATTTGAAGTTGATAGCTTGACGACATACACTGGTGCAAGGACCATCAACCAAAGCCTTTAAGAAAACATAAAATTAATTTTAATATTATAAATATATGCTTTGTATGCTATGTGGAGTTATAGCCCTTGAGAATTCACCTTTTCGGCGCTAGCCGTCACATGGTATAAATTGTGTTGGATTGTGTTACGGTCACCAAGAAGTTCGGACATTGTTCTTGGATTTCCGTACAAATGTACTGACTTTAAATGAACTATTTACTTGGTTTGTTTAGTTAGTTCTCTAAATACAAGTAAAATATCATTTTTCTAGCTTGATTGAAGCTTTTCTTATTGCTGTTAAGAGAGCTAACTAAAGAAATCTATCTAAATTTTCTCTTTAAACTTAGTGAATTTGTATGGGAATCCAAGAACGATGTCCAAACTTTTTGGTGACTGTAACCTAATCCAACAAAGTGTTTACGATGTGACGGCTATCGCCGAAAAGTTGAATTGGCAGAACACTTGAGAAGTGTTGAGAAGCAATCTTATGTTTCATGTTTCTACGTAACTGTTTTTCCAAATCCTGTGTCTCTTATAATTCCAAACATTATTTGGATAAATTTTCTATTTTTGACATTAAAAACCAACCAGAACCAACATAATAAAGTCAACTTTGCATGCTAAGGGATTCCAGAATTTAAACTTTACAAAATGAGGGATATGTAAGTAGTTTTGCATGAGGAAAATTAGAACCTTCTAGTTTTGCGTTGTTCAGAATATGCAATTGGAATCATCCTTATCATAACCCAGTGCAATTCATCATGACAGCAATTATGAAGGCTATCTGTGAATTCTCATTGTTACAGCATGTCAGGTTATATAAGCGCTATAAGTCAGTACCGTATGTTTCTCACTCCTATGATAACCATTCTTATAGGAAGTCATTTCAATGTTACAGCATGCCATACCATATATGTGCTATAAATCAGTACCATATGTTTCTCACTCCTATGATAACCATTCTTATGGGAAGCCATTTCAATGTTACAGCATGTCATACCGTGTACGTGCTGTAAGTCAGTACCATAAGTTTCTCACTCATACTATGACCATTTGTATGAAGAGTCATTTCAATGTTACAGCATGTCGGACTGTGTATGTGCTACGAGTCAGTACCATATGTTTTTCACTTATACGATGACCATTCCTATGGGAAGCCATGCAAGTGTTACGTCACGTCATACCCTGTACGTGCTGTAAGGCAATGCTGTATGTTTCACAATCACATGACAACTATTATTCTTATGGGAAGCCATTTCCGTGTTACAGCAAGTCGTACTGCGTATGCACTGTAAGTCAGTACTGTATGTTTCCAAAATAACTATTCTTATAAGAAGCCATTTCAATGTACATGCTGTAGGTATTATGTTTCCCGCCCATAAGATAACAACTCCATTGCTTTCCACTTATTTGAAACCAATAACTACAAAAACAATTTTTTAGTGCGTTTCCATCCAATTGAAAAATATATCGTGAAGTAAATAAAAAAGCAGTAAACATTATCTTCAAAATCAGATATTAATTATGATTCCTATAGTTTTAATAAAATTATCTTCACTTAATAATGATTTTGATTTTGAACATGAAAAATTCTGAATTTAATAAAATTTGTGTTTAAATTTAGAGTAAAAATGAGTACTAATATTTCAAATAAACTTAGGAACATAGCAAGACAGAGATTCTTAGAGCTTTGGAAAATAAAAATAGGTTTTTAAATATCGTTTGGCGGTAATTTTTTAGGAAAAAACGTACGAAAAACGTAAGAGAAGACGTATGTATAGCGAAGAATCTTCAATAAAACGGTACAAATTTCTTCACCATAAGCACTAACTGATACATTTAAACACATAATATTATTAGACAGTCAATTAAAGTTCAAACTACACCAAAGAAGGTTCATTTAAGTGCCAAAAATATATAAAAAAGAAGACTTAATTCATGAAAATTCGTAAAAATTTACGAACCCTGTTCTGGTCGACGACATCAACGATGACACAAAGTTTGCCTTCATCGGCTCCACAATTGATCAAGGCGACTCGGCCGACCTCTACAAAACGATTGTACACCTAAAGAACAAGTGTGCAAAATATTATTAGGATCGGAGGATTTTTTGGGGGAGAAATAAAGGCCTAAAGTCAAGTATTCTGTCTACACGTGGACCCACCATTTTGGATTGAAGGAAAGAGGAAGGCAAAGGAAGGTCCCGGATCAATGAGCCCGCTATGGATTGTGGGTGGTATACTCTCCACAGGAAGCCCAATCTCTCATTAAAGAGATCTTCCATAATTTGTTTTCAAACATGGATTCATTGCAGTAATACATAGACTCCAACTTGCATGTTTCGACCATGGTAATAAGCGATAAAACTTTTTTTTATTATACTAAACGACTTTTTCACGTACTGTCACAACAAAAAGTAAAATATTTCTGATATTCTAAGTATTTTAAAGGGTTTAAAAACCCTGAGTTTAACGAATATTCATGTCGAGCTTCCTACCAAGTGCACAAGTCAATCAAAACCCCACCCCGGGGACAAGGGGGGGGAGGGGGATTTAACATTCATATACTGTTAACTTTAGCAACCCCCGGTTGCCGATTAAAATTATTGAAGTTGTTGGTGTTACAATTGTTAAACTGTTCGAGTAGGCGTTAAATTCCCCGTAACACAATGCATTCATGCTGTTTTGAAAATGCGCGTTAAATCCCGGGTCTCGCCGCGTTGATTCCTCGCCCTGTCCCGGGGATTGGGGGGCAGGGATTTCCATTAACTAGTCATAAGGGGTCATCTTTAGCCTCAAGCGTTAGTAGAAAACAAGGACATAATACTCAAGAGAATTAAATGAAATGGAGAAACATTATCAAGAACTAGACCGGTCTAGTGGAAATCTTCGATTTACAAGGACGTGTTCATGGGCATGGGAAGTCTACTATCTTTTGTTCCTCTTTCTATTGGCAGAAAAAGGCTTGGCGGAATCGAATGGAGGTCGGCTTGAAAACTTATCGTGGCACGGGAACTGGGCAACGATTCTAGTCGGGGTAGATAATAAATATTTTCAGTAACATATGAACAGAAAAATACAGCAAATAATAATATAATAAGAATAATAATATTCATTCATAAAGCGCAAATACAAATCTGTTCTAAGCGCTAGTAAAAGGATTATTACAAACAACAAAAACAACAACAAAAAAAAGTTATTTACAAAGAATAAGCCAATTTGAAGAGATAAGTTTTAAGTTCAGTTTTGAATAAGGCCAGACTTGATACATTACGGAGAGATATTGGCAGCGAGTTCAAAGAGTTGTAAACATTAAAGACTCAAGCTTTGAAAAAGATCTTGCAGCTGTGAATCTCTACTGGACGCAGTAAGCAGAACAGGTTTGCAGATGAACGTTTTTTCAAATAAAAACTTGCCCCTATGGCTGGGATTAGTGGTTGGCGAGTACTTTTGTAAATACTTTCATGCGAAAGCAGGGACGTAGCCAGGAATTTGACTGAGGGAACCTGTTTTTAGAACATCGTTACGTCTCAAGTATTTATTACGTGAATTTATTACTCTACTCTTCACTACTCTGCTCTGCTGTACTCCATTCTGGTTTTATACTACTCTGCTCTGCTAGATACTGCAAGTAGATACCGCATAGCAGTACATAGCAGGCTGCGCAGAGTAAAGTAGTGAAGTAGTGTAACTCATAGCAGAGCAGAGCAGAGCAGAGCAGAGCAGAGCAGAGCAGAGCAGAGCAGAGCAGAGCAGAGCAGAGCAGAGCAGAGCAGAGTGTATGGGTGAAGGATGGGTGAATGAGTGTATGGGTGGGGGATGGGTGAATGAGTGTATGGTAAAGAGATGGGTGAATGAGTGTATGGGTGAGGGATGGGCGAATGAGTGTATGGGTGAGGGATGGGTGAATGAGTGTATGGGTGAGGGATGGGTGAATGAGTGTATGGGTGAGGGATGGGTGAATGAGTGTATGGATGAAGGATGGGCGAATGAGTGTATGGGTGAGGGATGGGTGAATGAGTGTATGAGTGAGGGATGGGTGAATGAATGTATGAGTGAAGGATGGGTGAATGAATGTATGAGTGAAGGATGGGTGTATGAATGTATGAGTGAGGGATGGGTGAATGAATGTATGAGTGAGGGATGGGTGAATGAGTGTATGGGTGAAGGATGGGTGAATGAGTGAGGGATGGCTGTATTAGTGTATGGGTGAGGGATGGGTGAATGAGTGTATGGGTGAGGGATGGGTGAATGAGTGTATGGGTGAGGGATGGGTAAATGAGTGTATGGGTGAGGGATGGGTGAATGAGTGTATGGATGAAGGATGGGCGAATGAGTGTATGGGTGAGGGATGGGTGAATGAGTGTATGGGTGAGGGATGGATGAATGAATGTATGAGTGAAGGATGGGTGAACGAATGTATGAGTGAAGGATGGGTGTATGAATGTATGAGTGAGGGATGGGTGAATGAATGTATGAGTGAGGGATGGGTGAATGAGTGTATGGGTGAAGGATGGGTGAATGAGTGTATGGGTGAGGGATGGCTGTATTAGTGTATGGGTGAGGGATGGGTGAATGAGTGTATGGGTGAGGGATGGGTGAATGAGTGTATGGATGAAGGATGGGCGAATGAGTGTATGGGTGAGGGATGGGTGAATGAGTGTATGGGTGAGGGATGGGTGAATGAGTGTATGAGTGAGGGATGGGTGAATGAGTGTATGAGTGAGGGATGGGTGAATGAGTGTATGGGTGAGGGATGGGTGAATGAGTGTATGGGTGAGGGATGGGTGAATGAGTGTATGGGTGAGGGATGGGTGTATGAATGTATGAGTGAGGGATGGGTGAATGAGTGTATGGGTGAGGGATGGGTGAATGAGTGTATGAGTGAGGGATGGGTGAATGAGTGTATGAGTGAGGGATGGGTGAATGAGTGTATGGGTGAGGGATGGGTGTATGAGTGTATGGGTGAGGGATGGGTGTATGAATGTATGAGTGAGGGATGGGTGAATGAGTGTATGGGTGAGGGATGGGTGTATGAGTGTATGGGTGAGGGATGGGTGTATTAGTGTATGGGTCAGTTATAATAAGATAAAGTAATGATTTAGTCATACTCTTAGAATACGATTTTAATGTCTATTTACTATTGATATATAAAAATAAAATTGTGTGTCTAAAGTATATAAAAAAGGATTAAAATGCTAGCTTAAAATGTTTCTCATAAATAAACAAAGAATTCTTATCTATAGGGATATTTATTTTTTGAGATAAAGGGAGAGACATGCAAGGCATATCAAATTTCCTGATAAAAATGACCATCTTAATGTCTGCAGTTGACACAAAAAATATATAACTACATCAATAGGCTGTTTATATGGGATCATTTTACTACCAAAATGCTTGGCGATGTTTTTTTCTTATTCAAAATTGTATTTCCTCATGAGAATAAAAAATAAAAAATTATATAAAATATAAATTTAAGGTATACAAGTGGTTGTCGCAGTGTGAACAGGATAAAAAGCCATAATATTATCACATAAAGCTAAATTTTAAACTAAAAACCACTTTTTGTCTTTATTAACAAGTTAGGAAAAATTAGGAAAAGAAAAGTGCAATAATCCCTACTTCCTGGCACCATCTCGAAAGGTAACCGTGGCTGTGCATTGAAGCTAGGACTGCAGTAGCCTTGCAATGACAGAGACGTGAGTAATTGACGTGTGTAATTACAAAAGAAATCGCACCTTTTCTCGATGGAATTTGTGGTATTTTTTTTTGTATTTCCGTGTTAGCCTTGCATTCAAGAGAATTTTAAGAAAGGTGCATTGTCCAAGGTATTAAAAAGATCTCTATCGTTGCAAGATCACTGCTGTTCTCGCTTCGATGCACAAGCATTGTTACCTTTCATGATGGCGGAGGAACAGTGAAGGTTTCTATTGATGGGTTGCAAGCAATCCCAAGAGTCAAAAGACAAAAACATGGCGGCCATTGCGGTGCCGTTAAAGTGCCTATCACCCTTCTGACGATATTCTCAGTATTGATTCTACATGGGGTAAGATGTTGAATAACCCGAAAAAATTACATAGTTTGAGTGCGGCATCTTGAAGTTATAAAGGTTTTTCCACGCCATATGCTAATGCTGTGACGTATGCGGAGTAATCATTTAATATACAAAACACTACTGGTACAGATAAATTAAATTTGAAATACGTCATTGTGTTCCCCATTACTCTTATAGAAATGATTGCAAGTTAGTTTTCCCATAGAAGCCGGTGTTTCGAATTACGAGGAACAACAAATAACCATAAATGCCTTCTCATACGTCACAGCATTAGCATATGACATGAAAAAACCTTCATAACTTCAAGAAGCCGCACTCAAACTATGTAATTTTTTCGGGTTATTCAACATCTTACCCCATGTAGAATCAATACTGAGAATATTGTCAGAAGGGTGATAGGCACTTTAACAATGGATGCTAATGAGAAATCTTTTGTTAACATGATGAAAACCTGTGTTGTTTGGCATCCTGTGGTTTCTGCGTAACCTTGAATGCGAGGCTACGCACGTGAAATATATTTTTCCAACTAACATTGCTGCCGCATGAGAAAAATCAATAAGCATTATATTCAATGAAAAGAGGTTTTGCACCACTACGTGACGGCAGCCATGTTAGATGGTAGGAACAATACAACCGTTTTACTTGACGTTTGAACGAAGTCACGTGTGCAAACTGTGAGCATTGTTAAGGCCGGTTTAGACGGTACGATTTTCGCCTACAACTATCGTATACAACACGCTCGCGTCTGTCGTAGGCGAGTCGTAGGCTTGATTTACACGCTACGACTCGAGTCGTAGGATGGCGCGAGCTTGATGTATACGATAGTTGTAGGCGGAAATCGTACCGTCTAAACCGGCTTTAAGAAAGAATTCAATTCCCAAGAGCAAAGGGATTTTATTGTTCTGCCATCTAACCACAGGCAGCCCAAGCAGTATTATTGGCGTGGGCACGTGATAGCGCAAGATCTCTTTAAAGCTAATGTCTTTCTTACTACCATCAAATATTATGTACGAACCAGTTTAAGTGTGCCAATTAAAAACCTTGTTACAGTGCGACTACCATAACGGGGACCACCTAGACAGCAAGAACCAATCAAATTTCAGAATAAAAACAATACATTCCAACTTTGGGAAGTGGAGCCAATCAGAAAGCAGCAGAAAACTATAGCCTTTCAACAATAGCCTTTCTTATTCCCACGAGAAAATGACGATGGCTATGTTTACTTACATGTAACATCAGGGTCAAATTACCATCTAGGTCTCTGATTGGCTGATCTTACCAAAGTTGGAATGCATTGATTTCATTCTACATTTTAATTGGTTCTCTTGTCTAACTGGTCTAAGTGGCACCAGTTACAGCAGTTGCACTGTAATTTCCCTAAAATTTGTAAACAAAGTTGTAATTGGGTGGATCGCTAGGAATAGGTGGGGGGCTCTCTGGTATTTGTATATTTTCCAGATCCAGGAGCCGAAGTTTGATCTCCATATTGAGCAGCGTTTCCAAATCTTCTTTTGATTCTTTGGATGGCATCTTAGGACAACAAAAGAAAAGAAGTCAATGATGAAGACGAAAATTATAGAGCATAATGGCATAGATTTGTGATGCTGTGAAAAAAGTGTTTCTGTGAATACACCAGTTTCGCATTCAAAGCATACCGCTGTTTCTGAAGATCACAGACTCATTTGCACAGGCTTAGCCTCGTTTATAAGTCAGCTATTCACATATACCATTAAAAGTCCATAAGGTATTAAAACACTGGTATTGTTTGACTTGCAAATTTTTTACATTACAGTTGATTTTTGCAAATGGTTTGCTCTTAAACCAGGCTCAACCTGAGCAGATAAGTCTTTAGTCGAAATGGTCGAATACTACGGTGATTTTGTACTTTATAATTGGTTTATCCCCGGTGGGGGGTACTCCGCCAGAATTTGGGTATGGGTGTTCCGCTGAGATTCTGAAAGGGGTACCCTGTTTATGATGAAAAAACCTCAAATTTGTAGACCCTGTTTTTGACAAAAGATATAATTTTATTGTATTGAGTTCCTGTTTCAATTATCATGTCATCTCGTGTATCGTTTTTTTTTACGACCATAATAACCAGTTTCGGTCAATACGAAAGTAGAAACCCTGGATATGACAGGAAACTCAGGAAGAGCTTGGAACTTGAGTGAAATTGCATACCCTGTTTATGACAAGAAGCTCCAAAACCATACCCTGTTCAGCGGATCACCCCCGTATAGTACATATACGGGAGTACCCCCCCTCCCTTGTTTATCAAGCATCTTTAATTCTGTACCGTTGCCGTGTCGTGTTATTGACGTTTCACTTAACGAAGTCACGTGTGAAAACTGTGAGCATTGTTAAGGCCGGTTTAGACAGTACGATTTTCGCCTACAACTATCGTATACAACACGCTCGCGTCTGTCGTAGGCGAGTTGTAGGCTTGATTTACACGCTACGACTCGAGTTGTAGGATGGCGCGAGCATGTTGTATACGATAGTTGTACACGAAAATCGTACCGTCTAAACCGGCCTTTAGGTGATAGCCTAACATGTACAAACCTCTTTATTCAGCAGCGCTGATAATCCATCGACCCAGATATCAAACTGAAAACAATGATTTGAAAAACTGAATCCCTAAACCGTGAAATTTTATCGATAACATGAAACTCGCAGATCAAACCCTGAAACAGTCAGAGTATGGGTAACTTACAGATCGAACCCTGAGACAAACTCTGGTCTGATCTAAGTCGTGTGTTTGTTTTACTTACCACTTTTTGGTTGGTTGCGATAAAGTTTAAGCTCTCGTCTCCGGCTTCACGTTCAAAGGTAAGTGAGAAAAGTAGATATGCCTAGAAAAGAACAATAATAGTTTGATACCGATTAGAAACGTTTTTGAAACCAGACGAAGCCATTTCAATGTTACGGCATGTCGTACCGTGTTTGTGCTGTAAGTCAGTACTGTAGTTTCCCACTCCGTTCGATATCCATTCTTATGGGAAGCCATTTCAATGTTACAGCATGTCGTACCGTGTTTGTGCTGTAAGTCAGTACCGTAGTTTCCCACTCCGTTCGATATCCATTCTTATGGGAAGCCATTTCAATGTTACAGCATGTCGTACCGTGTTTGTGCTGTAAATCAGTAACGTGTGTTTCCCACTCATACGATAACCATTCTTATGGAAAGCGATTTCAATTTTACGGCATGTCGAACCGTGTATGGGAAGCCATTTCAATGTTACGGCATGTTGTACCGTGTACGTGCTGTAAGTCAGTACCGTACGTTTTCAACTTTCACGAAAACCGCTCTAATTTCACGTAGATTCAAACGTAACATACCTTAACTTTCTTCTCTCGTGCATGAGGACAATCTTTACCGACTACTAATTGCTTGATCCCTGAAATGGGCACTGGAAAAAAGAATGACAAATAGCAGAACATTAGTTTGAGGACTTCCTTTCGTATTTTTCATAACGGAGATTATTCTATCTGGCTTCTTCTTCTTCTAAGCTCTAACAATACCTGACATACCAAAGATTTCTGTTCATCGACCCGTAATCAGGAAATGCTGTCGCCACCCGTGTTCGATTCCCGAAATCGGTGTCGAATGCGAGTAGATTTCCTTCGAGGGTTAATCTCCAGGTTCTCTGGTTTTCCTCCCTCCTCAAAAATCAACAGCTGATTTCCAATTCACCAGTTTCGCATTCGATGTATACCCCTGCTTTTGAAGACTACAAACTCATTTGTACAGGCTTAGCCTCGTTTATAAGTCAGCTATTCACTGATACCATTAAAAGTCCGTGGGATTTCAAAACATTGGTATCGTTCAAGCTGCACATTCTTTACATTACGGCTGACTTTATCATGGAACGAGGGCCACGGGTTTGTTAGCTATTAATTTGAACCCGTGCCCTGGCGATTCTAGTATATAGTAAATATATAGTCTATATATATTCTCTAGTGACTTACATTTGTTAGGTAGTGCTTCCAGTGAAGGGGTTTGTCCTTCTTCACAGTCACCATAATGAAGAAACTTCAAGTTGGGAGACAAACGGCAGTACCAGAACTTATCTGAAACGAATATGATCCAAACCAATAACCAATCAGCACGTAGGGTTTAGGTTTTATGATTGTCCAATATTTTGTCTCTGACTTAGGGGCGAGGTCAAAACAGTGGTTCAAAATAGGGACCCGATTTTATGAATTAAGGTGGTGGGTACCGGTATCATCATCGTCATCGTCATCATCGTCGTCATCATCATCATCATCATTACCGACTTACTTCTTTTTGCTTGTCTATCAAACACCCTGCCCTCAATAAGTTGGTCCAATCTCTAGAAACAAGCAAAGGCAAAACAGTCATTAGACTATCCTGTTGGAACTGTTAATTCTAGACACTGAGATGCTGATGGGACAACAGGTTAAGAGTTTTTGATGAATAGTATAGACCAAATTCAAAACTCACACCGATGTGAGGCTTAAGTTGTGAACAAAGGGATCTGGCGTGACTCAAAGCAATCTGGCGTGATTCAAAAGTCACGAATCACGCCAGATTCCTTTGTTCACAACTTAAGCCTCGCATCGGTGCGAGTTTTGAATTTGGTCTATTTGTAACCTAGGTTACTTTTGCCTTTTTCTGCACACCATTCTTCAACATCAAAACTTAGACAATCAAACATTCTGCCCCTATACTCTCCAATAGAGGCACTGCAACATAGCGTGATGGCAGCCATGACCGGAGGCACAACAATAGTGTTCTCCCCTGGGAAACTGGATTCATTCTCATATAAATCACATTAGACCAGATTCAATTGTTCCTGCCTCCTGTCATGGCTACCATCACGTGATGGTGCAAAGCCTCCATTTTAACATTTTTCCAAATCACCCTCTCAACCTTACATGGCGACAAAACTTTCCTTCAATCACAACAATAGTGTTCTCCCCTGGGAAACTGGATTCATTCTCATATAAATCACATTAGACCAGATTCAATTGTTCCTGCCTCCTGTCATGGCTACCATCACGTGATGGTGCAAAGCCTCCATTTTAACATTTTTCCAAATCACCCTCTCAACCTTACATGGCGACAAAACTTTCCTACCTGTCGACGGACGATTTTCTTTAACTCGGGAAGGATTTGTTCCTTCAGTTCACTAGGAACAAAGAACAAGAAGAAAAAAAGCAATGAAAACCGAACAGAGGACTGCAAGCAAGAGAAGCATGGGTGATGTAGGAGTGAGGGGAAAAAGCGCTCGCCTCTCACCAATGCAATCCGGGTTCGATTCTCGGGCTCGGTGTCGTATGTGAGTAGAGTTGTTTGTTGCTTCTCTCCTGTGCTTCGAGGGTTTTTCTCCAGGTTGTCTGGTTTTCTTCCCCCTCCTTCCCAAATCAACTCCTAAATTCATATACACCAGTTTCGCATTCGCGGATGAATACTGCTGTTTTTGAAGACTACAGACTCATTTGCACAGGCTTAGCCTCGTTCATAAGTCAGCTATTCACAGATACCATTCAAAGTCTGTAGGATTTCAAAACATTGGTATTGTTCAAGCTGCACATTCTTTACATTACAGTTGACTTTTGCAAATGATTTGCTCTTAAGCGAGTTTAAGCCCATGCAGATGAGTCTTCAGTCATAAAACACAGCGGTATTTACAGAATGACATAAGGAACTATTCGATCATGGAACAAGGGCCACGGCTTTGTTAGCCACTGGTGCTGCCCTCGTAAAACAAGAACGATTTAATGGCAGACTTACACCACAGGTCGAGCCTTTAGTTCCATGATATTTCTCTCGTGGAATTCCTGTTGCATCAGCTTGAGAATCTGAGTAAACCCGAGATTGAAAACGTAGTTCTGAAGAAAGAAAGAAAGAAAAAAGGATTAAACCGAACTACATCGTTCAGCTCTTCTGTATGCAGTACAAATCAGATATAAATTTAAGAGCATGTGAAATTACAATAGACGTTTATTTATCGCAAGCGAAACATCCAAGTGAAAGCTCTCTGCAGTTTCCGTTCAGAACGCCATGTTTGGTAACAAACTTACGGAGACTTGTCTATGGTATCATATGTCGTTTGTATGTAGAAATATTGCAAAGAGGGTGGCAACGTCAATTATGACATCGTATTTCTATATATTGACGACATAGGATACCAAATAGGGCCAAATTATATAGGAAAACCAAGGTGCGCGCGAAAACAACTATTAATGGTAAAGCACTTTTGATCGATTTGTTTTACCAGTTAGAGTTATGGTGGACGATTTTATCGATCTTCATAGCAACGGTAACTAAGGGGAGTGGGAACCATGAATGTAACAAGTTGGTGGGTATTTTGTTTGTTTACCTTGAAAGCTTCCATAGTTGGTTGTCTTTCTCCCAGAGATCGAACTATTTGTTCTCTTACCACAGCCATCACCTAGGAAATAAGCCATACTAGTTTATAAAAGTAGTCCCGGTTGGAGTATCCTCACAACAACAACAAGAACGACCTTTTCTTACCCTGTTGAAGTCATTTGCCGTTGCTCTCATCTCTTTCCATGTCTTGTTGACAAGTTGGATGCAAATGCAGAAAAACTCTTCGAAGCCATGGTCAGTTGTGAAGAAAATGGGGTAGTATTCTTCGCTGGAGTCAGCAGCTGCAAAAATAAAGTCAACAATAAAAATTTTAAAAGATTTGCTCTCGTTTCTGGCTCTTGAGGGGAGAGAGAAGTGCGCTGTCAATGTGCAATATGCGAAACGTGCGGTACCGACTTACAGCACGTAAAGGGTGCGCTCTGATTGGCTGAGCTACTATTGGTCTATTAGTGATAGACCAATAGTTGCGAAAAGAAGCTGTTTAAAAAACTTAAACAACTCAAAAATAAATTATTTCAACCTAATTTTATCATTGTTTGTATGCATTTATTTGACCAATAGACCTTATTCGTGGTGTGACAATGTTTTCCCAATTCAGCGTGACAAACCTCCAGAGAATTCATTTTCTTTTGTTTTTACTCTTCGAAAAATTCATGAGTATCCCAAAGGATACGAAAGGAATAACGATGATATCCCGACGAGTTGCAAAACGATAGCTCTTCATTCCCCCCAGAGGTTTGTCACGTTGAATTTGGAAAACATTGTTACACCACGAATACGGTCTATTAGTAGGTTTATACTAAAATAATAGATCTTTTTCCCTTATGGTCTGTGAGTCAATATAGATAGACCATTCAGGCCGCCTGTCTAATAGACCCCTTGCATGTGACGTCAAAGCAGCTTAATTTGGAGGACAACACAAACGAATTCCAATCTCCTGAGAATTGGAAACCTATTGTTATGTCCTCCAAATAGACCCCTTTGCATGTGACGTCAAAGCAGCTCAATTTGGAGGACAAAACAAAAGAACTTCAATCTCAAGAAACCTATTGTCATGTTCTCCAAATTAAGCTGCATTCCAACGTGCTACAAGGGGTCTAATCGTTAATTAGTATAACTTACGCGGTTCTCCGTTGATCTTGAGAACTTCACACAGCATTTTGGTCAAAGCGATACTTGATCGCGCAAAAGGACATTCGTAATCATCACCACGTGACAAATTCTCAAGGACCACCTGAAAAAGGGAAAATAAATTTATCAGATAGACATGGACCTTAGCGACGTGCAAGAGAGCATAAATAAGAGAGGGAAACTTTTTAACATCGCGCGCTCCATGTAAATTTTCGGTTGGGCTATTTTTAGAAACCGGATGCGGTTTAAATTTCGCCTTACCCTACTCCCTTGCGTCAACTAGCGCGCTCTCGCGCCCTTTCCGTTTGTCATTTTGAGCTAGTTTTTAGTGAATTTAGAGGGCGAGCGCAATTTTAAATAGTTTCCATCTCTTATTTATGCTCCTTTGCGATGGGTAATTGATTATCGTCTAAAAGGAAGGGGTAGGGAGGGGAGGGCTTGGCTGATTTTTGTCAGTTGCAAAATCATAAAGAATTAATGATCTGGTCGTTCTGCTCCAAGTCTGTATGCAAATTAGTCAAAACGTCTTCATGCTTTTGACCGTTTTCTCAAGGTTGCGTGTGCATCCAAATTTAAGGAACTTGACGGGCCACGATACCAAAACACGAGTATTATCATGCATTGCTATGAAATAGAGCCTGCGTTTTTTTCGGCCTGCAGCGAAGAACGAGGGCTCTGGCATAATCCATTTTTGGCGCATGCGCAGTTTTCCGGAAGTGAAACATAATCAATGAGAATCATGATTTCAAACCTGCTTTCAAACAAAGTTCTGTATTTACTTCCGTTCAAAATAAGAATTAGAAATAGGGGACATATCTTTTTTTATTTTTGGCAAGTCTTTTAACGTATACGCTCTTATACCGAAAGTCCAAGAAATCCTGGTATCAAAAAATGGATTATGCCAGAGCACTCGTGCTTCGCCGCAGGCTAGAAGAAACGCAGGCTCTGGGTACGAGATTGTGTCAATAGCGTACCTTTATATATTGATCTTGATGTTTCCTCGCGAAGAACAGCATGGCGTGAATGGGTAGAAGTCCAGGGGGAACCTCGGAAAAATCTTGAACAGGATTATTATATTCCTACACAGAAGAAACAAAACACAGAAAAGAAACAGAGATTAGAGATACGATAGAGAAACGATAGGAAACTTGTTGTATGTTACGTGTTGTGATTGGATGGCAACATGAAACAGGGGTTAAAAAACCGGCCGGCCATCGCACAATGTCCAGTCAGAACTCGGACTTTGGTTCGGGTGAAATCTTTGCCTTGCCGGTCATTTTGACCAGAAATGTTTACCCAGCCGGAAATGAAGTATGTCTAAGCTAAAACTAATTTGGGCCTGTAATCGTGACCCGCGACTAAAAGACCGTTATTTCAAGCCCTGTGAAACGAATCGGAAGCCAATTGAGTGTTACGGCATGTCGTACTGTGTACGTGCTGTATGTCAGTACCGTGCGCTTCCCTCCGCATACGATAATCATTCTTATAAGAAGCCATTTCAATGTTACCGCATGTCGTACTGTGTACGTGCTGTCACCTCGGTGCGGTAAGTCAGTATCGTACGTTTCCCTCTCATACGATATACATTTTAAAGGGAAGCCATTTTAATGTTACCGCATGTCGTATCATGTATGTGCTGTATGTCAGTACCGTATGTTTCCCACTCATACGATAACCATTCTTATGGGAAGCCATTTCAATGTTACGGCATGTCGTACCGTGTATGTGCTGTAAGTCAGTACCGTATGTTTCCCTCTCATACTATGAACGTTCTTATGGGAAGCCATTTCAATGTTACAGCATGTCGTACCGTGTACTTGCTGTAAGTCAGTACCGTATGTTTCCCACTCATACGATAACCATTCTTATGGAAAGCCATTTCAATGTTGCGGCATGTCGTACCGTGTACGTGCTGTAAGTCAGTACCGTACATTTCCAACTCATGCGATAGCCATTCTTATGGGAAACTATTTCAATATTACGGCATGTCGTACCGTGTACGTACTATAAGTCAATACCGTACGTATAGAAAAGTTTTGTCCCCGAGACAACTTCTTTCCACAATTGGGCCTAAGTCGGTGCCGTAGTTTCATGCGATAAATAATACTTACAGTAAATCCAAGTCTTTTGAAATCTTTGCCAGGATGACCAGCCTGTGATAAGGGTCTTCCACAACTAGAAACAATATCTGATTCAAAGGCTGTTTTACGCAGAATGTCCAGACTTTCTAATAAACTCTGAAATAAAATACACAATCCAACGAAATCAGAGTTGATTTTGCATACAATGTTATGCTTGTTAAAGTGAATCCATTTAGCAAATCAAGCTCCCTTTACTATGGTCTGTACTTTTACTGAACATGGAATGGCGTCAGCATATGATCCAAACTCAAGTGGAACAACGAGCGCAGCGCAGCATGGACGGATACAGGATTTCAAAAAGGGGAGTGGATAATTTTCAAAAAGTTCTTTTGAGCCTTCTTTTTCCAGTACAAAAGAAAAAATGATTAAATTATAAAATGAAGTGTACTGCATACTTGTTGTTGTTGACTCTTGACATATTTTGTAATTAGACACAACGATATTCCTTCTTGTATAAAAATATTCACTTTTACTCTGAAAAGTGTGTGTGTGTGTGTGGGGGGGGGGGGGGGGGGGTTGGAAATCCACCCAATCCACTACCCCCTGTACTCGCCCATGCCGCAGGGTTTTCAGCAGAGGGAGGAAAACTGGAGAACCGGGCGAAAAACTCTCGGATCAAAGAGGAGATCCAACAAACTCTACCCACATGTAATGCTGAGTCCAGGAATCAAACCCAATTTAGACCCAGAAGAAAAATCCTTGAATCAAGGGAGAGACCCAACAAACTCTACTCACATGTGATGCTGAATCCAGGAATCAAACCCAATTTAGACCCAGAAGAAAAATCCTTGAATCAAGGGAGAGACCCAACAAACTCTACTCACATGCAATGCTGAGTGCAGGAATCAAACCCAATTTAGACCAGGTAGAAAAACCCTTGAATCAAGGGAGAGACCCAATAAACTCTTATCACATGTGATGCTGACGATCTTACCAACTGAGCTAACGGTCACTTTTGATTCCCCAGGGTACGTTTATTACCAAGAGGTTTTGCACCATCACGTGCCCACTCCCATAATACAGCTTGGACTGCCTGTGATTTGATGGCAGAATGATAGAATCCGTGCTCTCGGGAATTGAATTCTTTCTCATGTAAAACGATTGTATTGTTCCTGCCATCTAACATGGCTGCCGTCACGTGATGCTGCAGAGCCTCTATTAGAAGAAAAAAAAGATATCGTAGTTCAACTGACCTGGTTGTTCCTTCCCCCTTTTGTGAGTAACATATCATTTTGTAGACCGAACATCAAGGCCTGGTACACGTATAACTGGTGCGCCATCTCTCCTTTGATTGGTTTATTGGCACGGATCACATACTGAAGAAATGAAATAATGTTTTAGCAATACTTTGATTTTTAAGGTTTTAGGGTGTGGCGAGAGGAGTAGGGTGCCTCTAAGATTGAAATCAAGGACACCATCAATTTTCACCCATTTTCATAATTATGAGAATGAAGACATTTGGGGTTTGGATGATGATGATGATGATGAGGATGATGAGGATGATGATGATGATAATGATGATGATAATGATGATGGTGCTGGTGATGAGGATGGTGGTGGTAATTATAATGATGTTGATGTTGATGATGATAAAGAAGATGACGTTGATGTCGCTGGTGCTGGTGCTGGTGCTGGTGCTGGTGCTGGTGCTGGTGCTGGTGCTGGTGCTGGTGCTGGTGCTGGTGCTGGTGCTGGTGCTGGTGCTGGTGCTGGTGCTGGTGCTGGTGCTGGTGCTGGTGCTGGTGCTGGTGATAATGAAGGTAATGTTGATCTGTGATGGTGATGATGATGATAATGATGACGAAGACGTTGGTAGGAAGAAAACCTAAGAGCGTGGAGAAAACCCCTCGAGGCACAGAAGATGCAACGAGCAACTCTGCTCACGACGCCAAGGGAAACAAACTGGGAACCAAACATGGGTCTCCTTGGTGAGAGGCGTTAAGGCCGGTTTAGACGGTATGATTTTCGCCTACAAGTATTGTATACAACATGCTCGCGCCATCCTACAACTCGATTCGTAGCGTGTAAATCAAGCCTACAACTCACCTACGACAGACGCGAGCGTGTTGTATACGATAGTTGTAGGCGAAAATCGTACCGTCTACCGGCCTTTAGCTCTTTCACTGATGTAAGCCCAAAACCTGCCTCGAACTACAGCTATTTATCTATTTTGAAAATGTGAGAAAACAATGAAAGAACAATTATCTCTTACATTTAATAAAGCTCCTCGTACTCCTGTTTTTATCATACGGTCAGCAAATTGCTGTGGAATGAAACAGATAGAAACTGTTAACATACAAAAAGTAAATAGAATGGCTTAGGAACAAAAATAAATAAATAAATCACACGAATTTTATTCCTTCATTAATTTTTTTTCTTCATCAATTGAAATTCCTGTAAACAAGTCTTTTTTATATATGTATATATTTATAGATATTCGTATCATAGTTTGTATTTTCATATTATAGTACACGCAATTCAGCTCTTTAGCTGCAAGGTGTTATTTCTTAATATACATATTTATCTATACTAGCTTCAAATTTAGCCTACTGTCATTCACACACACTACCAACATCAGTAATGACAACCAGAAGGACAGCAAAGATAACATTATTCTCCATAGCGAATGCAACTTACTCGTTTATGCGTTTGATCTGTTTTAAGAAAAAGTCCATTTATGAGAGCTATAGCATTGAGCTGGATCTCCTGGTTACCACTGTAAGAAAACACATAAAATAACTGTTATAAATCTCACATTCTTATTGATAAATGGGAGTGCATGCTTCATGAGAGCACACTGCATGTATGCACCCTTGTATTTTATAAAAGAAATAAAAAACTTTCTCACTGTGTTGTGTGGAGTTCTAAAGCACTTGGGGATTGGCAGAACACTCGAGAAGTGTTGAGAAGCACTCTACTACGTGTCGTGCTTCTCCTAACACTTCTCTCGTGTTCTGCCAACCCCTGTGTGCTTTATAACAGCACACTGCACACGCACGCTATTTATTCAATAACTCAATCAACAATGAATACTGGCATGCTAATTCAGTCGTATTCAAAACTTAAATTGCGAATTTTTTTGTTATCTAGTTGTTTTCAAAATTGTACCACAATATTTTTTATGTTAACCCAGCAGATGACCATGGAGGTCAAAAGCTACAGGTTATAATAAAACAATTCTGGGTCAATGAAACAAACCATTTATTCTTTATGAGTCTTATTGTGACCAACAAACACTTATTTGATTTAACTTAATCAGTCATACAAATACTCCAGTTCTGAGTGCTCAGGGTTAGCCTCGACTTTGTGCAGAATATTCACATGTTCCAGTCAAGATCCATGGAATTTCAAAGTGTTTGTATCGTTGAAGCTGTGCATTCTTTACTTTACCGTTGGTAATTGTGAATATTTAGACACTGATAAGAGGCTAACCCTGAGTAGATGAGTCTGTAATCAAGTGTAAACACAGTGGTAATTTGGAACTTGAAAAATGTCATTTTGCTCCTTTTTTATTGTCAGAAGATTGTGTTACCATGGGTAAGTGGCAGAGGTGGTGGTGGGGGTGGGGGTGGTTGGTGTGCCTGTGTTAGTGTGTGTTGGGGGGAGGGGGTGGGTAAAACAGTTTAAACAATTGTAATCACAACATATACTTCACCTATGCAGATGCTGAATGAAATAAGTGGTGGTGGTGGTGGTAGTGTGCCTGTGTTAGTGTTGGGGGTGGGGGGTTGAAACAGTTTAAACAACAATTGTAATCACAACGTATACTTCACCTATGTAGATGCTGAATGAGATTATCAAAGATTACTTCTTTTTCAACTAATGGATAGAGTGTAGAACTATGATAAAAATGAAATATAATATAATTATTAGTTGTAAAAGTCAAGGGTCATGCGCTATGACACTGTGTCTCAATGCTGTTTAGTTCACACCTGGGTCACAGGTTACATTCTTCAATGAACTCCAATAATTTTTTTTTAAAACTTCAATTATTAGCTGGAACTCCACCTCCTTAACAATACTGAGGAAATTGTTTTAATGGTGGTGATAAATAACAATAATAAGTTTCTTATGACTGCTCGTTTTACCATGAGACTTGCAAAACTTGCATACTTTCATGCACAGGGTTTGTATATTAACAGGGCTGTAGCCACCAATTTCTAACTGGTCAAGTTTTCGAGTGTGTTTTTGGTTTTTCTTATATTTTAAAAATATTTTTCTTATATTTTTTCCCTGAAAGTTGGTAACCAGACCAACCGTATGGTGCTACGGCCCTGATTAAACCGACACATTTGAATGCGAATATGGCTTGTTTGTAAAAGCTTTTTCGGCAGCAAAAAGCCAGTGCATAGATGTATACGAATACAGTAATGTGGTCATACTTTTTCACGTCACTCTCAAATGGAATAGGGTCATGTGACCTGCTTGTGCCAATGACCTTTTCTAATGATTAGCTTACCTGTTAGATACAATGGATTCTAGTATTGATAGGCATCTATTTAAAACTGTAGGATCAGTCAGGCTCTTCTTATTTACAAATACAGTCAACTAGAATGATAGAACACAAAGTAGGCTTTATTTTTTATGCCAAAGGATGCTTCAACCAAGCTTCACTGTCACTTCATTCAGAGTCAGCCAATGATTGGCCAAGGACAGCAAGACTTGAAAAAAGCATTTATCTGATGATTTTATGGACAAAATAAAATGTAGATGTAGATGTAGAACGCATGAACTTACATTTTTGATGAATCCATGAGTGAGAGTGTCCCAAGACACTCCAGGATGTTCCATTAATTCCTGAAAGGCTTTCAAGGCACTGGCCATCGCTTCAGGGCTTCTCAACAAAAAATTTTTAATTATCAATTTTTATGTTTAAGTCATGTACAGTAGAGTACAAACACTAAAAGTGTGCAACACTTTGCACTATTTAGTAGTAAATAGTGCTAATTAAACAATATAAAACAATAGGATTAGCATTATTTAGCAGTATTTAGTGGTATTTACACACTTATAGTGTTTGTACTCTATTTGGAGAATCTGTTTACTGTTAAGCAGTATACTGGTATTTAACAACAACAACAACATTGATGATGATGATGGTGATTATGATGATGATGATGATGAGGGTTTATTAGCCTAATACAAACACAATTTAGCTCTTACAATGCAAACTATCTATAGACAAAGATAAATATGTAAAAATACAGAATTGAATCTAAACTATATATACACATAATTAGATTTATATATTTAGCAATTAGTCCTCGAGCATTAATGGGCTGTTGACTAATAAATAGGCCATGAGGATGAGAGGAATAATTGCTTTAGTCAAATGCGACTAGTGGGTCAAACATTCAGATGCAAAGAAGTGTTGTATCAAAGTTAATTAAAAAAACTCATTAATAATTCATGAAGGAAACACAATAGAAATCATGACCATGAAGGAGGTTTTATATCTGATATAGATTCATCTTCATTTGCATAAACTTTAACTTGGATTTTCTCTATCAAACGTGGTTCATTTCGTAAAGAATTCAGTACAATATGAGAAAATACGTCATGAGTTTTTTAAGCTGTTCAATAAACTCGCAGATCGTGTTTTATCAGGTCTAAAAACACTCGGCCTCATGTCTTTAATTCCTGATAAAACACTCCTGCAAGTTCATTAAACACTGCATTCAATTTTTGGCTTTCAAAGTTGACATTTTTTGCTACTAGTATGTTATAACTTATAGTCTAGTAGTAGCTCATCCAATCAGAATGCAGCATTGATGATGGACCGCAAGCTGAATTTGACTAATTATACATATCATACGATTATATTTTCTTTAGAAACTATCAGCCTTGCAACAGCTGGGTGCTGGTGGACATGCAATTGAGTAACAGTGGGATATTGACCAAAAGATGGTCGACACTCATTTGACAGGGCACCTCAGCACTGTTCTACAGTAGAGTATTACCTATAATATTAAGTATTCAGCCAATCACTGCACAAGTACTTACTCTGGTCTTTTTTCAAGTATACTGATAATTAAGCCCAGGCCTTTTCTTTTGATGAATTCCCCAGCGAATGTAAGATCCTGATATAAAAAATAGAATAGCTCTGATTATGAATCTGGGTATCACGATTCCTCCTACTGGCAGTAAAAGTTTTATTGGGAGAAAGCTGTCAATATAAACCCATATTGTTGGCTCTTCTTAATAGAAAGATGGTTGCAAAAAGTGCAAAATCTTGTGCTTATGAAGTTACATGTAATTATCATTTACCTCTGATATGCTTGAGAGCTGACTGAGAGTATTCCTCTTGTCTTCTATTGCAGGGGATTGCAGTTTGTCATAAATTTCTTGAGCTAACTTGGCCTGAAATATGAGACAACAAAAAATGGTTACCCAGTTGTGTTATAATGCATTAGTTTATATACAAGGTTCGTGCTGAGGTAACCACTTAAAATTCAAGGACTATTCAAGGAGTATGCAAGGACCCAAAAATGAATTTTCAAAGAGTGTTTAGCTAACTATGCCAAGGTTTTACACAGTGGTTGCACATGGCCAACTTTCAGATTTTCCAATCTTTCTGACTAGATCTATTTCAGAACCATGCAAGTAATGATTGAAGCAAAAATTCAAGGAGTTTCGCTAAAATCATAAAATTCAATAGCTTTTCAAGTGCCCTTGAAAACGTGAATTAAATTCAAGGAGAAAACCACCTTACATATGCAATGTTGCCCAACCTACTGGATGGCAGCTCCCAACTGTTCGGCCATGCAACATTGCAAGGGGGAGGGGGTTTGAAAGAATAAACTTGTTATCTATAGAAATTGGGCTTCCTGTGTTACAAGTCTCAAGGTAATTTTTCGCCCATTGTAGCTCAATGGAGTTGAAGGCTTGTAAGTAAGTAAGTAAGTAAGTAAACTTTATTTAAAGAAGGTTTAAAAAAAGTATTTATAAAATACACCAGTTTAGCAAAGCTAATCTTACACTGGGCCTTGTAAATGCATACTCGGCCATTACTATTGGTTACCAATATTTTAGACTCAGCCAGGCTCCCTAGTCAGACAATCTTTCAACTTGGGCTAGACATTTTTCTTCCAGACCGTGTCATCACATAAATGGACATAGATATTAATACATGTACCCTCTTAAGTGTTACCAGTTGAACAAGACAATATTAATGAATGAATGACATACGGTCTTACAGTCTATCAGACGACAATGGAAAAGCTAGCTTACGAGAATGCAAGACATTTTCCAGTCAAATTTGGCACTTTCTAGTTGTTATTTTAGGGAGCCAAAGGGGTGTTGGCATCAAATTTCACGCATGGATATTTCAAAAATTCCCGCATCACATATGAAGCGTACATAAAATGTAAACACAAAATTCATGAATCATGCTTTATATTTGTCACTTTCATGTAACATTCACTTATTTTAGTAAAAAACATGCATCACATGTAACTCCACAGGGCTCGAAATAGAAATTTTTTTTAGCCTGTCATAGTAAAGGAGTATGGTAAAAAGAAGGTCATTCCAGTAATATTTGCATGTCATTTGTATTTATTCATTTGGCAGCGTGTCGTTATTTTCGCCTGCCAAACCTGAAATTTGTCCTGTCATTTGGCCATTGGCAGGCCACTTTTTTGAGCCCTGATCCGGTGCCAACTAGTTATATACTTACAGGTGATAGCATAAGCTTTAACACTGTACCATTCTTTATTTCAAATCGATTCTGATAATCAAACAAAACAACAATGTTCAGAATTTTCAATGAAAACACAGAATATTCTAGGTAGATTCCATTTTTCAGGTAGATTGTAGCTAGCTACTGTAATAATAATTGAAGTTGATATTAAAAAAAGTGTGCAGCTTGACTGCCGAGAGAGGCATTTGATATTTTCTGGTACTACACAAGTTTGTACACAAGTTTTCAACAACTACGGCAACTACACAAATTTGTAATGATATTATTTATTATTTAAACCGCCGACCGGTTAGCTCAGTTGGTAAGAGCGTCTGTCTGTCATGCAGGAGGTCGTTGTTAAAGCCTCGGCTGGACCAACACTCAGGGTCTTAAAATAACTGAGGAGAAGGTGCTGCCTTTGTAATTACATCTGCAAATGGTTAGACCTTCACGTGGCTCGGATGATCACGTTAATGGTGGTCCCGTCCCTAATTAACTAGAGACGTTAACAGAGGACCACAAGTTTATCAGTTGAATTACTGTCAAGTGTTATCCTCTATAAACAAAGTCCAATTTTTTTTTTTTTTAATGTAAATTTTCATTAAAAAAGGGAAATAAAACATTACCGCTGTACCAGGGTCAAATAAATCTTTGCCACAAAATCCACAAACATAAAATATATGCATGTGTAATATGAAATCAATCATGATAAGCTATATCATTTTCACTCTTGTGGCTACCCTCTCGGTCCCCTCATTTAAGATAGAAATTTCATTCTCAGTTATTAATTAATTATTATCAATCAATGATTTAATACCTCTTCTGTAATATAATTGTTGAAATCAGCATACTGCAATGCATACTGCTCTGGAATGCTCATGTTCCACCTATAATTGCACAAGGAAGTTAGAGAAAAATAAACAATATCTGACTCTTGAAACGAAAGCTGAGAACCATGGGCATTACTAGACATTAATAATAGAATTAGGAAACATAATAAGATTAGACACTCTTATTTTCTGTCTATCACTAAGGACATGATAAGATTCAAATTGACAGAGGTACTTTAACTTGATCTAACATGCACACCTACATAACTTACTATACACTGTCAAAACAAAAATACACCATTATAACTTAATGTTCATTAAACGTTTTGATAACAGGTTTTGAATAAAAAATGATAAGCATAATGAATAGTTTCAATATAATGATTTTTCTTTCGTTTTTGAGAGGTAAACTTTACTGGAATCTAGAATGTTTTCAAAGTTATGGTGATGCTTCAACTCGAAGTACTCGCGAAACTTAGTTTTATCTCAGGCTTCATTTCAGTGAAAAAGCGTAATAAAATATTCAAACTTACTTGGCACAAGCATCTTTGATAATACTTTCTAACGGTTGAGACTATAGAGGAAAGAAAAGTGTTAAATCATAAGCTTAACTGAGTCTACATAACAGTCTTGTGTGAAGCTGAGTTTGATAAAGGAAGCTTCACAATATATTGATCATTTGATTAAAATGTCGCCTTACCTGATCGAATAAAATAAGCTGAGGAAGTTGGCCTTCCTTTTCGATAGCTATACGTACTATTCCACCTTCCATTGCTCAAATAGTGAGGTCTTTAGCCACAACTTTCCTGTTCCAAGTTGCTACAATGAAGAAACCGAAGGGGAGTGACGACAAAATAGGACTAAATTCCAACAATTGTAAGGACTTAAAATCCCTTTTTCTGGCTTGAGAGGATTCAGTTTGCATCAGTAATGACCAACAGAGGCTAAAATCTTCATTTTACCTCGCTGGGAATTTAATAATAAGTAATTTTTGAGCAGCAGATTCACAGACAATGAGTTTTGACCTTGTCTTCTAATTACTTCCGACTTGCATACCAATTTTTGATACTATCCCTACCCTACCCCGGGTAGTAGTTAAAATACAAACCAAAAAAAAAAATGAAAAATACATATTTATAGAATAAAAATAATGGAATTGGTAAGTTTATACTTATTTAATCATAATAAATATCAAGAATAGTTTTTTGGGTTTTTTGTTTGTGAGTAAGGGGATTGTAGTAAAACTGACTCGTAGGGGGTAGGGGCTGGGTGATATTGGTATGCACAATTTACCCATGATGACATTCGTGTCATTCAAAGATGGCGGAAATTCCTTCACTTTTATACTTCGAGCGCCAACTTCAAAAATAAAATATTTCTCACGACATATCATAAATATGATTGAAGTCGAGAAGAAATTCACTGTTCCGCCATCGTTTGAGGATGTATTAGCAAGAGTAGGAGCCGTCCTAGTCATGGAGAAAGAATTTTTAGATTCGTACTACGATTTTACTGATTTTAAACTGAGTTTGCAAGATTGTTGGCTCCGTGAGAGAAATAATTCTTGGGAATTGAAGCATAGAGACAAGCATTCTAAATCAAGATCAACAACCACGGACTCTTACTATGAGGTTGATAACGAAAAAGAAATTTTAAGGTCGGTAGCAACCTATGTTTCCATGGATACAAGTGTGAAATCCGTTCAAGAGTTCGTCACAGGGTCGAGGTTGCGAGTGTTTGCATCGTTCAAAACGAGGCGAATGAGATATGAGATAGATGGATTGTTTATTGATTTAGACTCTGCAAGTTTTGGCTATAATGTCGGGGAAATTGAGATGATGGTGGGAAGTAAGGATGACATTGCTGGTGTGGAAATCAAGATTGAAAGTCTAGCCAAAAGACTTGGTAAGAAGATAGCCTATCATTATTCACATAAGGCCTGGGGTGGGATGGGTGAAGGGATTTGAGGTCATTTCCTAGCACTTGTTAGAGCTGTGCTTTGAAATCAAGCCAGCGCCATTGAAAAAAAAAATCTTACAGTGCGACTACTCCAACCAAAGCCACCTCAACAAATTTTTGACAAATTAGCCAATCAAAAGTAGGAATCTGAACAATAGAATTGCTACAAATCAGACAAATATCCATGGGTTTACATGGCTTAGAAGACTGCCGGCACCTTTGTTGTCGAATATAAACGTGCTGTCACATAGCAACATAGTGAGTGATAAGATCTATCAGCCTGATAATATCTTTGTCTGTAAGAAACAAACTGTAATCATAAAGACTGTACTATACGGTCTCTATAATTTGCTTTCCTGTCGTATTTGAAGTTGTACATTACTATTTTTCTATATCTTTGGTGACACAAATCACTAATTTGCAAAGAAAATATAATACAAGCTCTTCTTCATCATTTAGTTTTACCAACCGGAACAACGGAAGAATATTTAAATTCAAAATTTGCCGCTAATCTATTGTCTAAATACTCAAACACTATTGGATGATTTGTGAAAAATTTGTCGAGGTGGCTTATCAAGGTACACCCATGACCTCAACTTGTCCCATAGTCCCACCATAGTCAATAGTTTATAGTTAACGTCTCTCTCTTTTACTCCGATGAAGGACTAGCGTCCGAAATGTCAGTCAGTTTTTTCATCTTTTCATGGTGTAAAATATACCCTTTTATCATTACTGTTCCAACTATGGTCCCACTGTTCCCACTCTTACATTAAAACATAATCTATCATAATCTATTGTCTATTTTGTTCTTGACAGGCATAAACTGGAAAACCAAACAACATGGGAAATTAGGAGAATACTTATACCTCAATAATCCAACACTCTTCAAACAACTAGTGGAAAGTAAGGTTTTAAGAGGCAAGTGAGATTGTTACATACCAAGTATATTCACCTCGGGTCAAACATTTGTCGTCGAGGGACCACTAAACACACTGCTTTCCTGAGGCTCCAATCAATATAGTTATGTATGTCAAAGCCCAATTTCTCTCTCTTCTCATTGGCCAAGATGGTGCCACGTGATATTTATCAAATTGGTACAGTTTCCCAGCAACCGTTCTGAGGGCAACATTACAAATTAATTCTCATGGAATAACAAAACTGGAAGTGAACATAGTGGAAATGAAATTACTGGGTTGCCTGTGTGTGGCAGTCCAGCTGAGGATGTAATTCCGGACTTAAGAAGTAATATAATTGAGCAGTAAAAGAAGACTTTATAGGATTGTAATTCAGATATTTATTGGTATTAATACAGCTACTCAGTCAGCAGTAGTATGTCTTCAATCACATGGGTTAGTAGAGCCTAAAGGAAAATATAGCTTTCAGTCTCTAGTTAATCTTGAAGGCATACACCTAATTGAAAAACAGTAGTCGGGTTCGAGAAGGTCATATCATTGAAGCTAAGACCAAAAAGGATTTTGGGTACTCCAAAATGTGTATTATATTTGCATATAGACATGTAAAAATGCACAGTAGAGCAAAGTCGGTCGACCTAGATTAACAACATGCCAAAGCCATGATGCATAAAATGTGCACAGGAAGGGAAAACTGCAATACGCATGGAATTAGTATAATTGTTTGTCTTCCCATGCCCCAATTCGGTCTTATTTTTTGAATTAGGTGTATACATAAATATATCAATAAATACTACGCAGTAATAGAGCTGGTAACTTTGGCCATAAACACTTTTCGCTAAGTTTTGAATCCTTTTACTAACCGAGTTTCACAGTTCCACTTCACTGGTTTGGGTATTTGAAAAGACTATATTTGAAGAATATAATCAATAATGAATAGATCGAGAACTTCATAACAGTTAGTGAAAAACAAATGACCATTTAAACATTATTTCTAAACGAATTTATGTTGCTTATTTGGCCATGTATCTTGAAATAAGTATAATTATTTCACCAGCTCTTTAGGTCAATTTTAGTTGTTGTCTGTCAGTGTAATTTTAGATGGAGCCTATTAAAACTTTTGTGGTGTTGGTAACTCAATGCTGTTTTCTCCGGTTACAAAACCATATCTGTATAGTTTTACTAAACAATAATTGTCATTCCACTTCACTGGTTAAAAGATATACAAAATCGGTACATGTTTATTAAAATAAAACACATTTAAAAGTTGATGTGAGAAAAAAAAAATGTTCGCAAGTCCTGAAAAAAAATAGACCTAAGATGTTCCAACGTATCTGCTCCTTCCAAACAGCAGTACATAACAAAGATTAGGTGTTAAATGACCTCCGGCATACCAGCATATTGGGAAAACGCAGTGCAAGCTCTAAGAGCATCTTAATGCATTTTTTTGCAAAATGTCCGAATAGAATCACTAGTTATTTATGATAAAATAAAAATCATAGAATTAAAGCTGCAAATTCGGGGTAAAAAAAAACGTCTATGTTCCGTACGAACCAGCCAAACGAAGTCCAGTCCATTCCAGCTATGTGCGGTTCTTGATTTTCCAAAATTAAAAAACACTTAAAATTCGGGCTTTTAGAAGAGCAAAACAAGTTTTAGAAATTGGGCATGTTTTTGCTATAAATTAAGATTATCCATGGCCTTTCAAAAAGTGAAAATTCAAAAAAAATAATTTTGTGATTCAAGATCCAGTCACTGACTGAGGCCCAGTCCTTTGAAAAACCTTTTCCTCTGACCGGCTTCACAGGACCTCAACCAGTGACATGATTCAAAACGTAAAAAATGATTTCCATTTTTTTTGCAAGATTTTTTAGAGTTTTTTCGAATGAGACATTAAAAAATAGAGAGTCCCGTGCAAAATTTGAGGGTTTTGCCCTGTTGAAGCTTAAAACGCGTATGGTTCTTCAATAAAATGTTGTAGATTTTTCAGCGGTTTTTGAGCGCGCGCACATCGTGGGCTCAAATCGAACGTTCAAAAGTGGGCAGTCACCTTAATATCACGCGCGCCACACAGCGGACAGTGGTGGGGGCACTTACCTTTCATTGTTATATTATTTACCGCTGTACATAATATGAGTAAGCTTGAACCCGTCGTCAGATACCGCGCGCTTGAATGTGCGCGCTGTGCCTTAAACATAACGGTTGCTTGTCGGTCACACGAGAGGGGAAAATGATATTACACCAAGCAACTGGAACCGTTAGGTCCAAGGCACAGGGCGCGCATTGCAACGCGCGGTACCTGACAATACAATACAATAACTTTATTTCAAGAGAGAAACGCCATAACTTTTTACAATTTTCTAACCTACGGCTTTCCCAAAAAAATGAATAGCTGTACCAGATAAAGTATTAAATGATATATGCAATAAGTACTGGTATATATAATATTGTTTCGAAGCATAAATATAATAATACGAAGTACACGCACGCTGATTGGTAGAAAACTGTGCTTTATTATAAAATCACTGTTATACATCTCGCGCGAAGTGCTGCTAGATCCTGCGATCGTCTTTCTTTTTGCGTAAATAAATTAAATACCGAAATAAAATAAGTGACAATATAATAAAACGAATAAAGCAGCTTTTTCCGTGGTCCTTCCAGTAATAAAGCACTTAGGAAGCACCGTAAGCACTCGAGTGCTTCTTCTTACACTTCTTTCGTGCTTACGTCACTTCCTGCGTGCTTTATTACTGAACGGAGCACGAAAAACTATTTTATATGTTAAATAATACATAGAATAAATACCATAGATTGGTTTGAAATAAAATATATAGACAACTGTTAAATATGGACAATCAGTTATTCTATTAATACTTATTCATAGGGTTTCGCTGCGAAACAGTTACAGCTTATAGAGTAACTAGTTGGAGCACATGAGATCTTGCAGATGCTCAACCGAGGATATGCGCGAATTAAATAAATTGCGTAATTTAAACTTTATAGAGGAATGAGTGGAAGCCAGAGGTTTAGGAGTCAATGACGACGAAAGAAAAGAGGGCTATTTGAGATAAGAACTAAGACCATTGTAAAGTTTAGTAGCATTATAAGTTAATGTTCGCTATCCAGAGTTGCTACAAGGATATGGCACCTTTAACTCGTAGCAAGCTGCCCTGGTACGACGGCTTAAAGTATCACGTGTTTCAGAAAGGAACTGAATCTTCTTTTGAGACAACTTGTTGCACAAGAGTTTATAAGTACAACGACAACAACAACCACAACAACAACAACAAAAAAGAAGTGCATAATGAAAAGAAGTGTGAGTTTTCTGGATTTAATGAGATCAAAGATAGATATCCACTGTAGTTTGGAGAATAAGGAAACGACCGACTAAGAGAAGTCAGTGTCAAGGAGTGTACATACAGCCCACCCTTGAAGAAGAAGGAGTCGCACTAGTAGCTGATGAGAGCATGAAGCAATATATGAAGTACTTGTTTATGCAAGGAGTATAGAATCGTAAAGCAGAGTTAAAGTTTAGATAGGGTTGGATGCGACGTAAGAGAGCGTACTACTGAGGATGGAGCAGATCATGGCAATGTGATGTTCCCATAACATGCTACTGTCTGTCATGACACCAAGCATTTGCTCTATTTGAGTGTTGAGCCACAGGGAGCCCGGCGGATTTGTACATGAATAAATTAATCAATAAGGTGCTTTGGGTTTCCTGTGTTGAGATTTGAAACAAGGCGCTGATACGTTGAATTTCCGGCAATCGTACTAACCAGTAACTTGATAGCAGATTAACGTAACGTATTGTAACGCACGTACCATTTACTAGGGCGTGCGTTACACTAATACGTTAAATTTGAATTATAAGCACAGGGAGCCCGGCTTGGTGATGCTAAATCGGTAAAACGATCCCGTTTCATATGTTGATGACATTACATAATAATCGTAACTCAATACACCCCTATTACAAACGGTCACTACGTAATAGAACACCAGTGTTTGTAACGCGTAACTTAATACAGTGATAAATTCAAATACGTAACGCACGCGTTAAGAAGAGAGCGTCTACCACTATTGCATTACAAGTTCTTATTATGTAGTGACCGTTTGTAATAGGGGTGTATTGAGTTACGATTATTATGTAATGTCATCAACATATGAAACGTCATCGTTTTACCGATTTAGCATCACCAAGCCGGGCTCCCTGTGTTATAAGCTGCTCTATCAAGTTACCAAATCTCAATACAGGAAACCCAAAATTAATTTATCATTGGCGTCTTGTTTCAAATCTCAACACAGGAAACCCAAAGCACTTTATTTATTTATTTATTTATTCATTTACAGATTCCAAAGCCGGGCTCCCTGTGGTTGAGCTAGTTAATGTATGGCGTTTCTGAAAGTCGTGATTAGCAAAGATTTTGTTATTATAGTGTTTAGTGACATCTTATTATTATCAGCCAAAGTGGAAACAAATGTTCTAAAACTCATGAATATTTAATGAGGAGAAAACAAAGTAATAATAATAATATTTCTTTCGTTCAACAGTAAACCTATGTCACATTAGGCCCCGTCCACACGTATCCGGAAATTTTTGTATCCGCAAATTATTTTTTGCGGATACGAAAAAGTTTGCGTCCACACGCAGCGTATTCGAATCGTTTTCACCGTCCACACGTATCCGTTTTCGTAAAATTTACGGATACAAAAATTTGCGGATACGTGTGGACGGGGCCTTAGTGATTTACAATAGGAAACTGCAAATCAAATCAAAGCAAATCACTACTGTGACGGTGGTTTGGAAATGTGTTCTTAATTTGCATTGAATTTCGTAAACTTTTTCTTTGATTTTCTCCAATAAATATTCATGAGTTTGAGAAGTAATTTGAAACACTTGAGAGAGTTCTACCTTTGATTTCCGGCTGCGCCTCGTTTTTTCAACTCACTTTTCGGTTGTAAATCAAAGGGAGAACTCTCTTGCGTGTTTGAAATATTACTTAATGACTCCATTCAACTGAGTACTCATAGAAGAGAAAGGAGGGCCTCGGACAAGAATAGTTGTCTCATCGGCTAACATACTTGAGTTAATGTCATGAGGCAACTTTAACGGCAAATTATTAATATGTACAATCATAGTTAATAGAGGGTTCCCCTCTATTAACTATGGTACAACATCCTAGCTCATAATGTTCACTATAGGAGAAATGACATATAAGGATGTGTATGGATGACATTTTCCCATACAAATGATCACAAAATAATAAATATGATATAATTTCGTCTGTTTTAAAAGCTGAAGCTTTGGCTTCTCACTGATATCGAGGCGCTCTTTCCATTTCTGACGTTAATTTTTACACCAATTTATCTTTTTATGGGGGTTGAGTCACGTGACCTGTTGAAGCAAAAGAAATTAACGCGATTGACACGTCAGACTTGACAAGTTAGCTCAGAAGGAATTTGATGCATGCATGCTCTAATGATAAAGCAGTTGCATGTTATGTCATAGTCGCCATCTTGGTTGACGATAACAAAGCATTCCTCATTAGCCTCTCTTGTTAGATCAACCAAGATGGCGGTTGTTTCATTGTTATTAATATCTCAAGGGATTTTGAATCACATGGTTGCACACACTCTGTGTGGGTGTTAACTAATAGACAGATTTGGATAAAGATGCAAGAAAACATGTTATAAAATAGATGTTATGAATGTCGCGTTCTGATTGGTTTGGAGCGCGTGCTTTATGAGAGCACATTGCACGCGCGCTCACTTTCCGTTGCGTCATTCCTATCTACTATTGTAATTTGTATTTTATAAAAGAAATTAAAAACTTGCTTGCTGTGCTGTGTGCAGTCATAAAGCACTTGGGGGTTGGCAGAACACGAGAGAAGTGTCTAGAAGCACTCAGCAACGCGTCGTGCTTCTTCTAACACTTCTCTCGTGTTCTGCCAACCCCCGCGTGCTTTATGACAGCACACAGCACGCGGGCGCGTTTTTTATTTCTTCAATAAAATGGCGCTCCACAATTTTGAAATGTAACGGAGATGTAAGACCTCGGCTCGAGCGTAATGTTTTCCCATTTCAGACCACGTGTCATTCCTTTGAGAATATGAGTTTTTGCTTGAGTCGTATCAATATTCACGTGTCTTATCACTATTCACTGGATAAATTTATTGGATAACAGCATCAACTCACCACTGGATAAGGATATCCATCGGGATAGGGCTATCCGGGCCTCCCTTCGTACAACCGGGCCCACTGTTGCAGTCAAACGACCAAAGAAAAATTGTCACAACAATAGACCGTTTTCTCAAGGTTGCGTGCGCATCCAACTTGATGGGCCACAAAAATGAAAAACGCAAATTCAGTAAAATTGAGAAGCAAATTTTTATATTTAAAGAGGATAATAATCAATGTTATGAATTCTTACCGAAAAAAAATTCATAGAAATGCATGATAATACTTTCTGTTTATCGAAGTATTTTGATCATCCGGGTGGATGTATTCCTGAGAAGGGATGTTCGATGCGACTGACGATTCGAACTACATGACCGTAACCAAAGGAAGATGTACTCTCTCAAAAGCTGAAGGTCATCTGACCATTCATTATTATATGACGTTGAAGCCAGTAAAATGTTTCAAGAACGCACCGGTTTAGAAAAATAATTTCCCGCACTAAAAAGTCGTAACTTATCGTCGTAAACTAATAAAGTCGCTTAAAATAAATGTAGATGAAAGAGTCGAATCTATTAAGATATTTGGAGAACTACACTGACCGTAACCAAAGAGGGATGTATTCCCTCAAAAGCTGAAAGTACAAGTCATCTGACCAATCATTATCCCCCCCCCCCATATGCAAAATGTAGTATTTCATTAACGCTTACCCATTATTGCATATATTTTTTTCGTTTGCTTCAAGAAATCCAAGGTTATTTTCGGTTATTGGTTATTTATCCTTGGTTATTTGATCGATCATTCATGTTTTTTTCTTGAGTTCTGCAAACGCACTACAACGTTATTGCAAGTAGGTGTACACACTTCCACACACAGTAATGATAAAAAGGTAAATTATACACCGTGAAAAGATGAAAAAACTTACTGACGTTTCGGACGCTAGTCCTTCGTCAGAGTAAAAGAGAAAGAGGTGGTAGAAAGGAGTGCTTATATGATAGAATAAGACAAAAGAAACCAATGAGAACAAGGTAGGCAAGGAAACAAAAACTAACAATCAAAAGACAAAAGAAAGGGTTAGTTGAAAGTAAAGCGTACCTACATCAAAGACACCAACCATGCCCTTAGAATCTTCAACGATTTTCGTTTTCAACCTGGATCTAAGTATTTGTTTACTTTGGATGTATGTCAAATCTCTTTATACAGTCATTCCTAATAACGAAGGACTTCTTGCTCTCAAACATTTTTTTGATCGCCGTACTGTTTTAGAACCTAGCACTGCTACTTTACTACGCTTAGCTGATCTCGTTCTTAAACTTAATTGTTTTTCTTTTAATGGCCGCTATTTTCAACAAGTCGATGGCGTAGCTATGGGCACTAAAATGGGTCTTAGTTACGCCAATTTATTTGTTGGTTTCATTGAAGAGCAAATTTTTCAACAATATACTGGTCCCAAGCCTGACCTTTTTGGTCGTTACATAGACGATTGCTTTGGTGTTGAATCTTGTAGTAAATCTGATCTTGAGGCTTTTATCTCTTTTGTTAACTCTTTTCACCCTTCACTTGAATTCACCTCGGAAATTAGTGAAACCTCCATATCTTTTCTGGATATCTCTATCAGTATCACAGCTAACCATCTCAGTACTAGCGTGCATTACAAACCTACCGATTCTCATTCCTATTTATTGTACTCTTAATCGCATCCTAAGCACACGCTCAATTCTATTCCCTTTTCACAGTTTCTGCGTTTACGTCGCCTTTGTAGTGACGACATTGATTTCTCTAACAAATGCCGTGAAATGCGTTATTTTTTTATCGATCGTAAGTACCCGGCATCTATCGTTGATTGTGCTTTGCAGAAGGCATCTTCTATTGACCGTACCACTGCTCTCACACCTAAAACTCGCTCTGTTAATAATCGTATTCCGTTTGTTACTACTTTTCATCCTATCAATAATTCCATTAAACCCATTATAAACCGCAATTTTAATTTACTCAAATCAGATTCCACGACGTCTAATATTTTCAGTGAACGCCCCCTTTTCTCCTTCAAAAAAGATCGTAACCTTCGTGCTTTCCTAGTTAAAGGAATTCTTCCCTCTGATAAAGAACCTGACGCCTTTCGTTGTTCTCGTAAACGTTGCAACACTTGTCCTTTCATCGCTCTTTGCACTTCTATCACAGGTCCCAAATCTACTTTAACCATCACTGACCATTTTGATTATACCAAATCTAACGTTATTTATTTCATTTCAATGTTCTCTCTGTAATCAGTTATACATCGGTGAAACTGGACGCCGTTTAGGTGACCGCATAAGGGATCATCTATATGATATTCGGACCAATGATCTTTCCAAACCAGTTTCCCGCCATTTTAATTCTCCAAATCATTCTTTCTCTGACTTTGTTGTTTTTGGCTTATCTTTAATTACCGGCGGCAACCATTGTCGCAAAACTAAAGAAATGAGGCTTATTCACACCTTAGGTACGCACAACCCTCTTGGCATGAACGAGCGCTTCGCCTTTAATTAGTCTATTGTTACTTTTAATCCTCTTGTTTTCTTTTGTTTTTCCGCTGACTTATCTCTCATTGGTTATTCACCTTCCACGTTCCATATATATATACACATCTCCACCTCCATCACTTTACATTTACTCCGACGAAGGACTAACGTCCGAAACGTCAGTTTCTAAACATCACAAGACATATGGTGTATTAAGTTAAATCAATTCTCCTGTTCGATTCCAAACACCGACGCGGTTAACTAGTTTATCTAGTCTCTACCATATTCTCTTTCTGACTTCATTGTTTTCGGTCTTTCTTTGATTATAACGGCAACAATGATTGGCGCAAGACCAAAGAAATGCGGCTTATTCACCTATTGGGCACTCTTAGTCCCAACGGGATTAATTAATTTTGTCTTTTGATTGTTTGTTTTTGTTTCCTTGCCTACCTTGTTCTCATTGGTTTCTTTTGTCTTATTCTATCATATAAGCATTCCTTTCTACCACATCTTTCTCTTTTACTCCGACGAAGGGCTAGCGTCCGAAACGTCAGTAAGTTTTTTCATCTTTTCACGGTGTATATTTTACCTTTTTATCATAACTGTTTCATTAGAAACACCGACGCAGCTCACCCTAGTTTTTAGCTAGTTATATCTTCTTACTTCCACACACACACAAGTTTACTGCAAAATTTGGATGACGTTCATCAAATACTCTAAGGTCCCGTCCACACTATGCCGGATGAATTTGAATCCGCAAACTTTCACACTGAAACGGAAAAAAATTTTCCGTCCACACATGAAAACGGAAAAAATGTTTCGAGTCCACACTAGTCCGATCAGAGGCATTGCACATTTGAGCATGTGCATCGATGCTGAAATTGAGCCCGCGGTGAATTTTTACCCTTTCCGTCATGTTCCCATGACAATCATGACGTCATCGTATTCGAAAAGTTCCGGATACGAAATGTTCTCTGTCCACACGGCTAGCCGGCGTTTTCAAATTATTTCACTCTGAAGACCGTATTCGAAAAGTTCCGAATTCGGTGAAGAATTGTTCCGGATTCGCCCGGACTAGTGTGGACGGAAGGCCTAACCGGATAAATAAAGTTCCGGATTCAAATTTATCCGGCATAGTGTGGACGGGGCCTTAGAGATATACCGCTAACATCTATGTCAAAAGAAACTGCGAGTTGAGATTATGACGTCATCGCCAACCTCCCAATTAAAACTTGAATATCTCTCGAATCCAAAATACTAACAAGAAATGAAAGACGCCAACGTTTTTCTTTTGTAAAGTAATTTAATCCGTATTAAAATATTTAACAATGTAGCTCCACTTAAAAAATCCTTTTTAACACACGGGAGTATTTGTGGGTCTATGGTATTACTTGGCTCATTTGCATATGATGCTGTTATAGTCCTCCGGCCTGCTTTGAGCGCTGTGTTATGAAACCAGTTAAACCAGTTTATCAGAGTCATTTGCATAAAAAACTGCAAACTAAACCAGATAAAACCAGTTTGCTCTGCCTCGTGTTTCGTATGTAGTAATTTTCCTTGGGTTTGCGTTCCTTCCTTGAACCAGACTATACTAATATTTCTTTTAATCTTCCAAACAAATCTGCTTTTTGTATAAAAAAGCTTTTATAGAGTCTCCAGCCTGCATTGCGTGCTTTGTTATGAAACCAGATAAACCAGTTTATGAGTCATTTGCATAAAAAACTGAGAACTAAACCAGATAAACCGGCTTGTTTTGCCTCGTGTAGTAATTTTCCTTGCGTTTGCGTTCCTCCTTTGGAACAGACTATACCATTTCTTTAAATCTTCTTTTACAATTATGCTTTTTGTAAACATTATTACCCAAACTTCTTTACAACAAATCCCCTTTTCTATTGGTTTAGCCTTCGCTTATTTCCGTATCTACATCTTCGTCCCCAAGCCCCTCAAAAACCATATTGGGTTGCCTGTGTCGAGACGCGTGGAAAATTTGCTTTGCTTGGCTTCTTTCACACGAGTGAACGTGGCGGGTGAGAAGTACCTGAAATTCTTTGTTTTCTTGTCCTAAACTATCACTTATGATTGATTTTGGAAAGAGAAGACGAAAATGAAGACTAGACGAGAGTATTTTGGTAGTCTTTTGGGCCAGATTATCGTGAAAGATGGATTTATTGAAGGAAGACAGCGTGATTCAGGTAAGATGGCCGTTGGCGTGAACGAACTCACTTTAGACTCACTTTAGTTGAGGTCGTTTTGTATCCTTTTTGTTAACTTTGTCAAGTCTCAACCGGCTTGAGTTTAAGGATTAGCATTTTAGTGTCATAGATTTGATATTTGTGTAGATAAGCGTTCAAAGATCATGATTTTATGTGGAAATCGGGCTATTCTTTTAAACAGCTAAACCGAACGAAACCAACCGAACAATACGAACAAACAAACGGTTGTCAAGGTTTTTGAAACCTCAAATTTACTTCATTTGACCTTGATTTAAAAAGCATAACTATTAATTTTGTTTAAGATATTCAATAAGGTAAAGAAGTCTATAAAACATTTGCTTAAAAAACTTAGTTTATCGAGATTTTATGAAGAAAAATGAAAAGCGCGGGAAGATCTGCTTTGGAACCTTTGCATCAGTCATTGATTCGTAAACGGAAGTGTGTTTTCGTCTATTCCTCAGCTTTAGTTTTTACTTTTCCACTCGCTTTACACCAATATGACTAGCCCAAGACTACTTCAGCTTTTACAACGATTTGTACTCTTCATAACAGCTCATATTCCGTATTCGAACTAGACGCTTAAGTTTGTGCTCATGCTGCGGCCATGAACAGTTTTTCTTACACAAGGAAAGTAAGAAATTATGAATTTTTACACTTTTCATTAGCTTTTTATTTCATGATTTCATGGACAGATATTCATAAGAACATTTTCTTAAGGGTTTATTGGATTTTTTCCATTTTGGTGGGTGAGAACGACAAGATCTATTTTAGCTAAGTCAGCTAAAACATAATTTCAGACACCTGAGCTTGGCAGTCCTCTCTTTTTAAATTGACCATGAGCTTGGATCTTGTTGAGCTCGACCCTAGAGCTTTAAATCACCCTTTTCTTGTGAATTGCAAGGCATTTTTGCCTGTAATTGTTTTAATTGTTTTGACCCTATCTGAAACATGTAACAGTTACCTTGTAATTTTAGGGGTTTCGTGTTTACCCAGTAGGCAAGTTGTAACTCCTTAAAAGTTCTTGCTTTTTCTTTTAAAATCTGCTCTTTGTTGTCTTTTTTCTTTCCCTGTCTTTTCTGCTCCTCGTGTCTTGCAGGACCGTGTCTGACATTTGCTCTAAATCTTCCCCTTTTTGCGGTGTTAGGAAGAAAATTTTCTACTCCTTTTCTTTTCTTTCTCGTTTTTATAGATTACATCTTTAAAGTTTTACTATTTTTTGCCTAAATTATCCAAGGAAAAATGAGCTGCAAGCAGTCAAAACTAGTCTGTCATAAAAGAAAGCCACTTGTGTGGTAACCAGGCAAAAATAATTCCGGATACAAAGCTTTTTTAATGCAAAAAGGCTTAATAAGTGATAGTTTTAGATGTTTTTTAGTGGAAATGTCAATTATATTTGAAAAATCAAATGCATATAAAGATTTTATAGTTATAAGTAGCTATATATATTTCTAATTTGCTGCTTTGGTTTGAAATTAATATTTTAAGATCTTGGCAGCAAATTCCATTACGAAAGTAGTTAGATTATTATACAAGGAAAACAAGGCAAACAAATAATATTATTTGATATTTTAAAGATATCACTTTAATTTACATTTCAGGCTTGGAAGAGTATTTTATTTCACTTTTTTTATATATGGGGTACGAACACTACAGGGGGTACAGACACTACAAATCACATTTAGTTGCTAATTTCCTGAGAACTGAAAAACAAAATCTAAAAAATAAAATAAAACATAACTTAGTGTACATGCCATAAGACATGCTCAGACAAGTAGTTCTCAAGAAGTGGCTGGGGGCACAGACACTGCAGAATTTTAGCACATCTGATTCCTTAGCTTTGACTTTTTTTTGAGGGAATACACAATCTAAAATATTAAAGAAGGTACGTTGCTTAACTTTGTATATAGCTCAAAAGGTACCCAGAAATAAACTTTCAAGTGCATAGCTGAAAGTGCATAGCTGCAAGCTCTGTTGCTAGTAAAACTGTTCTATTTCTGGCAGAGGTTTCAAATGTCCAATTTTCATAACATCTATACCTTTATCTAATTTGTGTCCACTGTTGCAATATGTAACATATTAGCTCACACCTTTTATTTCATACATTTGTCACCTTAAAATTTAAAAATACTGCGTTATCCATGGTCAATAATGAAATATTCAAATTTAAAGAGAGAAAATAAAAGTGACAAATTCCAGTTGACCCTGCATGACACTCAATTTTGACACTGATTTTGAGCCTCTGGTTGAAAATATAATTATATATAAATTTATATAAAAGCGTGTGCACATAAAAAATATAAATATAACATAATGTATGATCTTCAATTTTCGAGTTTTGTAGCTCTGGGTATAAAAGAGTTTTTATGCTTAAAAAAACAAACTTTAACTAATTCTTGTATAAGCTGTCTGATTTTTCTCTGATTTTTCTTTATATTTCCAAATAATTATATTTCCAATTTCTTCAATAATTTTCCCTGGCATTGTGCACTCGTTTTTTTTTGTTGTAAACAGCTGAAAATTGATGATAACACATCAGATTTCTGTGTAATGGATTTTAGTAAGTTTTTGATCATGTGGATGTTTTTGAAATAGAATATTTGCAGATCATCTTCTGCATCATCAAAAGTGCTATACCTTTTCTTCAAAAATTTCAAGCATTCCATGCGACAAGCAGTACCTGTAAACATTAACTGACAGCACTATTATTATTTGGAAACACGCACAACATCAACATTTGCAAGTGTATGTTTATATATGGATATTGTCGTGAAGTCGGGGAGACTGGTTAAAGTTTCCACGGGATCTTTATTGATGCTCACAGTCTTTAGAAAAGGATTTAACTGAATAAAGCGTCGATGATGGTCGCTTGTGTTTCAAAGAAGTCAAAACATACTATTCTAAGTAAACCAAAGTTTATACCAAAAATAAGGGAATAATTCTTAACTAAAAGTTTATGAGTAAACAACTATAATAAAGGACGCCAAAATATACGTGTCCTTAGGAAGTCTTTTCTGCGCAAGTCTTACTAAACTGGTTTTATGAACACCTGAAAGTCAAAAGGTCCAAGTCCAGATTATTGAGTAAATAAGAAGAACCTTTCATTATCCGGTGTATAGAATTCAATTACTGACCTTTGTTAGGAAGGCATTTTACAAGGTCAATACACCTAATACTTCCCGGACAAGTTTTGAGTTCCGTGAGAAGTATGAAATTTTAAGCGAAAGATCCAATGTAGCTCTAATTTTTGTAATTCCTGTAATGAGTAAATGCGATAAATATTTGTTAACCTTAAAAACTTGAAAACTAGTTAAGTAATTTAGAATAAATGCGATTTCATGTCAATGAATATGAAATTCGTTTGAGTGTGATAATCTTTTTTTTTGTTTAGATATGATCCCAACACCGAAATTTATGAGCCAAAAACCCTAATTAAACCCTAAAGCTAATAGATTAAAATATTCAAACATAAGAGAAAATACCTCTAGAAGTTCTTAACGTGTATGAATTCCGAAATTCTGTTCTAGAAGTTACAAGAATAAACGATTAAATATAGAATGACATATCATAAGGTATAAGTTGACGAAAATCGTCAAAGTTCATTTTAATTCCTTGTCTGGTGCATAGTTTTGATTTCGATGAGTCGTTGAAATTCAAGTGGTAGGGGACTCTTCATGAATCGTTGAGATCAGGCGTTTTCGACATTATGGGTTTGTAAGTGTTCAGTGTCCTCTTCATGATAAGTTTCTCCACAATCAGGGCAAGCGTCAGTTTTGTGAAGAGTCTGTTCTTCTGGGATAGTTGGTAGAGGTCCGTCTTCAGGATCTGTGGCAATGGTCTGGTGGTTTTAGGTGCAACTTTAACATAGTGAACTAAGTTAAGGTCGGGTTGATGTTGTCTCCTACGGTGATGATAGCAACCAAGTACAATGAATATCAGCAAATTGATGAATGAGAAGCACAGGGCTAGAGAAGCAATGACAAGTACCAACAGGTTACTTGAAACTTCATGAATCTGTTTGATATCTTTGCAAGAATGCCGATCTTTTCAAACCAAAGTCTTTTTTGATCCAGGTCTTTTCGAACCAGGTCCGGGTCTTTTTAAACCAGGTCCAGGTCTTTTCAAACCACCTATATACACGTATCAAGCTTCACCACACATCCTCTTTGTCAGTAAAAAGATATAACAACATACAGAAGACAATTACAACGAAATAGACAAGGCAACATTACAAGAAGAACAAAACAACAACGACTAGTCAAAGCGTGGACCGTCGATAGTGATGCCCAAGGCCGCAAGAGTAGCGACCTCTTCCAAATACGCCTTGAAGGCGCTCAGGTTGGGCCGAATGTGTGTGGATGAAATGTGATGTGGAGCGCTGCACAGTGGGCACCATAACCTGTCGGCGGCATTCCCCCTGTGATATGTGAGTACCAGGCACACCTCCTGAATTAGGTTGCGACAGCTCGGCAGGTATTTGGCGTGCTGCCCAGACCATCCCTTGGGGTGTTCCCTCTGGCAAACGGTGCAGTTCATGACTTAAAGAGAGAACAAACAAAAAATATTTTATAAAAGCGATTGTCTATGATGATGAAAGAAAAGAAAAACCTAGGAGTACCGATTTTTAGATGCAACTGAGAAATACAAAATGCAACTAAATTGGACAAAACCGTCCATATCATAACCCGAATGCAATAGGTCAATCTGTGCTCTGTGTCTACAGTACTTCTTGGCTAATTGGTGATAACCATTCTCATAGAGCGTATATATAAACATGTGTTGTAAATAATCTTATCTGTGGGGTATGACTTCGGGATCAGGAAGTTGGCTTTCAACCCATGAATCCTGAATTCCGAGGTAACCACAAATTGTAACAACAGCAATTTGATCTTGCTCGAAAATATAACTTGGCATAGAGTCATTAAATAAGTCTATAAAGCAAAGTATGAAAAACGAGCAAAAATAGGGGGCAGTATGACGACCCCTGAAACATTCTTTTGAAACTTTATTTTGTCTAAGCATGTTCCATGATTCCATGCTAGCATTGATCTATAATACTGGCTCAATTGAAACAATTTGTGATGTGAGACTGGTCGGAAAATATTCTATTCAGGTACTGAAATATAGGCATAATCAAAATCTGTGGCTGTCAAGTGGTGTGTCATTGCAAAAAAAAGTCCTTGTCGGTAGCTGTGAAATCTGTATTAAAGCTTTTTATCCAGTTTATCAGAGTCGTAAATATGAGTTGTTGGTGCCATTGTTGTCCTAGTGTAAATGAGAAATAACTCAAAATAAATTTAATTAAGCAGAACAAAGAGGTCATTGTCATGACATGTGGCCTATTTCTCGGACTGTTGTTGAGAGCTATTAAACACCTCGATCAGAGAATCGTCAAGAATGTTACTAGCTGGTTCCCAAGTGGCTTCGTTTTCTGGGCAGTTAGCCCCATTTTACTAAGTATTGCCATCGAGTTTTCTTTTTTTGTTTTGCTTACAATTTTTCAGCTTGAAAAATAGGCTCTGTTTCATGTAATTTATTTGGCTCACTGGCGGTAGCTTGTGTGTGCTTGGGCCGAATCCGTGTTCTTTGAGGCGGATCGGCTTTGCATTGCGTTGGAATTTGGTGTGTTTGTGTTAGGATCTAAGTTATGTGTATCATCGTCTAAGAAAATTCGCGCTGTTGTCGGCGCATCAATAGTCAACAATGCGAAAGCTTCGGGCCATCTTGTCAAGTAGTCTGTAATGGCTAATATATACCTATTGCATGAATGGCATCCTGGGAATGGTCTAAGACAATCAATTTCTACACGACTAAATGCTGCTTCTACAGGAAGTGGAAGAAATGGGGCTGTGGGCCAGGAAAATCCTGCTCTTGCGTATAAGTATGCATGGCATTGTTTACAACTCTAAATCCTCTGTTAATTCCCGAACTACATTGCTTACTTAATAAAACATTCAAATACTTCTCTTTGTTAATGTCATTCGTCTTCTTATTAATCTCCTTAGAACTAAATTTATCGTAATCTCCAAAACAATAATGCGTTTTTGAGCACAACCCAATAATACCCTTCCCTTCAAACTCTGTCTTAAACAACACTGTAGTTCTCTTATCAAAAGCACGGTGTTCCGGTGTATCAGTACGCGGAAACCAGTTAGCTTTGTCGGATTCCAATTCTGCACGCAACTCCGGTTTAATTAAACTTTCTACATTTGCCCCAGAAACAGCAATCTAGGCCGAATCCATATCCATCTCGCAATACTGAAAATCACTACGGTCCACATACTTATTTAAAAAATCATAATAAAATTGTAGCATGCGTAATTTGGCATACTGATAAACAAAGAACCCTATCTGCATGGGAAGGTTCAGACTTATCCTCTTCTTCGCCGACTGCACCTCGTAGGTATTCTCGTCTATGGGATCCAGTTGACGAAAAAACTTGGAGTTGATGTGCCTTGAAACATCAGTATCATCACAGCACTTCACTTCTATGTGCTTCATCTGGTTTGTAATTGTCTTCCCATAACTAGAATTTCTGACCTGGTAATTGGGAATGAAAACAAAAATTAATCACTGTAAGATGTAAATTCGTGAAGTATCAACAACTTGCCAATTTCATCGTATCTGTGATGATGGCTTTACTGGGATCAACATTCCCGACTCTTCTCACGTTGGATACCACTTCTCCAAAGCATTTGAAGCAAGGATTAGGAATGAACTCTACCACTTGATAGATCTTTGTCACTTCTAACCCGTGCTCCAGATACCATTTCAATAACGGAGTGGCCAGCAGAACTTTCTCTCCCTTCATACTTCCAATCAAACTTCGTCTTGGCTGTGGCATGATATCATTCTCCTCAGCATAGTGCTTCATGTGGTCTCCAATGTCTTCTCGGGATATTTCTTCATTCCTGAAGATGGGGCACATCTCTGCAAACTTCTCCTTCAAAGACTCCGGAACTCTGATATCGCATTCTCCAAATAAAGACCCATTCACAACAGATTCTAAAATCTGTTGTTCATTGAAGGCCCAACAATGGTCCAGGGGACGTTTGAATTCAGAGTACAAGAATCTTCGAAGGAGAGGATTCGTCTTCATTCGCTGCCACTTGCACTCCCACAGCTCAACCACAGTATGTCCCTGTTCTTGGATATACTCAGTGTTGGCACACGTCTCTTCCCTCAGCTCAACCATGGACTTGTTGCGGATGGTGTTCACGGTCTTCCCCTTGTTTAAATGGCAGTTATGGCCATGCCAGAAACAGGCTAATAAGAATGAAGAAAGAATATTTGTTATAAGACAGGCAGCCCAAAGTTCTAGAAAACATAAAACCACACGAAGCCCAGTTTTAAGAAAGAATAAAAAACTTACCATGAAATTGAAAGACCGTTTGACTTTCACTGTGGAACCCGTCGACGGGAAGACGACGATCCCCAATTCTCTTCTCGGTGTTATTCAGCTGGTGTCTGATCTTGATTCTCCGTTGATGGGCTTCCCAAGCGATCCACTCATCTGCCATCCTTCTGGAATTCTTGGGTTTGAAGTGGGTTTCAGCATGTCTCCGTTTATGAGACCCTGCGGGCATATCCTGCATGATAGCCCACAAGTACAAAGCATTGGCGTCATAGACAAGAACTTTCTGACAGGTTTTGGGTTCAATTCCCTTAACTACCATCTCCACTTCACGAATCTTGGTTTTCCCCGTTTCATGGTAACGGTGAAAAATAATGGATGGACCACCCGTGTTATTCTCTTTGAACAGATCATACAAATCTTTGTTTTTCTCATTGAACGAAGAGAAATACGTCTGCTCATCGGGAAAGCTAAACAGATATTTCATGGTTAAGCTGGGAACCGACACACCATCTTTGAACATATCTATTTCTCTTTCCCTCCAAGAGTCCATAATTTTTTTCACTGCTTCCACAAACAGTTCAACGTCAAGATCATTGTACCAAACCAAAAAGTCTCGGAATGTTTGCATACTTTGTTCATTCCATTCACGTTGACAATACTGAAAGTCTTCAACCGAGATATTCTTGTTGGTCAAGGATGAGTAGAACGCTTGGTGTGGGGGAAGTGCTGGACAATCGAGCTTGTCTAAACTGTTGACCCACTTGTACGGAAAGAATCCTAGAAAGAAATAAGAAAATGATATTAGCAAATAATTTAAATATAGTACGATAATTTTAAATAGATAACTAACCTTTAGCAGCTGGACAATCATACGCTTTCAGGAACTGGGCATAACTGAACCCGGGCGCCAGGTAGTTGGTTATATCCAAGAATTTCAGGTGCTCCGTTTTCAAGCACATATGGTTGTTGTTGCGCTTGATTGTAAACTTTACACCTTCATTTTTCACCAAGTACGGGAGAAGAAACTCTTTCACGGCATTCAGGTCGTACTTGCCCGAGTTGAACCCCAAGACCGGCATCTCTTTCAAGTACTATTCCAGCTTAGCCTAACGACAAAAGAAAATCAGTGGTTATTAGTGAAATAAGCTAACAAACGGATTAAAGTTATATTTTGTCTTACAAACTTAGAAAATATAATTACCTTCAAATTAACTAGCGGGTGCTTTTTCTTGTCTTTATTTTCTGGAGCTTCTCTTTCTAACCAAACAGGATCTCCGAGTTCTTGGTTAAGCATTCTGTAAAAATTCAAGTCTTGTCCTTTGCTCTCACTGTCATCATTGATGAAGTCCCGATCTTCATTCTCACTCTATCTGTTCTTCATCTTCATCATCTGAGTCAAGTACACCAATTCCATGATCGTTTTCTTCTTCCAGTCCTTCCAGTATATCTACCATTTCCTGGACTCCATCGTCATTCTCTCCAATCTTCTCATTGATGGTGGTGAAGATAGCTTCAAAGTCATTCAATAACAATAACTCTCTTGACTGATGTCCACCAAATAGTCAACAAATGATTTCAATAAATCATGAGAGTCACCGTTTGTTATTAAACACTTGGGACTAGTAAAACCAGGAACATTGGAGCAGATACTAACACTTAGTGGCACGTGTTTGTTTTCCCACGTCAATTTTTCAGTATTGTCAGGCAAGTTGTCTTGGTTGAACAGGCACTCGAAGTCGTAAGTGGCAAAGTGGGAGAAGTATGTCATCTCTTTGGGGACCTCGATGCCTTCATCAGCAAGCTGTTCAAAGATGGTAGGCGGGATAGTGTACGCACCACCAGGAAACCACCGTCTTGTCTTGGCTTCGAAAGTCAGTTCGTGGCGGTTCAGACCAGTGTGTTTCCAATACTTCCTACAACGCGAACACTGGTAGGATTTGGAGTACTGAGCGAGAGATTTGATGTAGGAGAAGTGGTCTTTGTAAAGATTGAGGTACATCGTGGTGGAATGATGACAGAGAGAGGGGCGAACAAGGCGAGCAGCTATTTCAGGTCCTTGTTCATCATCATCATCATCATCATCAGATCTTGTGGATTCGAGGGAGCACCCCATTATATTGACTTGGAACAACTTTTCCAGGTCAGGTAGGTTTTTCATCTGGACTCCATGGAATCGATGAGTGGGGTGGGACTCACGAAATCTAAGGGAAAAAATTCTCTATGAGTTTGATAAACTTAACCTTTTTTCTAAAATGGTTTGAAAAAATATTAACAAAAGACTATTGACAACAACTAAATAAGGGGTTATTCAAGTGGGAAACAAAAGATGCGCGTCTTTTCACAAGGTTTTGACTTGAGAGTTACGATCAATTACTAACCTCTCGAAATAATATTTTGTGTCGTGCCCCAGATTCCTTGTGTGACATCCGTTATGGAAGGCCAAGCAGCGAAAGAAGCACAAGTTGTCTTGGTAGGGACGTCCAGTTTTTTCATAGGAGTCCAAACTCACAATAGCTTTGTTATTCAAAACATAGAGCGGCAACAGTGAAGAACGACCGATGGGGTGTTCTCAGAGTTTGGTGACATAGAAGCACACGTTCGTAATCCAGATGACGACCCATTTACTATTCAGTCTTTTCTGTCGTACCCATTCTAGAATATCTACGTTTTTCAGCGCATCATAACCTTTTACAGATCTTGGGCGCTTGAGATGAGGAAGGGTTCTTCAAACAGTCTACTGTTGTTGTGGCTGGGGTGGTAGTACTGTAAATCCCCGGTCTCATTGTTCCGGAGAATGAATCCAAGGGATACATTCAACTAGAACACGGTAGATTGGTCTAGAAAGATACGGTCGACTTGTTGAACAAGATCGTTGGTGTTCAGGTTGTTGAGCCTGAAGTTGTACCAGTCCTGGACTCTGTTTCTTCGACTAAATCTTGTTTTAATTTGGCGCCAGTGTTTCTTGTAGATTTCTTGGGTGGCTTCATTGACATTTAATAGGAGGGTGGGTGACATGGTGGATGGATCAGCGGGCCAGTTAGCTGTTTGTTGTTGTTTGCTAATACCTCAAAAAAAAAAAAAGACAAAGAGAAAGATTGTTTAGAACCACAACAAAAGATTAATGAAGCCCAGCTGGTGGTGTTATTAAACTATGAGGAATAAGTACCTTCAGTACCAGTTTTATCCTTATTCTGTTTTTTACTCGGTCCAGTTTGAGATGATTCATTCTTTCTCTTCACTCCACTCGTGGAAGGTTTTGGATGAGCGGTTTCTATGTGGACTCTCAAAGCGGGTAGACTTTGATATTTTTTATCGCACTTTCCACAGGTGAACTCTTGCTCAACTCCACGCCGTTGGTGTGTCTTTTTGTGTCTTTTCATGTTCGTCTTGTCTTTGAAATTCTTCCCACGGGTCATACACAGTTCACAACATATCTTTTTTATGGGTGTTCTTGTGGCATTTTAGGTTGAATATTCTTTTGAAGGACTTTCAGCAGACTTTGCACTGAAGTTTTCTGGGGGGGTCTATAAAGAAAGCGAAATAAAGATTAATGAAGAAGTCAAACGCATTCTAGTTTAAGATGAATTACTGATGATTGTTATTAAATATGTAAAAATTAAAAGTTTACCTTCGTTCCTTCTCCAGTTTGTATATCCTCGAAAGGAATTTCTTCAACGATTCCTTCTTCAAAATCTGCATTGGCCTAAAAATAATGAAAAATGAGTCATCCATTGTTTATTAAATCATTACCATAAAATGACGAGCAGACTATTGTTTATTAAATCGTTACCATAAAATGACGAGCAGACTATTTATTAAATCGTTACCATAAAATGACGAGTAGACTATTGTTAGACAAGTTGGGGCAAGTCTTTTGTTTAGCAATCCAATTTATAGAGCCCAGGGATTTTGAATTTTATGTTGTGGGTGCGTTCCTCATCTGCTGGGTACGCAGTTACAATGCGTTTATCTCGTATGATGATATACAATGACTTGTCCGTTTTCTTTCCGGTAAACATATTTACACCAATGGGTCTATCCATAACTTATCACAAAATATAGGTTACAGATAAACCCTTGTAATAAAGGGCCTCGACTTTCCCTATTTGTTGTACCTCCTTTAGCACAACTTTCACTAATTTGAACACTTCCTCTGGTTGTGAGATAAATCTTGATTTTCCTGCCCATTCATCAATATAGCGTTCTTGAATATGGGTTTTGGATTCCTCATCCAAAACAACTGTGCGCAATTCTGATTTCAAACTCATTATTATTTGTAATAAAGGGCCTCGACTTTCCCTATTTCTTGTACCTCCTTTAGCACAACTTTCACTAATTTGAACACTTCCTCTGGTTGTAAAATAAATCTTGATTTTCCTGCCCATTCCTCAATATAGCGTTCTTGAATATGGGTTTTGGATTCCTCATCAAAAACAACTGTGAGCAATTCTGATTTCAAACTCATTATTATTATTATTTGTAATAAAGGGCCTCGACTTTCCCTATTTCTTGTACCTCCTTTAGCACAACTTTAACTAATTTGAACACTTCCTCTGGTTGTAAAATATATCTTGATTGTCCTGCCCATTCCTCAATATAGCGTTCTTGAATATGGGTTTTGGATTCCTCATTTCCTCGATTCCACAGCAAGTTGTGATTTCAATTATACAGGGTGATAGTACTTCAGCTAGTTCACAGACTTCATTGCAGTTTGGAAACATGGCTATTCTTAGTCGCTGCCACAAGGATTATCTGTGAAACTGTCCTCCAACGAGATTCAGAGACATAAACGGAATAGGCTTGATATTATAGTTGTGTAAAAATTGAAAATCTATGCAATGTAGATATAGAAGCCTGCCCGATTCTTAAAAATTCTACACCAAGAGCTTTGACAGATATGGCCTCCATCAATAGTTCCATTAGTGCTGAGATCCTCACTCGACAAAGATCAAGAGCAAATGAGCCGTTTTGAAGTTTTCGGATCATACTCCTTTGCTGGACTAGATCAACCTCCTCTGCACTAGATTGAATTCGTTTTGGCCGTACTTCAGAGTTACAATTCATTGGTACTTGAGATCTACCATCAGCTGTTGAAAGGCAGGATAGTGGCTTTCGTAGGTATCATCTGGAAATAAGGTTTCTCTCTGGAAAACTACACAAGGACCACAACCACATTTGTAGCGGTACATTCTCAAACATTTTGGGACGGTCTTGCCTTTGTAGGAATGTTGAGCGTTGTAGCAACTTTTAAATCCTCTTTGTTCCTATCACCTTAGCATATTTTACTGCGCTACTCCTTACTTCACTTCCTATACTGGTGAATTGTTTCTGTTGATGATAAGGCTAGGTTTGTGGGTAGGCTGACAAACAGAACAATTATTGCCCTGATTGCTAATGTTTAGCAAAACCATGCTCTTTCCTCGACTCATTCACAATGCATACATGTTTTAACTCTTAAAAGAGAGTCCACTGTATTTGCCATACCCATCACCTCTTGTGCCTGGATACGAGCTTCTAGTTTCAGAAATACTTTTACTGTGAGATGGTAGACCATTCCCTCTGGTCCCGCAGGTGATATGCCAAGAAACTCTTTTTTTGTAGATATCAGATGCTCCATATAACAGAGAGAATCCACGAGTTTGTCCTCTATATGGTGATGTATGACGTTGCTCTGTATGTGCCTTCTGGTTTTGAACCTTCATTCTAGTCAGGAGTCTTCCTCCATGGAACATTTTTCTGGGTTTTATTAAGCCTCATTCTACATCTGCCTCTGAAGATTTATCGGCTTTGTAAAGTACAGTTTAAGCTCTTTAAGAAATTCTTTCATGGAGGTGGGAAGGTGTTTAAAGTCTACAGCATACTTCTTGGTCTTTTCGATGGTCAAGTGGCTTACTTGGGAAGAGCTTGAGAGACGACCATTAGAAGGAGCAGGCAGCAGGTCAGTTTCTGTGGTAACTGTCTGGGTGGTGGAGGTAAATCCCCTCTCCCAACCCCAGTCATGTGTATACTATGTATTCCTTTGCCAATTACCAACCCAGAATGCTAATCTCAACTAATGTATTTAAAAGATCATTAAAAAATATGTTTTAAGAAAAGTAATACCCCCCTCCCCCATGAAAATTATTAAATAAATATGATGAGTGCATCGAGCACTGATTTTATAACTAATGTATCAAATAAGCTGACTTTTACAAAAGTCTTTCTTGAGCTTTGGCAAATGTTTACTGATTCTAATTAATTTACAGCGATACCCTCGACATCAAAAAATCTTTTACCGTAATCCAGGAGGCTTTTATTTAAAATGCAATCGCTTGCTTTCGTTTTAACTCCTGTTGAGAAGCCTCAGCATCAAGCATAGTCCAGACAAATTGTAGTTAGTGATCAAACAAATTGCAGCAAAAGGTTTCTCACTGCCAAAATAACAGGATGGGTATTCTTTGGTAGTATTCTTTAAGTTTAGTATTGATTAGCTGTTTGGATTCCTTTTTGAGTGCTTTGAACATATCAAGATAGTATGATGGGTTGTTGTGCTTCTTTGCTGCATGTCTCGCCATTTCTCTCTTTTTCAAAAACCTATCTTACATTACTTTATATGTAATGTCACAATGTGTTGTGGGATGACGATATGCCTACGTCGCCATCTCAATGCAAAATTATGAATTAATGATGTAATTTTTAAATTTCAATTGTAACGCGCTATATATCCGTCAGAATTAAACTGATTAACAGGATTTGTTTTGCAGAAAATCCCAAACGGTTCCCATTACGAGTATTGGGCAAAAAAGTGAAAGAATAAATAACATTCGAATATTTTCAACAATCCATTCAATTTTCATTTTCATTCAATTTCAACATCATGCAAATCAACATGATAAAAACTTTACGTAAAAATAGATATCCAAAGTAAGCCATTAAAAATGAAGATTTTAAGGTTCAAGTTTTTTAGGTTTTTTTAAACTTGAAATATTTCTTCTGCATTACTTAACGTATGTGCAGGAAAAAAAACTTGATGTGGCTACGAAAACCATAAACCTGACAATGGGCTTTCCAAAGCTATTCTACAATAAAATCAAATAAATGACTAAAATGAAAGATTTACCACCCTAAGAGCAGTCACAAAATCACGAACCTTCACCAAATGATAGTCACCGGCCTTCACTGGGTGCACTCCTTTTCAAACAATCCCCCCAGCTCCAAAAAAAAACAATCCCAATGAATGTCTTCCAGCACTTCGGAGCATTGTTTGTTTGTTCGTAACTTGATTGTCATGCCTGTAAATGGAAATGAATTTCCTAACCCACCACGATAAGAAAGTCGCCACTTTCTCTGTGATTAGCTTTGCCCTGTGATTCTTGATGTAGTGTACTAGGATGCTGCTGAGTTCATGGTCATTCTGAAAGGAATGAATGAGAATAAAATGAATGAAGTCACAATTACTGTTATTGATTGATCTGAAACATATAGTGGCATAGAATTACCTTCAAGATAGTGGTATCTGAGCCGTAGGTTTTAGCAGTTTTGTATTTCTGAAATCGAAATGTGAGCCCTCAATCTTCTTGGACCAGGTTCTTACCATCCATGTTAGGGCTCGTGAGGCTCGATCCCTGGGGAAGAATTTGTAATGTTCTGACTTCACAGGCCCTGGAAGTTGGCACCAGGACATTAGCGGTAGCACAGACTAATTAGCAGTAGGTAGCACATTCTTCAGCCCTGGCTCTCTCTGTTCATGCCATTTTCACCCTCTCCCTTTGTCAAACTAAACTGGCAACAATCTTGTCCCTGAATTGGAAAAAAAACCAAAGGATTAAGGAGATCAGGATTGGCTATTGGAGTATTTTAAGATGAGTTAGAAAAAAGTAGTATATATATTAAAGATAGCATATATGATATATCCAAACATCAGTATATATGTCAAAAATGCAGTTCACATCCATCTAAATCCAAAAATGGAAATAACTGTCAACCATTGAAATTCAAAGACATGGTTATTTCTGTTAAGGTAAATTATATGCTTGTCTGAAAAGCCAGGTCTTAAGCATTCGCTGGACTCACTTGTTCCACAACTTGAGAGCAACACTCGAAAAAGCTCTTTCCCCATATGTTCAGACTACTATCATAGTTATCATTGATCCATTGTGATATAAATACTAAATTATGAATGTCATTATTATTATTATCATTATAATTTATTATAACCATTCAAGCCACTGGTTCTTCTCCATCGGGTCCTCTCTTTTTAAAGCACTTTCTCTGTGTCCTTCCCTCTGTAAGAAAGCCACTTGAGCACGTAGCCTTTTGATGACCACAATGCCATATATTCAGGCGAATCTTTATCATGTAGAAACTTGACTGGGTAGATAAGAGCCGCTACGTGGTTAGCCATTGTGTAAGCCTTCATACGCCTCCACCTGGAAGAAGGACAATAAATGTTAACAGTCTTATTAGTATATATGCCCCAACATTTCCCAATTAAACGATATCGATATCACTTCTTAATCCCAGACACTTATTGGAAAACAGAACGAATGTTTCAACTGATTTTCATCACTCAGGAGACCCAAATAGACAGGTTTTGGGTGGAAGAAATGAACATTGCCAAAAATGTCATGTCCACAACAATTTATGGTCATGTCCGCAACACAATGTTTTGCTTAGTTAATCCATAACAAATGATTCTTATTGGTTCTTTTAACATGAGGTATTAAGAGTGGATGTCTGTAAAAATCAAGCATAATTTAAAATCCGCGGCAAACTTTGAAAAGTTGATTTCGCTTATGCTTTCAAGTTAGATAGGGTATTGTATCCTAAGAATCACTGCATAGGTGGTTTGATCAAATAACGTTTTATTTCGGAGAAAAATGCAAATTTTCAAAGTCCGCCGAAAATGTCATTTGTAACTATGAATTTTGACCCAACTTTGCTGGTCTCCCGTGGAAAACTGAGCGGTTCCAAGACCAAAACAACTCCTAATCCTTGTTAAACAATCTATTGTTTATTGTTTGATTAATTTTGAGATAGATTAGCCGATTCTAACCCTGCGAAATAATTTTATTCCCTACACCTATTGTTTGAGTTAAAGTTTGTCTTACAAAAAGTCATATAGCAAATGTGCGAAACCTTTAAATCTCTCGAACCTTCAATAATTGCATGGGCAAATGCTTGTGAGTGACGATTGACATCGCCAAAGTATGGTGAAATCGTACTTCTTTGACCTCTGGAGGTCATTAAAAGCAACACGAGATCTCGCAGTTTGTTTTGATTGCAATAGCGCAGCCCGGTTATACTAAAAATAGATGTCACGAGATCGGACCCCCCGCATGACTCAGACAAACAGAACACAAAGGTCATAGTAAATGTAAAGCGGTTTTCATTACGCTCGCTAGTTTCTTTATATTTTCTCGTCGTTTTTTTTGACAAAATGGTCAGTACGAAACATTGCTGCTGGGGAAGATGTAATAGTGATTCAAGATACCCCGATAGACTTCCACTTCTGTTACAAGGAGTTGCATTTGTGTTTGATAGTAATATGAATGACTGTGCTTTAAAAGACATTCGTTGTCTTTTATGTAAAAGCACTGCCTTTTCATGACTTCCTGTGATAGAACAGACTCTTGGATCACACTTTGAATAGTGTGATCATGAAAAACCTTTAGACTCTTAATCTCTAGCAAACCATCTTCTTCCACAAGACCATCAGGAGAACATGCTAGCCAGGGGTATTTGGGATTAACCCACAATCCAGATGCCACAACTTGATGCTTTGTTTGAGCTTGGTATTTCAATATAGCATCGGCTTCATTTTCTAAGCCTCTTGCCATCCAAACAGACTGGTAGTTTTCACTCTCCATATTCCATTTGTAAGATGATATAAACTTCGCACTTCGACTGGCTGCACTTTTGGATCCATCAAGTACAAGTTTTCCAATCTTAACAGCTTCAAGGCATTTGGAGGCGGTTAGTCGAAGCCATCTCTCAGAGTGCCATTTTTCACTTTGGCTCTGTTGCTCTGTGTCAGAAAGTTGGATGAGTGATGAGGGAGTTAAGTTCTTAACAAGGATTTCTACCTTCTCTCTTAACAAAGGCAAGCAAATATCGTCTACTGAGTAATCATTATATGAAACCTTCAGTTGTGTCGTCCACATAGAAATTTTCCCGGTCTTAGCATTTTCATATTGTAGCCGAGAGACAAAGTTATTGGTCATTGACGATGTTACCTGTCTGTATTGAGGCGGTCGTGGATCGAAATCTATAACTTGAACTTGTGTTTTCTTTTTTTTGGAGGGATATTTGGCATCTGAGAGTCTTTTGGGATTTTTCTTTCTCTTTTTTCCTTTGTTCCATGAACACTCCTGGCTAGTACATGGTGTAGTTACGATATGTCCGTGTTCTTTGACGTGGTCTAATAACAACAGCAAAACCGCAACTACATGGCTGCATCGGCCAAGTTCTGACGTTTTGCATGGCTCACACGATGCATGTATAACTGCGCCACTTTGAATCGATAAAATTATCAATACGTTGTGAGGAAGATCTGTTTTCATTGAGGGCCAAACGTGCGCGCGAAGGAAATAATAATCACTGTTCTTGTTGTCAGTAACGTCGTGTACGAAGCCAGAGTCAACATATTTACGTCCGTTCTTGAAAGGCTTGTCAGTCATATGTCCGAGTCCGTGTCCCTTTGCTTCATCATCACTATCATCAGGCGTTTGATCTACGACTTCACTTTCTGATCGTGATGGAAGTGATTCTAAAGCATAGAAATAAACGTGTCCATAGTTGAACTGCGCCGGTATGTCATTGGATGGAAAGTTTTTCCAGCCCGATGTAGGTATTTCAGGGACTTTATTCTTTGGCTCTTTGATTATTTTTCCGTCCTTGCTGTATTCCTTGGATACCTTAATATCGAGCCACCTACCTCCATCTATACTCGGATCAAGAATGCGGTAATTTCCAGCGTTTATACAATCCTGAACACGTGTGAGCAGTTCGCTATGCTTTCCAGTGACTTTTAGGCCTCTGCATTTAAGCCAACGCTTTAACTGGTAGACAGTATAGTTTCCCGGGTCAGCATCAAACCTGGATCCAGGAACTCCATCATTTTCAGTCAAGTTTGTAGCTGTTTTAAGTGGATTTAGATACGAAGTATTTATATTTGCAGTCATTCCTCTTCTACTGAGATGGTTTGTTTGTCTGAGTCACGCGAAAGGTATCATTTCGTGACGTAATAACCGCGCTGCGCTATTCAATAAAACAGCTCTAAAATGCAACAAAAAGATAAAAGAATGCTTATTTAAGGATAATTCTTACCTCTTTTCCCCGGAAAGTGGCATTTTTAGGATGTCGCGGCTAAGTTTTTACTTCTAATTGCCGTTATTTATAATCTGGCCTCGACTCGTGTCACAGGCCTGTGGCAGCTGTCTGAGCGGTGGGGTGTTCTTAAGGCCACGCATCCTGGTCAGTGTCCTCGAAGCCAATAGGGCATGGAGAAGGCAGCAGGTCCATTTCTGAGGTAGCTGTCCGAGTGGTGGGATGTTCTCGCTGCTATGTATCCTGGCCAGTGTCCTCGAAGCTAATTGGGGAAATTAGCTTCGAGGGAATTGGTGGGAAAATGCATGGTTCTTCTCATGGTCTTGTACTGCTGTTGAAGCACGTGGCAGGAGTCAGTGCTAACCTTGTCATAACGTTGTGCCCTAGTCCATCGTTGTGCCCTTTTCCAAGGTAGGTGCTTAAGTGCAAAACGTATCGGTTGCTCGATTGAGCTGCCATCTAAACCTTTATCCCATACTTCATTGGCTTCGCTGGCATATACTGTTAAAAGGATAACCTACCTTTATAAGCGATCATTCCCTCATCTTCGGAAACATTCTTAGTTGGGCTAAAATTATAATAAAAAATTACCTTTGATGTAATCTATAACCTGACGTACCTTAAAAAGACGATCGAAGTTATGTTCCCGAGTCGAGTCGTTAAAATGAAGGAAAAAAGTGATTTCTTCAAACCTATTCTTAGTCATTACCTTTGATGCCTACATTCCCAAAGAACTCATCTGTGGACAAATATGCTGTTAACTGGGAAGCCTTACCATACCCATGATAATCCTTATCCCAAAATATGCCTTAAGCGTGTCGCGTCAGCCAAACTGGGTGATAAGACACAGCATCGAGAATAAGCATCAATTAAAAGCCGGATGGATCCTTGATGAATATAACAATGTTAAAAAGTCTACGCCAAAACGTAAGTATAGCTAGCTATTTAACAATTTAGAGCATAAACAAACCTGCGCTTTATCAACTCCAAGTGAATTTGCAAGGCGTTCAAAATCCGAGGCACTTGGAGTACCGTTGGGAGCCTCATATGCTGCATCCAACAAGGCCAGCTCATCCTTATCATAGATTTTCCTTGCCTTATCATAGATTTTTCTTGCCTTTGCTGGTTTGTTTTTTAGGCCTTCAGGAGGAGCGCGACCAGTTTGCTTGCAATTACCATGAAGTTCTAAAAATAAAATAAAATAAATTACTTATTTAGACGTATAGCATTCATAGAACAATTCACTTTAAGTTCATAAATTATACCTTTAAACATTTGTTCGTTTTCTAGGGACTCGAGAAACTCCTTCATCCTTTCCTAAGGCTCACTCCCAGCTCCAAGTGGTTTATTGTTTGGGGGATGTTGGAGAAGAGTTGACACAGTTCCTTGTTGAACGTTTAACAATCTCCCTGGCAAATAAAGAGATCGGTATTTGGTTGGTCTTCAACCAGTTATGAACCCTGTTTGCTACGGCACTTGGTGTCTCTTTCCCTTGGTTGCTGGTTTCATCAGTGACACAATCTTATTAAACTCCAAAATGAGAAGTTTTTTTTAACTTTACCTTCAAAATTTGACCACCTTCTTGCACTAATTTTCTTAGCATCGTGGCCTTCTCGATGTGCATTTCAACTGTGAACTAGGAATTAGTAGATAATAAATGCGATAATAAATTCACTTATTACCTTGAAGGACTATTCTAAAATTCATTGCCGTTTTACCTTAACCACTCTTTGTCAGCGGGCTTGATAACAATGTCAGAACGATTGTGTAATTGACGTAAAGCCAACCACTCGTCCTTAGAAAGATTAGAGTAACTGAGTTTACGGTTAAGATTGAGTTCAGAAATATCACGGCGACACTTATTGACAAAAAGATCAAGAGAAGAAAATTGTCCCTCCGGAGGGACCCAGTTAGACTTACGAGGAAAAAGGCGTTCAAAGACATCACGTTCACAGTTAGAGTTAGAAGAGTCAGAGAAAAAAGCTTTAAGGCAAGTACGGCGAAAAAAAGATTAAGAATCTTTCTTGACCAGGAATTCATCAGATTTCTTAGCAAGAGGAACGAAGTTTAAGCCCTTGCTAAGAACTGAAATTTCAGAATCAGAAAGAGGTAAACCTTCGGGAATGGTGACAACAGAATGACTAAAGACATTGTGATTACTATGTTCAACATGTGTATTGGGATCAAAACCAACAAGAGACACAAACTTATTACACTTAGTAATAATACTGACTCTCATTCTTATTTACTCTACTCGTTTTCTCATCCTAAGCACACTTTTAATGCTATTCCGTTCTCGCAATTTCTTCGTCTTTGTCGTTTGTGTAGTGATGATCTTGATTTTTCTGTTAAATGTTCTGAGATGCGTTCCTTCTTCCTTAAGCGTAATTATCCTGCTCATGTTATTGATCGTGCCATTCGCAAAGTTTCTACTATTGATCGTACCACTGCTCTCACTCCTCACACTCGCCCTTCTAATGATCGCATTCCTTTCACTCTTACGTATCATCCTATTAACAATTCCATTAAACCCATTGTTAACCGCAACTTTTCTCTGCTTGACCCTAATACTCGCACTTCTGCTATTTTCAACAACCGCCCTCTTTTTTCTTATAAACGTGATCGTAATCTTCGTTCTTTCTTGGTCAAGGGAGTTCTTCCCTCGAACAAAGAACCTGGTACTTTTCGCTGTTCTCGTAAATGTTGTTATACTTGTTCTCACATAGCCTCTCACACTTCTGTTGTCGCTCCTAAATCCACTGTTAAAATCACTGACCATTTTGTTTGTACCACTTCTAATGTTGTATATTGTATTAAATGTACCCGCTGTAATGTTTTGTATGTGGGCAAGACTGGCCGCCGTCTTGGTGATCGCATTTGCAATCATCTTTATGATATTCGCAATAACGATCTCACCTTATCTTCTCAATCTTATTCTATCATATATACACTCCTTTCTACCACCTCTTTCTCTTTTACTCTGACGAAGGACTAGCGTCGGAAATGCCAGTAAGTTTTTTCATCTTTTCACGGTGTATAATTTACCTTCTCATCATTACTGTTTCATTAGAAACACCGACGCAGCTCACACTAGTTTTTAGCTAGTTATATCTTCTCGAAGAGAACACACATGGCTGTTAACCGTTGTTTCTAAGGCTTCAATTCTTTTTTGAGACTGCTGTGTAGTTGCTACCATGTCGTCAAATCGCTTGGAGATGAAGTCTTGCGACTTATCAATCTTGTCACACCGTTTATTAAGTGCCGCCATATTTTGTTTGATCGGTTTGATTTCAATTTTGATGCTTTTATGTATACTTGGCAATAATTCACTTTTCCACATGTCTTTGAATGCAGAGATTGTTAAACAGTCGTGTCCCATCTTTTAAGCTTTTTTTGTAGTTAACTTAGTTAAATATAGGGTTGAAAATCGAGTAATACTAAGGAGCTAGTTTTGGCACGTCGACTTGCCCTCGTAACGTGGCTCACATTCGCAAGACCTAGGGAGTCTAGTTGAATTAGTAAACATATTTAATGTTGCACGAATGAACAAATACTGATTAAGCTATTTATTTCTGATTACAGATATATATTTGCATGCATTGAAGTTCAATGATCTATTTAGCTAGTTGTGTGTTTTAACTGTTGTGTTCATGTAGACTTCTGAATTATGTGTGTGTAATGTCACGGGCCGAGTGACAAAACCGGCCAAAAAAGTAAACAAGTCGCTTTGAATGTTTTATTAACTTAATTCATACTTGAGTACAACCTTTAACCTGTTTAACATAGTTAATACAACCATGTTAGAACAAACATTCTAAAAATAAACTGAGTTATTAGAAGTGAATATATCCACTGTATTCATAAAACCCTCGCATATCGCCTCCGTTTTCTACTTTTTAAGGATCTCCGTTTTCTATCATTAAGGAACGTAATTCTTGTGGTATAGCTTTTCCTATGCTGTTCACCTCCATTTTTGAGTAGCCGCTAAAATCAGCAGTGAGGCTTACAAATGTGGACGTGTCAGTACGCAAAAGTGGGTGTGGTAGAGACATAAATTAGTATTGACCTGTCACAGTTCGGTGAGATCCGTAGTAAGTATTAGACCTAAAAATGTCAATGATATCAATGGTGTTGTTTTCCAGCGAGGAAGATCAAGATCTTGGTAAGGGTACATTAGTTTGCGGTCTTGTGTATTCATCAGAGCTATTGCTAATGGGCGTACTTAGACAAGAAGTGGGCCTCGATCAGTATCCTTTTGTGTAGAAAGCTGGACATTTAAGACTTACTGGGACCGAGGGAAACAGTATGTTTTGTGGACCTGAGGCCGCCGAGGCGGAGCCTGATGACCTTAATTTGGCACCTTCTTTTAGTCTAAATAATTGTAGCATTTGAAGGTCTGTGCTTCACCTCCTGAGCATCAATCATTTCAAAAAGCATGTGAAAGGAATCTTCCATTTGGTTTCTGTCTCATTGTTCTCAGAAAAACATATTTCCAATGCCATAATCCCCTAAAACATTCAGATAATAAAAAAAAGTTTCTCATCCCCCAAAGTATATTTTTAAAGACCCAGCTCATGTAAGTTCTATGGACTCAACGTTTTTCTCAGACGCCTTTAGCACTTCTGCCTAGCCAATTTCCCTCCAATGTATGGACCTTTTCTAATTTTCCCCCATGAATTATGTTGAATTATGTGATGAGTAAAAAATCCCATGCTGTCCACGATTTTATTGCTATTTTTGCTAAAGATTATTTGTGACAGCTACTAATTGTACTTTATCAATAATCATAAATATTTATATGGTACATAATATATAGAGGATATTACATGGGAGCGCGGAGATACGAATTTTATCTTCGAGTGTTGAAAAGATCTCTCACGAGTGAGCGATTTTCAACACGAGAAGATAAAATTCGTATCTCCAAGGGCCCATGTAATATTGTTTATTATATAATTATCAATGAACTATGTTTTGGCTTTTTCAGGCAATTCTTTCCGTGTATTTTTGAATAGCCATCGCAATGGTGTTATTTTCACACATGTTATTTTCACGTGTGAAGATATCAATTTTTCGAAATAGAGAAAAATAGATATTTCTTTGGTAATTATATAATAAATGAGTATATTAAATTCTATTTATGATAAAGTTCACTTTATATATATTGTCTCAAGTGCATTTAAATGCTTTGTATGATGGTGAACATTTTAGTATTTTAATGGAGGACTATATTTGGGAAACTGTTTACTACAGTACGTGTACCTAAATTAATAATTACCTAGCGTTGATGCCTACTTTGATTATGTCACTCCCCGAGGGCTGGTTACTTTACCTCGTGAAGATAAATAACTACTAAACCCCAGGGACTGGTTACCCCAGCTCATAGTACTAAAATCACACTAGTTTTTAGCTAGTTATATCTTTTTAGTACTAAAATACCTATAACCTTAACTAGTGCTGCTGTATCAATTAAGAGAACATGTATGTAATGGAATCATGTGTTTGACCCTGTAGCATCTCATGCTTTCTAACCTGTATCCTAACAAAAGAAAGACTACTCGCAGGGACTCTCCACAAACGATACAGTAACAAAATGTTACACTAAATGTAAAGCCATCACTAGTTCACCATCTGTTTACATTCTAAGCAAGTAGAGTGGTAACTGTTGCTAGGCAGCACTAAGCCCTAAAACTTAATGATACATTTTCATAGTTACTCAGTAAGAGTTAACATATTCCCAGTTTCAATCCAAGCAAAAATCAACACAAAAATTAATTAGGGGAGTTGAAAGGATAATTTAGAAATTTGGTAACAGATTGGAAGTGCTGAGCAACTGAGCAGCTCTATGGTCAAGTCTGCCATTTGCAGTACTTGTCGCAATGGACACTCTAAGTGGATTATTGCAAAATGTACATCGTTGCTCACTGTATTCTTTTTGGTAGCCACAGTAGCAAACCATGTCAGTGTTTGCCAAAGATGGGAAATAGCTAACGTTTTTGTTCTTGTACAGTGCTGAGTGAGTGAATTGTTTGTTTGTGACTTGATTGTCATGTCTGGAAATGGAAATGAATTGCATCACTTACCACGATAAGAAAGTCACCATTCTCGTACGTGATCAGTTTTGCCCTGTGATTTTTGACATAGTTTACGAGGATGCTGTTGAGTTCGTGGTCATTCTGAGAGGAATGAATGAATGAAACCACAATTATTACTATTGATTGATTGATCTGAAGCAGATAGTGGCATAGCATTACCTTCAAAATAGTGGTTTCTGAGCCGTAGGTTTTGACGGTTTTGTACTTCTTTTGTACTGAAATCGAAATGTGCCTCCACCATCTTGTTGGAGCTTGACAAGTTTCTTACCAGCTACGTCAGGGCTTTTGAGGCTCGATCCCTGGGGAAGAATTTGTACTGTTCTGATTTCACAAGCCCTGGAAGGTGGCACCAGGACATACAGACTAATGAGCAGAAGGTCAGCACATTCTTCGGCTCTGGCTCTCTGCCCTTGCCATTTCCACACTCTTTTTGTCATGCTAAGCTGGCAACAACCTCGTCCCTGAATTCGAAAAACAACAAAGGATTAAGGAGATCAGGATTGGCTAGCTATTGGAGTATTTTAAGTTCTGCTAAAAACAACTAGTACATATGTTAAAAATGAAATCAAAAAATTTGTATACATGTCAGTAATACATTTTACATCCATGTAAATACGAAACAATCGATATAACCACAACTGTCAACCAATAACATCCAAAGAAATGATTATTTTAGTTAAGGTAAAGTATGCTCATCTGAAAAGCCAGGTCTCGCTTGCTTAAAAGGTTAAATGGGCTCACTTGTTCCACAAACCAGGAGAAACACTCGAAAAAGCTCTTTCCCCACGTCTATAATAATAATATCATCGATCCATGTGTGACATAAATACTAAATTATGAAGATTTTGAATATTGTCATTGTTATAGGTAATGAATTTTTAGTATTTTCATTTTATCTAATTTTTAATGTTATTTTTTTTCCTTTTTCTTCTTGCATTATTGTATCCAAGTATACATATTTTGAGCTATAAGCCTTTCATTTCATCAATGTAAAACTGAAATCATTTTTGATTCAAGTAGCCAATTGTTAATTACATAGTTTCCAGCGAGTTGCAATTGTAAAACAAAAGCACCAAAATAAAGTTTTCATTATTATTATTATTATTATCATCATCATTATCATTCAAGCCAACTGTTCTTCTCCATCAGGTCCTCTTTTGTCGAAGCACTTTCTCTGTGTCCTTCCCTCTGTAAGAAAGCCACTTGAGCATGTAGCCTTTTGATGACAACAACATCCGTATATCCAGGCGAATCTTCAGCACGTAGAAAATTGGCTGGGTAGAATAAGAGCCGCTACATGGTTAGCCATTGTGTAAGCCTTCAGACGGCTCTCCAACTGGAAGAAGGCCAGTGTTAACAGTCTTAGCATATATGCCCCAAAATTTCCCAATTAAACCCTAGATGTATACGTAGAGCTGAGTGGGTCATGACTAATTCTATACAAAAGAACTGAATACTAGACAATTTTACTTTCTCTCACCTTGAGGAAAGTCAAATAATTTTCAATGACATTGAGTCTTATGAACAGGTCAGGGCTCAATCTTAAAGAAAGACACCTCTCTGGCAAAGCCAAGAAAACCTGTTGAGAAAGAGTCAAAAAGACCCAATGTTAACAAAAAGCATAGTCACACAACACACCAAAAACGACAGATTGATTTTGATGATCATTTCATTTTCTCCGCCCTTATTGTACACGAGACATTAATCCACTTCAATTTACAGTCATGTAAATGCTATGTATTCATTTCCTCCACACCCCCCCCCCCCCATACAAATCACGACACTAAAGTATTAAAAAATTTAATTCAAAACTAAATTATCTTTAATTACCTTTAAGGTAACTCCCAACACCAGTCATGTGTATACTGGGCAATTCCACATGAGAAATTGAAATGTTTCAATAGTCAACATCAGCTTGTTTCAGCCAGATCATCTTACTCCAAAGGAATTTATTAGAAAAGAGAATATCCTAAAAAAATCTATTAGTAATAATTTCATTTGTTGTTGACCTTTCAAGAATTTTTGACACACAATTGGATTGAAAAGTTGATAATTTTGGTTTTAAAATTCTAACTTGTTTAGTCTTTTGCCCTCTATGTCATAATAATCGATCTATATCACTTCTTTCTTAATCCCAGACACTTATTGGAAAACAGAACGAATGTTTCAACTGATTTTCATCGCTCAGGAGACCCAAATAGACAGGTTTTGGGTGGAAGAAATGAACACTCCCAAAGATGTCATGTCCAAAACAATTTATGGTTATGTCTGCAACACAATGTTTTGCTTAGTAAATCCACAATAACAAATGATTTTTATTGGTCCTTTTAACATGAGGTATTAATGACTAATGACTAATCTTAGAGAATGTCTCATTTCCATTCAAACAATTTCCATCTGGACTTAACAGACACTTAAAACTTTAATTTGGTCTCCAAATGTCATGGAATTGCCCACTGTAGTTATGTATTCATTTGCCAATGCCTACCAACCCCGAATGCTAATCTCAACTCACGTATTTAAAAAAATGCATTCAAAAGTATATTATTTTTTAAAAGTGACCCCACCCCCCCAAAAAAAATTAGTAAAGATGATGAGTGCATCGAGCACTGATTTTATACATAATGTATCAAATAAGCTGACTGTTTACTCACACAAAAGTCTTTCTTGAGCTTTGGCAAAGGTGGACTCGGCAACAGGAGGCTCTTGCCTCTGAAGATTTATCGGCTTTGTAAAGTACAGGTTAACCTCTTTAAGGAATTCTTTCATGGTGGTGGGGAGGTGTTTGAAGTCTACCGCATACTTCTTGGTCTTTCCGGTGGTCAAGTGGCTTGCTTGGGAAGGGCTTGAGGGATGACCCTTAGACGGAGCAGGAAGGTCAATTTCTGTGCGTGCAACTGGCTTGTGGAATGTTCTTTAGGCCACGCATCCTGGTCAGCGTCCTCGAAGCTAATAGGGCTTGGGGCAGGCAGCCGGTCCATTTCTGAGGCAGCTGTTCGAGTGGTGGGGTGTACTTTAGGCAGTGCATCCTGGTCAGTGTCCTCGAAGCTAATAGGGCTTGGAGAAGGCAGCTGGTACATTTCTGAGGTAGCTGTCTGAGTGGTGGGAAAATGCATGGCTCTTCTCGCGGTCTCGTACTGTTGTTGAAGCACGTGGAAGGAGTCGGCGTTGTTCAGTCCAAGGAAATCTTCCTGGCCATCGCTTTCTTCAACGTCGCTGTCGCTGTCAGAAAATTCGTATTCTACCAGGTTCGACGGGAGCATGGTTTAAAATGTAGAGAGCTGTAGTTGAAGAAATCCAACGAAGGAGGATGAAGAAGCAAGTTCGCCGCGAGAAGAGCTGTGCAAATGGTAGCGTCGTTTTCGGTGGTCATGGAGATGGCCAATGGCATCGCTGGATTTCTGTATGGACAGGAAGCGATATATCGAGGTGAGAAATGTCGAGCCATTTGAATGGCAAAGCCGAACGTGGCCTGAAAAGAACTGGCTTTTTCGTACTAACCTTTTGAAGATTTCTTGGCTCTTTCTCTGTCCTAAGGTGCCCTTCTCCCTCCCCTCTCTCTTCTGGCCTCTAATTTAGAGCCAGAAGGAGAAGGGAGGGAGAAAAAGAAGTGTTTTGGAAGAGCTCCTTCTAGCCCCCGTCCGCCATTTTTCAAACTGTGTGACGTAGCACTGACCGCGCGAGACTGGTATATGTCTGAAACCACAGGGAGCCCGAAATGAACCCTTCCACAAATAGACGTCACTTCCGGTAATAACTCTTTTTTGATGGCTTGTAGAATCCTGGAGGTTGTTTTGATCTCTTATTTTCTGGTTTGATGTCGTGAAAGTAGTCAAATACAATAGTTTGAGGACTTATTTTGATATGTTTTGACTTAGCATCCGCTAGTTGTCCCCCCCCCCCCCCCAGCCAACCGCTTGCTTGTTAAACGTATCGAGATTTTGAGATGCGTGTATAAAATGTATATATTCATATATTGCCCCCCAGTCAACTCCAAAAAGTCACGTGATTGATAGTAAGCAATTCTCTTTCAGTACTGACTGTACATGAAGTAAATAGTTGAATGGTGAAATATTTCTTGATTTGAGTGATGCGCATTACTAGTTACAACAGAAACACTCAAATGCCTTACCTGACGTCATCATCATTAACATATTGGAAGTATAAACCTTCATACAATACATTCAGTACTTTAAATAATTAATTCCTTTTTAAATTCAAGATCAATATAACGCTCTCAGTAATGCGAGAAAAAAAAGGATGGAAAAAGGCATTAGAACACATTTTTCATCGATCGCGCGCGCCTCCTTGTTTTCCTTTCCTATGCATATCGTTCGTTCGTTCATTCGTTCTTTCTTTCGTTCGTTCATTCGTTCGTTCGTTCATTCATTCATTCTCTACATTGGGCGCTGCCTGTGAACGAAGCACGACGTGCTCCTTGCACAAGCCACCATCCCCACAAACAAATAAAGCGATACATCCATCAAAAGTTAAAAAAAGCCTTTTTAATGTTGAAGGTGTGGCCTGTGGATTTAAAGGAAAAGAAAAGACGTGTTGAGTCTGCAGTTCAGAAAGTAAGTAAAGTGCTACATATTCAAGGAAACGGGATTCTTCAGTGAAATTATTCTATTAGCCTTAGTACCTTTTACGCGTGGCCTTCTGGCCGGGGAAGGGCACGCTCTTGACACGTGCCCTTTCCCCCGGCACCTGTGACAGGTCTTGGAAGCGTCTATGTAGGAAAACAAATCGAGTTAAAAATAACGTATCAATCGATACTGCGTTCAAAAACCAAATTTGGATCTGTACGTAGGCCTATCAGCTATTGAACAATTGATTTTACCGTGTGCAGTGGCAGCCGGGCAAGCCGCCTGTTTGTGCCCCCGGCCGCCACATTTGTAACAGTATCCAGTGCGCCCTAGAAAAGAAAAGAAGTCGATCGTAAGGCTGCGATGTCGAATGTTTTTCTTTTCTACCAGCATTACGTAACAACATTGCATAATCCATTTTTTGAGACCAGGATTCCTTGGACTTCCGGTTCAAGAGCGCATGCCTTCAAAGACTTGCCAAAAATTAAAAATACTTTCCCGATTTATGAGTTTTATTATGTAATTGTATAAACTTATTGTATTGTAAACCTTTTTTGTAAAAAATGTAGAACTGTAATGTAAACTCTAGGTGGTGTGAAATATGACATAAAAAAAATTAAAAACTATAACGTAAAAACTTACTTCTTCCTGTCGTTGCTGGGAGAGGCGAGTCTAGGTCTTCTGATGAAAGTAAGAAAGGAAAAAAACTGAGACGCCTTTATCATCATGTAGATCATCGCACGAGCACATGCAAAGCATACATGAAATTTAAAAAAAGCTATACAAACGTAAAAACTTACTGGTTCCTTTGCCGGGTGTTGGGGGAGGCGGGTCTACGTCTTATGATGAAAGTAAGAAAGGAAAAAACTGAGACGCCTTTATCATCATGTAGATCATCGCACGAGCACATGCAAAGCATGCATGAAGTAAAAAAAATAAAAACTATACAAACGTAAAAACTTACTGGTTCCTTTGCCGGGTGGCAGGGGAGGCGAGTCTAGGTCTTCTGATGTAAGTAAGAAAGGAAAAAACTGAGACGCCTTTATCATCATCTCCGAGGGAAAAAAATTACGTATTGTTTGCTAGGCAAACGCACGCGCAAGAAACATAATGCTTACCGATCTTCACCCCCCCCCCCCTTCCCCCCGTTCATATCGTCATATTCTGAGGAAGGCATAAGAAAAAACAATGTGAACATTCAGTCATTAATTCAGCATGAGAGTACTCGCACGTTGGGATTAGGGATGTTGCGCGCGATGTCAAATAGGTTGCTATGAATAGACGTCACTTCCGGTAATAGCTCTTTTTTGATGGCTTGAAGAATTCTGGAGGCTGTTTTGATCTCTTGTTTTCTGGTTTGATGTCATGAAAATAGTCAAATACAATAGCTTGATCAGGACTCATTTTGATGTGTTTTGACTTAGCATCCGCTAGTTGCCCCCCAGTCAACTCCAAAAAAGTCACGTGATTGATAGTAAGCAATAGCCTTTTGAACGCTTATTAGAAAGCAAAATTCCCAAAAGGTAAAAGAAAATTTGAAAGAAAAAAAACAATCCAACAATCGATTTCGATATATGATGCCAGTACATACAACTTTGTTTAGACATGGCTGTGTTTCACTCATTTTGATGTGTTTTGACTTGGCATCCGCTAGTTGCCCCCCAGTCAACTCCAAAAAAGTCACGTGATTGATAGTAAGCAATAGCCTTTTGAACGCTTATTAGAAAGCAAAATTCCCAAAAGGTAAAAGAAAAATTGAAAGAAAAAAAACAATCCAACAATCGATTTCGTTATATGATGCCAGTACATACAACTTTGTTTAGACATGGCTGTGTTTCACTCATTTTGATGTGTTTTGACTTAGCATCCGCTAGTTGCCCCCCAGTCAACTCCAAAAAAGTCACGTGATTGATAGTAAGCAATAGCCTTTTGAACGCTTATTAGAAAGCAAAATTCCCAAAAGGTAAAAGAAAAATTGAAAGAAAAAAACAATCCAACAATCGATTTCGATATATGATGCCAGTACATACCACTTTGTTTAGACATGGCTGTGTTTCTGAAAGAAAACAAATGTAAGTTGCAAAAAGTAAGTAATGAATAATTTGAATGAGCCTCGTTTTGAGTCATAAATGCATATTATTCTTGTAAACTTCGGTGTTATTGAACCTTGATTATACCTTGCAAATATTATTGTTCTTTTTTTGTCACATACCATACAAATCTGAAAATGTCGATAATGACAATGATAATGAGATGGAGGATTGTGCATTTGATGTTCAGGTAGGCTGTATTGAAGTTCTAGCTTTCTTAATTATACCACATTCATTTCTAAATATATGAGCGAGATCAAGTAAGCGAACTACTTAAAAGAACGCTTTCTATCGTAATATCTTCAAAGAAAACGAATGCTAGTAACATATGGACATGGAATGCAATACTTTTAGAGTGAACGAATCCCATCAAAACAGAATAATTCGTACTGCATTTGGACATGTAAGACAGAAATTTATACATTTTCAACTTACCTTCGCATTCCAAAGACCTGCACGTCAGGCGACAACATGTAATCGAGGTTCTAATCTATATTGGGACGGAAACTGCTTTAATGAATCGACACATGTGTTGGCAAGTAGGGAGATATGACTCGCTCAATTGATAGAAAGACATGGAGGGTGGTATGCAAAAGCCAAGTATGGGTTCCTTATCAGTTCCTGTTGCAAACTGTAAGATGTTTCCCAAATTTATACCAGCTCTTCGACCACCTGCAAGCAATCATAATAATAACAATAATCAAGGATTACATTCAAAAGTTCAGTGCAGAACAGCGAATGTTTGAGATTTTATAGAAAATGTATGTTGCCGACATCTTGCCAACCAATCAACATTCTATAAAATTTGACAACTTCAAAGCAAATGTCTTTAAAACTAGTGAAGTATTTGCCCTCATATTTTTAGATAATGCCAAGAGTCATAAGTTTTTGTCGTTTTTGGAATTTATTAACTTCAAATTTGATACTTAAAGACAAGAAAGTGTTAATTAATGATGTGGTACCAAAGATGTCACTCAGTGCCTATATCAAAATAAATAGTAAATTAAATATAATATATGTTATTTCCATTTAGTTACATGTAATACCCTATTCACATACAGTTAAGGGCAATTATGGACATGAAAATGCCCAATTTTCATTTTTTTCTTAATTTGGCAAGATGAAAGCAAAACGTATTAGAGGCCATGAACCTCCTGAGATGGAACAGGACTTACTTGCAACTACCCTGATATACTTTTGGAAAGCTCCATAAACAGTAATTTCATTTTTTCTAGCATTGGACCTTTCATCACTGAACTCTGGTTTGAACAAATGATTGATTTCCTTGACAGTCAAAGGTCCAGATGGTTGAGCTCTGAATAGATGTCGAAATAAACGCATCTTTATTGCAAGCTGAGAAAAAATGGGATGTTTTTGCAACGATATTACTGAGCAGTGTTGAAATAATACAACTCAACCTATTACATAAGTGAGGTCATAAATTATTTAAACTCTAATTACTGCCTCTTCAATTCACAATGACATCCTACCTGGTATATTCCAACTTTCTTAAACCCCATTTGTAACTGTTCTAAGCAGGCATCTTTAACACTAGGGCTGAAGACATAATTTATTATATCTTCAGAAAACTTTGGTATCTTGCCACCTTGAACAACACTTACGCCTGTTGACAGAATGTTTTGGCTGAACTTCTGTAGCAAGTTATTAACAACTCTTTTATAAGTTATAAAATGTGGTGAAACAACAACATGAGTTGGCTAGGAATTAAAATTGTATCTATAACCTGTTGTTTAGTAGGCCACACAAAATGAACACCGGCTTGCATTCATTTCACATAAAAATAATTATTGACGTTAAAAAAGTTTCAGTTAGCAGTGGCTTCCCCTACTTTTTTTAGATTAAAAACTTACCGTTCAACAGATATAATGTACTAATAACAGTATATATGAGAAAGTTAAGTTATTCTAAACAGTATTACCAAAAACTATTCCAACTAGTAGGTAGTCCTCTGCCATATGGGGTTTTAATCCATGTTAAAAGTACTTTTTGAAAATCTCCCTGATAATCAATCTGAAAAATTCTATTCTGGGTCCTCCATAGTCTTCTGCTTCCTAGAATTCAATACATGTAATACTTTAGTTTTTTTTCTTTTTCAGTTTTGGCAAACTTTATCTCTATCTTATGTCTATAACAATGTAATAACATGAATTATCAGGCATTGCTGGTGCAAGCATGCACATCACTATAGAAAACAACTGCAGGTATGACAACCCCACTGGCTCAAAGTATCAAAAACTCAACTCAATACTTACCTCCCCATAAAACTGGACTTCCAACGTCTGTATCAAGTTGGTCAGCTCTTTTATCTCATCAAAAGCAGACTGAATTAAATTATGACGGTCTACCATGATGAAGTTTGTGGCTCCTTCAGTTGCTTGACTTGGGTCTTCCACATTTAAGGGTCTACCCACAACCATGATTTTTTGGTGGTAGTATCTTAAGGTATCAGGGTACCCCAAATTGCTCAAAAGTATCGATTTTTACGTTTTTACCTTTTGCTATAAAATATATAATATTCTTCGATTTTCCCTCAAAAAAATTTTGATAGTGATTTTTAATAGCGAGTAATAAAAAAAATACGGTTTGTGTCAACAAAGGTGCTTCCGCTCAGCCAGAAACATTTTTTGCGTTTTTCTCGGAAGTGATTTTTCGTTCAGTTACCCGTACATTTTGAGTCCGATGTCAAAGGGAATTTGACCGATTTAACTGAAATTTTGAGTCATCTTGGATAGTTTTTCTTCAAAAGTGTGTCTCCGATTTTTTATTTTTTGCTTATTTCCAAAGTTATCGTGGATTTTGGTTCGGATACAGCTAATATAGCAGTGTCATAACTTTAGGAACGTATAAAAAAGCAACGGGGCAACTAATCAAAATTCGGAGACACACTTTTGACAAGTGATGTCTTGTGATCTCGGAAAGGTAATAAGCATTGGTTTCCAATCATTACCGGTGCCATCAAACTCTGCGAAGATGCCACGGTGAAAATTTTAATAATTTGCTCTAACTTAAAAGAATAAATGTATTTTATAAAAAGGAATAGTTTTTACATTTATTCAGCTTTCAGAAAATGTATACTTTGTTGAGGTTTCGATTTAAAAGGTTTTGTGCTATTAAGAGTTGAATGCACAATGGTCGCTAGGGGTACCCTGATACCTTAAGATTTCCACAGAGTTGCCTATTTCATTTGGTTGGCAATACTCTGCAGTCAGCTTGACTAGGCTATATATTTCTTCAGGTCCATCCATGGTAGCTTCAGTTTCTTCATTTGTGTCTTTAACCTCAAAGGGTGATGACATCAAATCTACAATGGCATAACCATTAATTTGCCTATTTTCCAGTATAACCTGCACTTCGTGTTTTATAATTTTTTACACACACATGTACTTTTGTAACTAATATTTGAACTATTTGAAAAACACTTCCAGATCAAAGAGGAACAAAATCTAGTTGTAAGAACATCAGTAAGTCAGTTAATCAGTCTGTCAGTCAGTGATCATTCAGTCATAAGTAGATCAGCTCGCCAGCCATTAGTCAGTCAGTTGTTCGACAGATTTGCATTGATTAATTTCATTAATATATTTTAAATCCATTTTTACCGCATACGAAAACTCGTTGCAATTTAAAATACAAAATATAAAATCAATAAGGGAGAAAATAACAAGACTATAAAATGATGTAGCAGGGAAAGACCAGAAGGGAATATAGGAACCATACGTGCCAGCAGTCCACCCAATGAACCTAATAATGTGTTGCTTCAGTGGTGGTGGTGGGGGGTATTGAAAATAAAACGTAAAATAAACAGGTATGCCTGCACTCGCCCTGCTTGAACAAGACATTGATATAGGCACATAAAGAAAACGTTAAATAAATAAAGTTGGAGTAATAATTTTAGTGCCTTTATCATCATTCACTTAGTAGCTTCCTCTTTGTTCTTGTCGTCCTCGGCCTTCTTTTCGCCCTCGTCCTCCTTTTCGTCCTCAGCCTGCTTTCCGTCCTCAGATTTCTCTTTGATGTCTAAATCCACTAATAAACACGACATCTCGTCTTTCACCTTCATGTATACAGCCCCCGACCTGCTATCAACTTCAATTGCTTGAAATTGAATCCCTTGCAGTTTACGGGCTTTGATAGCTTTCTTCTTGTAGCTCTCAAAAACTCGAAATCTGAATCATTAACTGCCGGGAATTTCCGACGCACAGCATTGCCAATTTCTTGGCGAATATCTGCTTCTTTACTGGAGGTTGATATTTTTCGATCAGTCCTCTTAAAGCTATGATGTCGTTGGAAATCGTCCAGTCATCTTCGTCGTACTTTGTTGTATCCATGAGGACAAACTCAAAAATTTTCTCTTCACTCTCCTTTCTCTTTTTACTAGCATTGGACGCCTGGCTGGACGGATTGGGAGCTGTTGCACGTAGCCTTTCTCGCCGGTTCAAGCGTGTGAAGTTTCCCCTAGAGATGGAACTATTTAACATAGCTCTAGCTCTATTTACAGTATTATTTACTGAATCAGTAGATGGAGAGGTGCTTGCATTTTGATTACTATTAAGTAAAGACGATATTATTGATGACGCCTCACTCAAATGGTTGGAAAGCGAGTGTAATTTTTCCTCCATTATGGCGACACTTGATCACAGTCGAAGGACTAGCTAGCTCAGCTGCTGCTCAGCTGTGCAAAGGCGGGAAATCCTGCTGACGTGTCAACTCTATCCCAGTCCCCCAGCTACCTACCTATACCGTTTTCTCGGCCCCAGATCATTGAATTGAAAAAGTTTTTATTGAATAGATTTTTTTTAATCGAATTGAATAAGTTTTGTATTAAATTGAATAAGTCTTTGTTGAATTGAATAGGTTTTGGCATTGAATATTATTTTTTTGAATATTGCTACATTTGGCTTGCCATACTTCAGCTCAGTATTTAGTTTATATACTCGTGGTAAACTAGCTTTCTTGCAGCTTATTCTCAGATTGTGACATTTTTTCAGGCTGAAAGTACAATTCATTAGAAGATGACCGGTTACAAATAAGGTTTAAAGTGTATATCAGGTCTAGAATTTTTTTACGGTTTTGTCATCTCTAGATGATATAGATAAATATTCCAAAAAAAATTTTCGATTTCGAATTTTTTTCACCTCGAAATCAGCCTTCAAAGTTAGATTTCTGGCGACGCCCAGTCGTGTTGGCCGTGTTTTGGGAGACGCTAATGGACTGGCACTAGTTTTTCTGTGACGTAAATTCGGTGACACAGTTTAGATCGGCCTTTCGAAGTATTGTAAATATGCCTAGTAGGTGCGTGGTTGGAGGGTGTTCAAATATAACGAAGAAAGGCATAAAACTTCATACGATCCCTTATTTTAATGATGACCGACCAATAGCAAAGGCTAGAAGGAAAAGATGGGTCGATTTTGTGTTGAAAAGACGAGCAAAATGGACGCCTACGGCGACTTCGGCAATATGCTCGGAGCACTTTTCTCCAGAGGACTACAGTCAGCGTTACTCTTTCGGAGAAGACGACAGAAAGCTGGCACACTTAGTAAGGGATGAGACCGGAATTGTGTCATACCCAAAACTTTACCCAGTTCCATCGACTAGTTCAGCTGAAGCCAACAATTCTCAAAGAAATCGCCGAAAGGTAAGTCGTCGATTGATAATAAAAAAATGTCACACATATTGGACTATATGCCCCAACTGTAGCACTATCGTTTGTTTACTATATAGATTTTTCTAATATTATAATCATAGTATTATTCTCATATAAAAGCTATCAAGAAATAAGACATAAATGCATGACTAAATATTTGCATTCTTGCAAAAACTTGAATTGCAATATGCAAAATAAAGAAACAAATGAAATCAAACTAAGATATTCGAATAATAAGAATAATAATTTGTTATAATCATTATCTTTGTTTTCTTTCCTTCCAAGACAAATACTTGCTGTAAGCCACTTCAACTACAATATCATTAGAGAGACAAAAAAGAAGCCAGATGGATCAGACCAAGTGAGATTTATTTATCCGAAGTTTAAAAATGGGGAGGCTACTGTAAGAGATGTGAGAATAAAACCAGATTATGGTAAGAATTGCTATTTCGGCACATCTGATTTAACAAAAAGTCAAAAAATACTTGTATACATGTTATTGTTTATCTTTTATCAATAGGGTATGTGGAAGAGATATACATCACTTTTCTCGAAGCATTGCAGAAAGAAGACATGTTAAGAGAGGCACAGAAAGAATTAAAAGAAATGACCCCACCATCAATGAACACGATGCTGGTAAAAGAAAGTAAAACTGTGGCTTTGGAAAAAAAGGAAAAAAGAAAGAGTATGGTTGTAGACAATGTACCACCCACAACACCATGTGAGTAGGATGTTATTTCCCATTGATGTTTCTAAGTTTGAAGAGTGCCATCATCATACCTGTGAAATTTGCTTAGCTGAATAGCACTGAATAGTGCTAACCAAACAAAAGAAAACAAATGAATTTGTGCTAATTATTACTACTATTTAGATTTTGTACTATTTCACTGGTTATACTGACTGCACTCTGTTTCAGTGTTCAAATATCACCAAGTCCTTATTCAGTGCTTTCACTATAGATCTTTCTTCATAATTAGACTGTTGTGTCTAAGTCATGAAGGTTTATTTCTAATATGTTGAATAATCTAACAGTCATAACATAATAGAAGTATAATATAAACTAACAATTTTGTCATCAACTATTCACTTCATGCTAATTTGTGCATTACTTTTATCAGTATCACAGGTACTTGAACAAGAAGCCAAAGCTGCCGAAATGAAGAAAACAAAGAAGATTGGAGAAGGCAGGATAGAGAAATCAATCCCTCATTGCACTCATTGCAAGAATCCCATGAAAGGACACAAGAATGTGAAAGACTGCCCTAAAAACCAGAAAAGCAGTTAATACTCTCTTGCTTTTAGAGTGAAGTTACTAAACCCGTGAAATAGAAATTACTTGTTAAGGTGTAATAGTCAAATAGACACAAAAGAAAACAATGGCATTAGAGTCTCAGTGCTAAGGTGTATTAGTCTACTATCCATTTCACTGGTTTAGTGACTTCACTCTTATATTAATATGTAGAAATGTATCATTTTGTAATACTTTTTACAATTAATTATTTTATAATTTTTTATTATAGTTGTAAGTGCAATACAAAGTGACAAATACAAAACAACCCTCATAAAGGCAATTTGAGTCATTTCTATTAGACCCATGATACAAAGTTGTATAATTAGTGAGGAGAGTCGAAGTAAAACAAAAGAAAACAGTGAATATCTACTACTATGTAGTGCAATTTTTTTCATGCTTCGAGTAAAATCACTCTAATGCAATGTTCTGTTTATAATATAATATGTATCACTCGTTATCTTCGTATCCACAAAAATCGGTGCTAGGAAACTGTTTTCTTATCGAGTGGTATGCACAAGCAGGCAGTGGGATTCTCTTGGATCCTCCTCCTTGATAACCATGACAAGCACAAGCAGGCAGTGGGATTCTCTTGGATCCTCCTCCTTGATAACCATGAACCAATTGGGGGAATTCCCTGTAAGCTGTTGCACGGAGAAGCCTAAAATATGAAATGATAATTTGTTAGTATATAAACTTATCAAACAAACAAGAATATATTCTTGAAATAAACAACTGTCAGTTACAATTGCTATTTACATCATTATCATGGAAATAAGTAATACTTTAAAACGGCATGGTATGACTTGTAAAGCACGTGAACAGTAAAAGATATAAGAAAATAAGGAAGAAAACATTAGTCATAGTTATCTTACTTGTTCTGGGCCCATGTAATTAAAACTAAGCTTAGAAGAAAAAAAAGGATTTACTCACTCTTCTTCACTGCCAGTTTGTCTATACTTATATCCGTCGATAGTGCGGTACTTGGCACATGATGAACGTAGGGACCAGCGATTTAAACAAACAGGCTCAAACACTGGATGTAAGGTCACACAAATGGGAGGTACTTCCAATTCTTCGAGCACTTCGGAAGACTTCAGTGACTCGAGACAACCCTCTATTTCGTGACAGCAATTACACTCTTGAGGTTTTTGAAGTAAGTCTTTCTTGCAATGACCGCATCTACACCTAAAAGAGGAAACGTTTAGATTTGCGAGTTAGTAAAAAAATCAAAACGAAACTAAATATTTTGCAAAAAGAGTGAGCTTGTAGCTAGATCTTGATAGTTACGTACCAAGCGCTATTCGGCGTGACGCCATCAAATCTTTCTTGAAGCTTTTCATTTCTCTTCTCGATCTTTGAAATTTCTTCGTTATATTCACTGAGCCAGTCCGCATCAGCAAGTGGTTCTGAAGAATATGGTCCTACCAATTCGTGAGATTCAGACCTGGGGTAGCTATCATCTGACTCGTGTGTTTCAGCATGTTGATGGCATTCGTCCTCTATTTCTCCATCCTCTTCCTCTGAATATATACTTGAAATCTCGCTTTCAGAGCTGCAATCACTCCCGTAATAGTTCGTAGCCATCTTGTGAAATTATATATTGAAATTTATGTTTTTTGAAGGAATGAAAGTCACTAACGGGTCAATGTTTACAATACTTTGTCTACTCGTATCCTTGACAATCGCTTTTCTCGGTTCTCGAATTTACGTCACTAGTTACCAGTCTCCTAAAACACGGCCAACACGACTGGGCGTCGCCAGAAATCTAACTTTGAAGGCTGATTTCGAGGTGAAAAAAATTCGAAATCGAAAAATTTTTTTTGGAATATTTATTTATATCATCTAGAGATGCCAAAACCGTAAAAAAATTCTAGACCTGATATACACTTTAAGTCATCTTGGAGATCACAAATATCAGTTGTAGCTTTGATAGATTTGTAGCATTAGAATATAGAATGATCAGCATACGTAGCTAGAGATGAGGTCTTTAGAACGCTCAGCATATCATTTACGAACAGCAAGAACAGTACAGAGCCTAAAATTGAGCCCTGGGGGACTCTTGACTTTACCACACTCCAGGATGAAAAACTGTCATTTACAACAACACGCTGTTGCCGACCAGAGATAACTCGTAAACCAGTCCAGCAGAGTACCATAAATTCCGAAGGTACGGAGCTTTGACAATACGGAGTCGAAAGCTTTGGAAAAATCGAGGTAGATAACATCAGTTTCCAGACCACTATCAAGAGCCTGGTCAAGTTCATGAAGGACTTGCAACAACTGGGTAGTACATGAGAGACCTTAAAGAAAGCCGTGTTGCATGTTAAACAAACATGGTGAAATATGCGGTAAAAGATGATTTAGAACACATTTCTCTTGGACTTAAGCCAAAATTGGCATCAAAGATCAAGGTCGATAGTTTTCCACTTCTGTTTTCTTATCTTTCTTATGCACAGGACAAGTATTTGCTGTTTTCCATGAAGATAAGCAGTAACCATTTAGGAAGGAGGAGTTCAAAAAGGCAGTTATGGACGGAGGTTTTTTCTTTAGGACAATGGTAGGCAGATTGTCAGGACCAAGTGCTTTAGTAGATACTTTTATTTAAACAGGGTTATCCTATCAGTAAAATACAATAAATTTACTGTTATCAACAGGAGCACTAACTAAAGAAAAATAAAACAAAAGAAATATACTAAAATATTTAAGATATGAAATTAAGCTAAAAACTAACACTAATAATAATATCAATAAACTATACAATGTATATACTAAATTTGTATACATAAAAGAGAAGAATCAAGTGAAGACAACAGCTGAATAACTTCTTCATTACTCACTTCAATCAGGCTTAAGTGACTGTTGATCAGAGGGTTCAGATTTTCTTCATTGGATGATTGACAAGAGGAATAATCTGTTTAAATTGAGTTGAAGAAATGTTGAAAAGATTCGGCCTTTTTTGTATCGTCAGTGGTACAGATTCCTTGGTATGACATTTCATGAGGTAATCGATAACCACGAGTTTTGAAAGAGAAAAAGGACCAAAACCTTTTAGGATTTGAAGAGGCATTGTTTGCCAAGTCATCCAAGCGAATCCAGTTTTTAATCCTCTGCCTTTGAAATAATTGTTGGTATGGATCCCAAATCACAAAATACTTTTAAAACTCGACTCTGTGAATTGAAGTTGGTAGCTTGCAATGGAACCAGAGGGACTTTTGCCAAATTTTGTTTCTTTCAATTCAGGGGTTGCAGTTGTATCCAAGATTTGAGCTAAAGGCATATTGGGGTTAATGGCCATCAGGTCAGCTTTTAAATTCTTTTCGTCTTTCAACTGAGATTTTAGGTTAATTCAGGCCTCATATAAAAGACATTTCAACCCTGGTCTACTTGCTGTGGAATCATCTAATTTGGGTTTCTTAACCATGACTTCCATGACTGGCTTAGGTGTTATCTTATCACCTCCTTGTTTTGCCAATTTAATTTAAGAGATATCGTACTTTCAATCCAATTGAGTCAAACGAGTCCAATTAACTCCATATCTTTCTCAAATTTTCAATTTGAATTCAATATTTATTTAGACCTGTTATATCATTCACGATTTGTCTATTTTCTTTCTTTCACTGTCAATAATACCAGCTTGTTTCAATTAAATGTAGGTTGAGTTGTTGTCTTACTTTTTGACAAACTGTGCTTTCGTCTTCAGACCTTTAGCGGGATCTTCTCTGCATTTTAGCCAGAATTTGAGTTCCTCTACTTTCAGATTAGCTTGAGCTGTTTCACCAAGTGACGATCCGGGGATATCTGTTTCTAAAAGCTTTGGATTGTTTTAATCAGAGCTCATTTTATGTCAAAACGCGCGCTTCCTTCAAGGGAAAAGGCGCCGCAGTTCAAAACGAGGGCTGGCTGACCGACCTCGCTTTCGTGCAAACTCGTTTCCAGGCTTCTCATTGACATTCTTGTTTTGTAAAGCGTGTATAAAGGGTTGAATAATTGAATGCTGGGTTGAATAGTTGAATTGACCGCTGAATACTTGAATGAGTAATTGAATTGAATAACACGTTGAATGATTGAATATCTTGTTTAATGTTTGAATGAGGGACAATATTGAAAACACCTTTTCGTATTTTTTCCTTCTCACTTCCGGCTAGCCTTTCTTTCTACTTCCAGATGATGCGAATAATTTTGTACGAATTCGTGCCAGCTCTTACAAAGATGATATGGTATCTCTAAGGCAAAAATCATTTCCCTGGTTTCTGTAGATTTTTCTGGCTTTTACAGGGAAGGGTTGCTAGCCCTTCGCCCAACGTTCCTCCTTTCTTATCCAGGCTTGGGACAGGCCATGGCGGAGTTAACGTGTGACGTACTAGCTCGTTACTATGAATGGGAGCCCTGGCATTAAATACTAGTACAAATAAATAGAATAGATAAATACTAATAGATATATAAGTTAAATACTATAAATATGTGTAAATATATAGTAAGTCATTCCTGTAGTATAGCGGTATCTGCGTGGAAATACACAGAAACGAGGCTATCGGGCGAACATAAACAAAGAACAAGTACTGCGATCTTACCAAGGAATTACGTTAATATGGGGAATATGGGTTCTTCGAAATCGGCTTTTTTCAGCAATGAAGAGAAGCTACAGTTGCTAAATGGAAACTGTCCATATAATCTTACTAAGGATCACTAACGATTTGGGCTTCCTTACCGCACTGGAATTCTGGCTAGAGATGGAAGTGCTTCAACTGCTGGAACCAAACGTGAGCTCGTTTTCAGGTATTGTGTATTGACAATAATCTCACTTTGATTTTTCTTATCAAGTAGGCATGTTTTTCTCGGGTAGCTCTATTCTCTTTTCAGAGTTGTAAGCTACTTGAAGAATTGCTGGGAGAACGATTTTATTGACAAATACAAACATCTTCGACCTCACATTTCCAATGCATCTGTTCCAGCCAATTCGCCAGCTCAGAACCCACCAGAATTCCCACAAGCAGCGAACTGGCAGCCTATCTTACAAGTTTGAAAAAGCTTTCCTTTGTTTACTATTGTTTGAAGTGGTGATGAATGAATATCATTGTGTTTTTATGTTTCATTTAACTCGAGGTCTGCAAAATTGGTGCATGTTTGCTTAAAGTGCAACTGAACCCAAAATATTCGCATTGGTTATCAAAAGATATTGAATTTATAATAAACACAGTGTTATTTTTTTTCAAATTGGGTAAAAGCTCGATTTATGGTGAATTTTTGAAAGTATTAAATTTTTACGAAATTTGCGTTGACATCCGAAAACCGCGGTTCTAGTCAAGGGCCTGGATCGAGACTATTGTGACGTATACAAAGGTAGGATAGCGATGCCGATGTGAAGAACACAAGCCAAATAATGTGAAAAGAGAGTTTTTTGAAGAGTATGTATAGCAAAATTTAAGCGAAATATGCCGAATCGGTGTGTCGTTTGGGGTTGTAGTAGTACCCCAAACCCCAAAGAAGGAATATTTTTATTTGCGATCCCCTTTTTTAACGATAATCGGCCAGAAGCAAAGAGGCGGCGGAGAACCTGGGTGAAGTTTGTCAACCAGAAGCGGAAAAATTTCTTTGAATCGAAGGGTTCTTCCATCTGCTCAAAGCACTTTCGACCAGAGGATTTATCCATAAGATATGCACTATTGCCTGGGCATGAAAAGCCACAAATTCCTTGTCTGAAAAGGGATGAATTTGGTGTCTGTGTGTATCCTACACTACAAGCTGGTGCTTCATTTGAGAGCGAAGGAATCAGCCAACGAAAAAGACGCAAGGTGAGATATAAGCTAATACTTCAAAGCTTCTTGCTTTTGATTGCAAAACTCAGAAATTATTATTAATTTGTAGACAATAAAGACTGCATTAGATGAGTATGACCAACAAAAAGAACTAGAGGTGCAAGCTCCATCTACGAGTAAGGATAGAACCAACACCAGCAATGAAGCTGCCTCTGTCCACCTAGAACAACGAGAAGACACACTTGCGGTACCTCCGACGGTACCGGTAAACAACGACACAACTGCCTCTTCGCCCGCGTTGTCAGAACAGGAAGATAACCTGGATGTTAGTACCGATCCGATGCCTGTAAAGCTAAGTTTACCAGAGGTAAGAATTATTGTTAGTTATGGTATGGGGGGAAGCTGTAGGCTACTGTACAGTAGGTGTTCTCTAATAACTGCAAACAGAGTAAGTTTATTTTACGTGTACTGAGTCTTTTCTTTTACCTTATTAGAAAACCAAAACGTCATGTAAGTCCTGCTCAAGACTGAAAAAGGAAAAAACATGCTGGAGGCAGAGGTGGCGAATAAAGAAGAATCAAGTTGATGAAAAGGAGGAGCAACTAGAATGTGCAAATCAGAGAAGTAAGCTTATGTTTTACTTTTCATGTAACATATATAGAATGAAATAATAAAAATGTTTGTATCGATACTATATACTGCATCAGTTTACAAATTAATTATCTTGATTTTTCATAAGCCATTTTTTGTGTTTGATTGGAGATACCTACATTTTATTATAAATCATATTTCAATGTGTAGAATTTTCATCACTAATATTCACTGATCATTTCCATCTGCCTTAGTATTACAGTTAGAAGCTGAAATCACAGCCCTCAAGAAAAGCAAAGACCTCACAGATCAAGATGATCAGCATGGAACTGTGAAAACAGAGAAAAGTGACTGGGATGATTGTTGCAGTGAAGAAGATAATATGGAAGATGAGTTTCCTTGTCCAAGTGACGACGATGATGATGATAACTCTTATATGACGGAAACAGAATCCGAAGAAGAACCATTAACAGAAGAAGAAATAGCTGATAAATCTGAAAAGTATTGATTGTTGTCTTTGCAACTGTTTGATATTGATATCCTTCTGTATATTAATAATATTCCCATTTACCTTTGCTTTCAGATTGAGTATGCATGGGAAAAACGTACGGACAGAGCCAAAGCACATTGTCTTCCTGTCACAACTTCTACTTCTGTTCAGCTTCTGCCATTCTTGTAAAGCTGATGGTCCCATGGTGGAGGCTAACCAAAATGGAACAGAAGTAGTGATTTCTACCACATGTAGGAAACCAAAATGTCCTAAGAAAGAGTTTACCTGGCACAGTCAGCCCTCAATGTTATTTACATCTGGCCAAAGAGGACCTGCAGGAAATCTTCTTTTGTCTATGGCTATACTCTTTGCTGGGGGTTCAGCTTCAAAAGTGTTCCAGATCTTTGCACACATGGGTCTAGGTTGCCATTCCCTGAGATCATTCTTCAAGCACCAAAGAGTGAGTATTTGCATGTAATTATCAAGTTGGACCCTTTGAACAATGCGAGAGTTTGACAGTGTAATCAATGAGAGATTGGAGGGGGTTGTTGGCAAATACTGTGGGGTTGCAGTACAGTAAAACCAGTAGCTGTACTGCACTGTAAAACATTTTAAAGTTTTTTCATAAAGAAATTTCTATTGAAAGTAATGACTATTAATTACTTACTTATTTTTAGAATCAACTGTTCCCTGTGATTCACCTTCACTGGAAAAGATACCAGTCAAGACTGCTTGACAAACTGAAGGACGTGAAGGATGGTCTAACAGTGGCAGGGGATGCCCGTCACGACAGTATGGGGCATAATGCCAAATATGGGGCCTACACCATCTTGTGTTGTAACATGCCAAAAATAATACACTTTTCACTAGTTCAGGTAATTTATTTCTTAATTACAGTTCTCATGCACATAATTATTTGTTACTGTACATATCTCATTTGTTTCGTCCAAGGAGGACATCCCAACCACTACCAAACTATTGTTACAGATTTCAGACACTAACTTTAGACACTTCTCATGGTGTGCATATGATATATCTCATGTCAATTTTATTTTCATTGTCATTGTGTTTAAAGAAACCAAGCAGAATCCAGTAATGCAATGGAATTTATGGGATTTAAGAACTGTATGAATTACTTGTTGGAGACGTGTGGCCTGGGGATTACCACATTCGTATCAGATCGACATACAACAATTGCATGCCATATGAATAAAGTACTGACCCAGATTAAACACTACTTTGACTTATGGCATTTAAAAAAAAGTAGGTGCCTTGCTGACACTATGTGCATTGTTGGCAGATCTGATGTTGCTCTAAGTTGCAGTTATTATGGAAGCAGGCAAATAGTATAGCTTCAAGTAGTATAGCTTCACTTGCATGTTTCTTTGAACAAAAGAATATCTCAATGCCGACTCAACAGTAATAGCTGCTGCCAGTGTGTGAATTGATCAAGATAATGTATTTGTATAACATTTTATTCTTTCTTACAGAAATAAGGAAAGTACTCTCTAAATTGACCAACGAAAAGGCTTGTGAAGTTCTAAAGGATTGGATAAGGCCCTGTGAGAACCACTTATATTGGAGTGTACAATCAACACATAGTGGTGATGGTAATCTTATATGGGCAAAGTTTAAGTCCTTCTTTAGCCATGTAATCAATGTGCACAGTGACCTTGGTGATCCTTTGTTCAACAAGTGTGCCCATAGGGAGATCAGAAATAGAACCTGGTTAGAAAAAGGTATCACTGAAGAAAAAGACCTTATATTATTGTTTGTTATACCATGGATACACTTATTTCAATAAAGTTAGTCACCAAAAACCTAGAAAGCTGAGATCACTGAGTGTCATGGGAAACTTTTCATATCAAAAAAGGATATATATACAAAGCTTTTTCAATACAAACTGCAGCTCGATGATACTCAGAAGAGGTGAGACTGTAACCGGTAAAAAATTCAGAAGTCCATGAATAGTTATCAAGCGGTTGCACGTGTAAAATGTATCTACCCATAATCCTTGTGGGCCTCAGCTTCATAGCTTTTCAGGTGACTAACTTTATTGAAATAAGTGTATATTAAATGGACTATTGTCTAAGCAGTTGGGTACAGTCAATTCTTCCCTTGCACACACTCTGTTATCAAGGACACATGTTATTTTCTGTCCTGTTTTTAATCTTTACATTTATCTTCTTTATTACCTTATGACCGTTGTTTTGTTACTTTGTGCAATGTTGTCATTTCAGTTTGTATGTGTACTGTAGGTTCAACAGCCCATGACAAGTTAGTAACTGCACTGTCGAAACCAAGCCTCATTAGAGGAATAAAACAAGCCTCTCCTCTGGACCAAACAAGTGGTTTGGAAGGTTTCCACTCCGTCGCGAATTATTTCGCACCCAAAATGATCGCATACTCATATGTTGGAATGTACAGCAGGTACTCTTTGTGTTTCCAAGTTCCATTTTATTCAGACTGTGTGTTTTCTTTATTTCTAGGTATTCGACCTCTTGCATATTTAGCAATATGAGGGTCAAAACAAAAGACTTTTGATTTCTTGACAGCTAGTGTTTGGTCCCCATATTGACCTGCACTTCAACATGCTGCAAGAGATTTATAACCCTAAGTTTCATCCTATGTTATTTGTAGGCGATGAAGTTACATGTAGTTGCTTAGATAATAGTAATTGTATTCTGCCTTTAACATTTTCTGTTGCACTTATTTTGTGTTTACCAGAGGGTATAATTTAGATGTAATTTTTGTTTTTTAGACACATCTTAGCCATTCTCCACTTTAATTCCAACTTATACAGAGAAGTTAAGTACAAAGCTGATGGGACTGAGCAGTTGAGGGTGTCATATCCAAAGTTCAAAAACGGGGAGGCCACAGTGAGGAATGTGTGCATCACCCAAAACTTTGGTAAGAAATGGTGTTTAATAGTTATAATATTTCCCAACAAAACTTTAATAAATGTTATGCGATAACAAATAAATTCACTCTCAAGTGTTATTTTACAGATTATGTAGAGGAATTGTATGACACCTTCCTGACAAGCAGCAAAGAAGAAATTAGAAGTGCCAGAGATGAACTACAAGAAATGACTCCATCCCCTATGAACTCGGTACTTCAAAAGCAGCCTGTTGCTGAAGCCATTCAAAAAAGACTGGAAAGAAGAAGTATGGAAGTTGCTGATATGCCTGCCACTACACCAGGTATGGGTGGCCTAGTATTTTTTTATTCTTATAATGCCTATATGCATTATTCTGAAAACCTTGTATCTATTTCATAGCATTGCAGAACCAAGCACAGGTCCAACATGAAGTTCCTGCAAATAGAGCACCCCCGAAGTGCAGACAATGTCAGCAACCCATGAAGGGGCATAACAAAGTTAAAGATTGTCCAAGAAATAACAAAACATAAATATTTTTATTAGCATGATATGTACAGTAATCAATTTTTGTTCCAGTTCTTAATTAACAAAATAGCATTAATTTTCTCATTTAATGCACCATACCATCAAACAAACTATTTAATAGGAAAACCAAATGCCAAAACTTAGGACCATTGTGAAATTATTGCCTATTTCAGTAACATAGAAGCTGGAACCAGAATGGAAAATGACATAGTAAACCTCTGAATAGTTTGAGATACACCAGAGACTTTTTGCTGTGCTACTCGTGTACCATTTCAGTCTAAGGTTATATGTTCTGAGTTTTGAAACTGACATTTTTTACAACCGATAGTGGGTCCAGTTCGTCAAACTTGTATATAATATTATGTATTTGATAAAGCTTCATAAAGCTGTAAAAAGTATACTTTATTTTACTGATTTATAGTAAAAACATTCATCAGTTAAAAAAAGAAATAAATAAGAGTAATTGCAGAAACATTGAGTCTATGATTCTTCATCCAAATCAAATCCGGTGTAAGTTACTTCACTTGTACCAAGAGGAAATGCATCTCGTATGGCGAGGTACGCACATGCTGGTAAAGGAATTCTCCTTGATCCAAGCCAGCCATGAATGAGGCGCGAAAATTCTCTATAAGCGATACTTCTCAAAAACCTATGAAGGGAACGGGAAATAAATTAGGGAATAGATTCCAAGACAACATAAACACTTCTCCACTTTATATAGGTGTTGACTAGTAGTGGAGAGAAGTGTATGTACGTGAAAATGCCATGGGAGGGTCATGGAAGGGCGAAAGAACTCTCGCTTTCAAAAAACAAACAAACAAATAGATAGCTCTTTAGACCTACATCTGATAATAATGTTGTCAACAACAACAACGGCTATTCCGAAATGAATGTAAAGCAACCTTTTACGTCAAACGTGAGTAAGTCTTAACTACTGTAAGGGACACGCACTGAACAATATTACACATTCTTACCTTTCTTCAGATCCTGTTTGACGATATTTCTGCTTATTTTTCGTCTTGAATCTGTCGGCAGCCATTCTCAAACTCCACTTGTTGAGGCAAACCGGTTGGAATCCAGGATGTTGAGTCACACAGGAAAGTTCAGCTTCGGGTGACAATTCTTGTCGTACCAGATCTGTTGTGAGGGATTCAACACAACCTTCTATTTCCGTGCAACAGTAACATTCGCTTATGTTTTGGAGGTTCGTGATTGCACAACTTCCGCACTTGCACCTTCAATAAATAAATAAATAATAAATAAAGAATAATAAGTTTGCTAAAAAAATCTGTGTTTACGTTTCACATAATTCTTAACTTTAGGAGTTGAATGCGACCACGAGTTTCTCACTTACCAATCGCTAGCTGGCAATTCGCCGGTAAGTCGCTTCTTTAGCTCTGATTCAAGCTCTTCGATTTCCTTTTGCCTCTGGTTATATTGGTCCATCCACTGATCACTTGCTATGGGCTCATCCTGATAAGCGCCTTCGTCTACATCATCGAGTTCAGCTCCTGCTGTAGATGAACATTTGGCGGTTGTCGACGCGTCAACCGTTGTCTCTTCAAATTCCTCTTCAAGATCCGATATATCACCAATAAAAGAGCCTAAAGAGCTCTCAGTATCCGAACAGCTTAGTGACATTTCCATTTATGTTGTTTTCCAGAAGATTTCGATGTTTCGAGCGATAACAAGGAATACAAGGGAGCAACAAGCATGAACGATGCCTTTACTTTACTATAGCTTTGTATAGCTTGCTAGTTCGCGTACCTTAGATGACGTCACTCGACCCAGGCCCCTAAATTGCACGAGGAACTTCTAAATTCGGCAAGGGCGCCAAATTCAAATTTATATTACGAATCGAGCTTTTACCCAATTTGAAAAAAAATAACACTATGTTTATTATAAATTCAATATCTTTTGATAACCAATGCGAATATTTTGGGTTCAGTTGCACTTTAAGTGTAGATTTCCCAGACTGTGATCTATCAAGAGGTGCTTTCTTCGAAGGCCTTTCTCGGTTGAAACTGAATATATATCGTAGGGATAAATTCTGGTTTTGAATATACTCTGTTGTCACTTATAGTTTTCTGGAAACATTCTGTAGAAAAATGAGCACTGCATAAGTAGGAATTCTTTGTGATGGGAGTGTTCTCTTGCTTGATTTTTATCAAGCACGTTTGAAGTAATGCTTTGTTCTTGATAGGCAGAGAATGCCAAGATAATCCAGTACACCCTGGTTTATTGCTACAGTTGACACAGCCGTATGCTATGAAGTGTCTCGTCATAAAAAGGTTGAAATCTGAGGGTCTTTTGAAGTTGGTTTTGGGATTCTTTCATATGAGTTGATCAAGCTAATTCGCTTTTCTAAGGATAACTCAATTCGTTGCACAGGTCTTCACATGTTTACTTTTGCAAGTCTAATGCTTAAGTGAGTAACTGTCTGTTTGGCAATAAATTTATAAATTTATTGCAAACCTACTAACAAAAGAATAAACAACCAGCTGGCAATTATACTTTACACTTAGTTTGTCGCAGCAATACCTTTTGTGGTCGCGGTTCTCACCTTTTTCACGCTAATCAAATCCCTTGTTATGTAATCTTTCTCGCACAATAAAATTCCGGTTCACGCAAAGACGACGCTGGCAGTGTTAATCTTTTGTTTTCGATTTGAATAGTTCAGACAAAGGTACGTTAATCCGGATTAGCGGGGGTTGAATTCCATTGTCAAATAGCGTTTGGTACCGAAATTATCGTCCGGTTTACGGAATAGAGAGGTTCCGGTTTACTGAGGTTTATTTTACAAAAGATATATGGGAAACATTTCCGGACCAAAACTTTTGTCCGGTTTATAGAGAATTCCGGTATACTGAGGGTCCGGTATAGAGGGGTTTCACTGTATAAATATTCTAGTTGCAAAAAGTGATATCATTAGCAAAGCAGTTTAGAGAATCAATTTACTTTAGCGTTGAAACAAGGTAACACCTCATCAAAGAAGAATATCATCGATCTGACAATTTTAGGGGGCCCCCTTGGGGATGTTAGAACAGGATTTTTTAATTTGAAATTGTCTGTAAATTTCGCTATACACCATTAAAGTTGTGTTGTTTAAAACATGAGGAACTTTGAAAAGTATAGTGGTTTTCTCATTAAAACGGAATGAAATACGTATACTAAAGCTGGAATTTTATACATTTTTCTATTGTAAAGTAATCCCTCAAATATTTTGAAAGTCCACATTAAGAAAGCGAAGCGCATGCTTGGAAGCCATGTTGCACCGGATTTCTACTAATAAAATAATTTTGAAAATCCCAGAACTTGGCTTTGTGGGTTACCTCTCTTAATGATCCTTTATCTGCAATGGATGTCTGGTCTTGAAGACTGTGGTCTTGGGAACTGAATGCAGGCCTGAGGAGATCCTTATCATCTTCATCTGGTTCACAGGTTGGAGTACCACATCCAAGACAATACAATCATCTGCTACACATTTAACTCCACACTTAGAGCAAAACATTTTCAAGCCGTAGTCATCAAATACATACCTATCTTGTTTTGCATCCAGAAAACAGTATTCTTGTGACAAAAAGCCATCGCCATCATTGTTCATGCCAATTGCAAGCTGGACAGCTGATTTACTTGTTTTAAAGAAATAAGTTGGCATTCCGTTGTTCATACCTGCGTAGATGATCATGTAAATGTAGAAGTGATCTTTCTTATCAGTGTATGACTTAAGTGTCATGAGAGCATCAAAGCTATGACAATTCTCTAGTTATGACGCTAGTGCCGACCCTCGCATTCAGAAACTTGCATGGAAAAAACTAGAAGTCCAGCGAAAAATACAAAAAGCTTTATGGTCTATAAATCACTGCACGATCTCACACCAGCATATATTTTTATCGATCACAGCAGCATAACAAACTATTCTTTGAGAAACACCGAGGGCAAACTAGCTATTCCTAGGCCACGCACCAATTATCTAAAGAACAGTTTTAGCTATGATGGTGCAGTGCTACGGAATAGCCTTCCAAAAAATTATTCTGTGTCTGTTTGTCCAATTGAAAATACTATAATATAGTAATATGAAAAATGGAGTACTTAATGGTGTACAAAAACGAAATGCTTACTGTGTGTATATGAAAAATACAACCATTAAAGAGTTATTGCTTTTATGACATGCTTTTTTCTACAAATGCAAGTAATGCATTGTTTTGCTGTGTTATCGTTTGCATCTGTTGTTTCTGCTGTTGCTGCATGAACAACTTGAGCAAAGAATCTTGCGTTCCTTTTTCTTCCTTCCTGAGCTCCAGTTCCCTCTCTTTCACTTCCATTTCCATCCTTTTCTCCCTTAAGAACTCAACTGTCTCGGACCTGTTTTCCGGGCTTATATGCTTTTTTCACCAGCACCTACTGTCATATCATCATCATCACCATCAGTGACAGCAATAGCATCGTCAGCCTTTTCTCTTCTTTGTCTCACTATGATTTTCAATTGCTTTTTGTCTCATGTCAATAGCCTTTTGCATGTCTTCTCCTTTTTTCTTCTTTACCCCACCTATGAATACAAGTGCATCATTTTAGAGGCTTCATATTGTCCTTTATTTATAACAACTATTCATACATTACATAACACTTTTTCAATATGTTATGATTATGGAACCTTTGGTCAAATAAGCTGGCCCATTCGACAGATCCCATTTTGAAGCAATGGTGTGTTGAACTATTGCTGTAACTTGAAAGCCATTATTGATTAAAATCCGTGAGAATTGTCCGTGAGTGAGTTCCGTGGTCAATCGGCAGTATGAGTATCAGAGATGGATGCTTGGAAGTCATGCTTCCCTGACATCGGGAATCTGTGAACGCCTCTTAGGACAGTGAAGCATCAGGTGATCCTTAGCACAAACTCTACATTTATGGTGACTCATGTAGCCTGGGTAATCTTTTTCACAAGCACACGAGGCAGTATAATTCCACTGCCCACAGGCTTTGGATTGAATTGCCTTGTTGGGTGAAGATGGGGCGTTAGAAGCATGTGATTCGACAAGCTAGACGCAGCATTTACTGCCGGGCAAAGATCTGAAGGACAAAAAAAAATAGATGCTTTCTCGTGAATAGCAGAGAGCGACTTGTGCATAGAAATTACAAACGCTTTTCCACAGGTAATGAGAAGCTTTTAACATGACTACCTCGAGGAGTTGAAGCATAGCGTCTTTTAAGCGGGGTTTGTACGGTTTGATCATGGTGAGATACCCCACTACAAAATCTGTCATCTCCAACTTCTCAAAAGTAACTGCTGGCGCACCTGGAACGAAGTCGTGAGGCCAGTAGATGGACATTTTTTTTGTCTGACCTCGAGTTGTGGGGATACGTCCCCATTGAACTTGAGTGGCTTGGTTGAGGTTTCAGCAATTCTAATGTAATTTCGGCAATTCTAGCTCAAGGTTTAATTTGTCCCACTGAAGTTCGACAAAACGCCACTCTTTGGAAGACGCGGGAGGATCCAGTTGTGGAGCTGAGGTAGTAACTTGAGAACCTGGAGATGTTCGTTCCAACGGTAAAGAAGGATACTCGCGTGGTGTTGGCTTTGTTGATTTGCTACTCTAACAGATCGATTTAGTCATGATATTCAAAGAAAGGATCGACCTTTGGCTTGTGTTGACGAGTAGAGCGTCCCGTAGGTTTTGCTTGAGCCATGAATTTAAAGAGCGCAATTCAAATGATGTTGCTGCTGTGAGTGACATTATGACTGTTGATTAATCTATCACTTATATCTATGTTTGTAGTTATCATCACTGTAGCACTTACTTTAAACCCTTTTGGCGCCAGGAATTATTCCAATGTTACATTTCACCGCCATATTTATTTTGGAATTTTCCAGTAAAAAGCGTGTGTACTTTTCAAAAAAAATAGTCCTTCTGTGATAAAATAGAATTTCTTTTGGAGTGAAAATATATTTAAAATCATTTTTTTCGAAAACGTGTCATTGGCAATGGCCAAAGAACAGATTGAAGTAAATTAAATTCTTTACCTGTAATTTATGTTCAACTGCCTAAAAAAAGATAAATCTGATCAATCTCCTGTTTAGATGACAGTTCTGCAGATATATCACTTGCTTATCATGGAGGAAGATTATAGACAACTTGGGCTTCTCTACTCTTAAAGTCTGTATAAGTATGATATATCTCATGACAAGGCATGAAGCACATTGGTTGATTGCATTGCTTGCATTTAAAGTTTGTTTTTTTCCTTGCCCAGCCTTCCTTTCCTCTGATCTTGCTGGCAAATCGACACTTGACGGTCGACCAAGTCTGCTGTTACCCTTGCAATAACCTAGTAATCCATTGATTACAAGCTCCCTGAATTTTCCAGGAGGTACTGCTTCATCCTTCTTTATTGAGGAGTATACAATGTATGCATTTACCATGGCTACTTCACGTATTCTGTGATATACTACAAAATAACACTTGGATGATTTGTGAGGGAATGCAAAAGTTCCCCGATCAGATAAACCGATCTTCGTAAACAATCGAGCCGACACAGGCAACCCAACCAATGTCAAAGAAGACCTTTCTTTACGCGAGTGATTATAATTAAATACCGTGTATCCCAGAGACTCTCTCGCTCTAGTTATTCTTGGTCGTAGCTCTCGTTATTGCGTTCGGCTATACATATATTTATACAGCCATTTGCAGAAATTATGGCCGCTTCCAATATATGTACAAATATATCAAAAGCATGTCAAAAAATTATTATTATCCCTGATATTTTTTTCGAAAAGAATATCAAGAAAGATATCCAGCCGTGTCTGATAAATACGCTTTTGATATACTTGTATGTATATTTGAAACGGCCATATGTATATAACAATGTAGGAAACATTTGCATTCACAAATGAGTTCTCTCAACAAAGCGATGTAGGGTGCCTTTTGCTTTTTCGTTATTTCTTCAATGGACAAGTCAAAATGCTCACATACACTGTGCAGCATGGACACACTCAGTCCACTTAGGTTCCCAGATGCTTAAGATCACACAAGTTGAAGGTATCAAAAACAATACGATGTTGCAGTTGAACCTCTTGCAATACAGGCATGCGCGTTTCCTCATAAGCTTCTTGTTCTTCAGCAGCTTCGATTTCTTCATCCCGGTACTCGCCAACTTGTCCTTTCCAAAGCTTTGACACCATTCTCGAAAAAAAGGACTGAACTTGTATTGGAGTGAGAAATTCTTCGCCTGAAAATTGTCTCGTTCGTTCCTTGTTCCTAGCAGAGTGCATCTCTGTTGCAACGGTAACTGGATCTAGCTTGCAGCCTGTAACCTGGCCAATCTTGAACTTGTCTTCCAGGTATTTTCTCTGTGTTTCAGAGCCCAGCCTTTTGAAAGAATTATTCCATTGTGCCGAGCCGTGTCTGCTTCCAGGTTGATTTTGGAGCAGGCCCCCTCCTGCAACTTTACTTGGTACAAACTTTTAGCCTTGTCTAGGAGCGTCTCTCTCTCGGGCACAGTTTTGCACTTTCCAAACGATAGGTGCTTCTCCAATGCAGCATGCTTTTGGTACAGTTTAGCACATCCTTCATTTGGGCAAGGTAACAGCAAACACGAAGATTCGGCTTCTTGTCCACTGTTCCCTTCTGTGGGTTTCTCTTGGCCATCTGGTTTTTCACTTTGTTGCTTCTTTGATGCTTCCCATGTAATTTCAATGAAATCTCCCAAGGAAAAAGGAGCTTCAAAACGACAAGTTTTCAAGTAGTCTGGAACTGCAATTTGAATTATGGAATGTTTGAAGTGTATTAACAAATGTGCTGAAATTTTAATAACTGCTATTATGATAACCATGATAGGGACGGATCTAGGGGTGGGGGATGCTTTTGGTTTATTTGTTAACTCTGATTTTCTGATGCCGTTTCAGCTATTGATTTATAATGACTGAGGTAGGACACTTGCCTTACCTTTTATAGCTGCTGCTTTTACCAACTTCCCTCTTCTCAACTTTATAGGCTTTCCAAACAGTAACTCCACGGGCAGCATGGATTTCTGGAAGTCTTGCGCAGTCTGTACATCATTCCCTTCGTTGATATACTTTCGTACATGGGCTTTAATCGTTGCAGCTTTTCGGTCGCACAGACCTTTTCCGCTTTGAGGATCACTAAAATCCACTCGATGTACACTGATTCCCGTCCTCTTCTTCATAATATTGCAAGCAGCAATCATGACAGAACTGTGATAACAGCTTGCGTTATCCTGGCATAGATATGCACTTGTTATTTGAGGGTGTTCCTCTTTAAGAGCACAGAGGACATGATCAATAATTTGCACGACCACTGAGCTATCTGAGAATCTTGCAGTTCTCTACGATATGGACCATTGTTTGACTTTGGAGGTTCCCTAGCTTTTTCCAAGCTACGACACTTATGTGCCATGAACTTCCTCTTTTTCCGAACCAGTCGGACTGTGTCTCTAAACTTTTGAGGAAGGAATTTCATGGCCCAGTCTTGTGTTATTAGCACTGATGTTTCGTCGAGATCCAGCAAAATATCTGTTCTGGCTTTGTCTTGCCTCACACTTCTCAACTGGTGGGCCTTCCAGGATTTTATGTCTTGAATCGAATGGCTGCAGGTAAATCGAAGACTGTCAAGCTCGTCTTGTGATACTTTCAATTGAATCAAATAGCCCTCGATGTTACTGAGAACGTCCTTTAGTTCCTCGCACTGTGCACAAAATATGCAATGATCGTGATCACATGACCCTTGCAAACAATTATCTTTTCTTCGTTCAAAGCATGAACACTGCAGTGGTCAGCAACAGAAGATGATTCTGTCACATGAAACTGAAAATAGCCATGATAATATTTGTATCATACGATGTGTTTTGATTTTAGTATCCCCCAGATCAAATAACTTACGCAATCATCTTAAATGGAAAACAAGTAAAAACGAAGAAAACAGAATATTAAATTTTTTTACGAAACTTGATTTTTTGTATGTAATCAGCTGAATATGCTAAGGTGCTGACACACGGTGCAACACTGCATGCAACATTGCACGCAACAAGACTGTCGCAGCGTGTGTCTACCCCAAACTTGTTGCTCGCAACGTTGCATGCAAACCTGCGCAACAAATTTCATCATGTGAACATGGCTGCAGGGAGCATTGTGGCATGTCCAAAGGGCTTGAAATCGGTCTCTCTGCAGTACTGCTGATATTGTTCTACAAGGCGACTGGGAATCATGGTACAGATTACATTTTGTGTTTGTACTTTGCCTGAAGAAAGTCGAAGGTATCGGTTGACCAAAAGGAAGATCTTGTATCACATGGGAAATAGTTACTAACGTCAGGAAATGGTCTAATTGACTGTGGTTGACTCACATTCTCGTGCTTTTATTTTGTTGTACTAGTACACCACGACCATACTCTAGCCTGTGTCGACGAGCCATTTTCACCCTGTACTCTGTAATGCCAGGTATATAGTGTTGCTGTCTTCTATATGTAACCATGTCCGCCATAATTGAAAGACTTTTCCCAGGTTGACGCATTGTGGAAAGATTCAGCAAGAGATTCTGAATACATTTTGTCTGATGACGATTCCTCGATCATTCCTAAAGCTTTTTCTACAATGTTGGAAGATTTTAGTGCCTCCCATAAGTGGTCAGCGTCCGCTGGAGCAATGACATTTAATCCTGCAACCACAAGATCTTTGGCTTTGGATACGTGACTTTTTTTAGTGCGCACACTTGTTTCTTCCCATTTTTCTTATAGGGACCAATTTTTGTGGCGGCGTCACAACAACTCAAAAATTCGTTCAGCTTCATTCGTTTTTCACGGAGACTAATCTTCCTTTGGAAACCATGGAAACCATTCGAGCTCTCATTACTGCTATCACTTGTGGTCTGTTTTGGGACGTAGTCATCTAGAACAGACAGGTTCATCATGGCCTTCGACAACTCATCCATATCACTTTCTGTGCCTTCATGTTCTGCTATTATTGACTGCAATTAAATGTAATTTATAATTATTTTACTTTCCTGTGGTATCAAATGTAATGAACATTGTATTTATCGAATTAATGACTGCTATTATTCAATAATATCAGTTACTGACTCGATTTTCAGTTTTCTAGTTATTTAGATTCGGGCATCACATTTTCGGCTGTTTATTTATCTTTTTTGCACATTTTTTTCGCAAGGTTAATTCCACGAATTCTTTGCAAATCGAAAATTTTAAAATTAGACACGCGAAAATAAGTACGATCGAGGTAATCAAGTTAACTAACCGATTTTTCATCAGAAGGTGATTCAATAGAATGCCCCTTTTCTTGTGGATGTCCTTGCTCAGCAGGTTCCTGGTCACGTGTTTGAAGGAGCCTTGGATCCATCCCTTCGGATGAAGTAGTTAATGTGGACGTTGCTTGATCTTGCCGCTTGTCAAATTTTCTCGGACATTGTCTACATACCGCTAAAAAATAAGGAGTATACTTGATTAACAACTAAAAGAGCTTAGCGGTCTCTGAAAAACGAGTGACAGCCTCTGGGGAAGGAAAAAAGATGTTTTACCAAACTTTTAACTGATAATTACTACTTTAAAGTAAAATTAGTTTTATGAATTAATTTTAAAAAAACGTTTGAATTTATATGTACTAACCCAACACTTCTTAGCTTCTCTTAATTTCCTTTAGTTAAAGGTGGGAGGAGACAGGGTACCATTTTCCCTCCTTATCCCCATCACCGCGCATGAAATTAATAAAATTTAGCCTAGGCTTTGGCTTAGACGATACCGGACGAAAATTAAAAGATTCACTTTTAATTGGGGAGTTGGTATTCAGTAAAAAAATTTGATCTCTTGAGAAGGATAAAACCTTTTTATTTTGATGAAAGCTGCATGTAGTTGAGGGTTGCTGACTTAAGGCTCGTTGATTTCACATCAACATTTTCGGGAACAAAAATGCTGCAAATCTCCAATAAAACATGTACCTTCATGAGTGTATTTAGGCAACTTAGTATTGAACACTAGTGGCCACTTGCATCATCCTGGTCATCACCCTCTTCATACTGCTCAACATTTAAAGACCAGCGTCTTTAGGAATATCACTGTTTTCCAGATTTTCACCCTAAGGTGATTTGACATTGAACTTATCATTTTCAGCATCAACATCACCCGTGCACACAGAATTTAGTATCCTGCAAAGACAGTACAACAGTGTGCGTAACGACACTCATAGCGGCTGTGTAGGAAACTAAGACAAGATAACGATGCTGAAACTTCATATTCGATTTTAACCTCAAAAAGACAACCGAATTGTTAAAGATTTACAGTTTAAAAGTTAAATTAAAAGGACGAATATTTGTTGTAATATGCTATTTATTTTATATTTTATCCAGCATTAAAATAAATTAAGCTTATCTATAGAAATATTAAAAGTTTTGAGAGTCTTTAATTTGTCGATTCGTTGAAAATAAATCCTTGTCATAAAAAATAATATACGCATTGTTTGCTAAAAAACACTCCTGAATTCTTGAAGAACGCTTCTTGATCCATCTTTGACTACATGGAAGTTGTTTCTTTTTTTTGTTGTTGGTCTATATTTTCTCCTATCTAAAGCTATTTTTCTGTGCATTTGATAGCCGCATTTGTGAGAAGTTTTGGTGATCACATAGTTAATACTGTACCGTCCGTCACTCTGCCTATAAAAATCTAGCGTCGGGCCCAAAACCAACAATGAAGTCTTCAAGTATTAACTGCTGCTCACTTCATTTTTACATTAACATTTCTTATATAGAGCTGGTGATGTAATCCCAATTTCCACGTGCATATCTATTTAATCCCTTATTCTTTTTTCCTTGCTCAACAGCGGGCATTTTATCTATTTAATCCCTTATTCTTTATTCCCTTATACTTCATGCTTAACCTCGTAACAATACGTTATATGTTAACAAATGGTGCTCTTCCTCTGCTTTATGTCTTTTGCATAAGGACTTAACTGCATGTTCTTTACGGAGGTTTTTCCACTCCTTCTTTATCTCTCACCATTGTTTCCATCTTATCATCTTCGAGGTCAATATTTGGTACTTCAGTCTAGTCCTTAGAAATAGAGGCTTTCTTCTTTGGGCGACCCGTCATATCTTCAAGGGAGTCACAATTTCTGTCCACTTTGGAATTTTTGAATCGATTCTGTAATTTCGTCTCCCAAAATCTCTTGGGGGAAACATGTCTTGTATCGTCTCGTTTTTGGATAAGCGGATCGATTTCGCTTAACAGCAGCTCAAAAGTGGCCAGGTCCATGCGTAAAAAATTCTTGTAGTGAAAAGGATCATCCGACAAATTTTTTAAAAGTTTGTGAAAAGCACCATCCACTTCTCTCGTCGCGATCCATGGTTTTACCCAAATTGTTTGAGGTTTTCTCCTCTTCCTCTGCCGGTGAACCGGTAAGACAATAGCTGTACACAAACAGGCTATTGCAGCGTCAGATTCGTCAGTATTCATAGCAAATCAAGGCCCCAAAACACTGAAATTTCACGGCTTTTCACATATTTGTTTACAATCCGGTGTTCACACGCGCGATTTTGCGTCGCCGTGAAAATCGCCGAGAAAATCGCACCTCAAATCGCCCCAAAAACCGCCCGTGTGAACAAGCCTTAATATGCATGTATGGGGTTACCTTCTTTCGCTCAAACCCCTCTCTGAGCCCTGCAAGGGAAGTAAAATCATTTATCCATGATTTAGCTTCCTGCCAAAGCTCTTCTGGAGTGAAGGTTGGTTGCCATTCGTTGATTTTTTTGTATAGAGCTCCAAAACCAGTGCACACCTTAATCACTTTTGCTGCAGTGTCAGGCCTCAAATATGCGTCCATTTCCTTTGGAAGTTGAAAAAGTAGCTTTGTCTTGTCATTGCCCATGAGACTTGTCCAGTCTAGTTTAGAGGTTTATTATTAATATCTTTTTTTTCTTCCAAATATCAAATGTGATACCACAAGATCTAATTGTTTTAAGTAATTTGTTCATGTGTTTTTCAGAATTAGCATTTGATGATAGATTGTCCTCAAAGTCCCAGTCTTGTGCTTCTGTAATCAGATTTTTAGTTAAAATGTCAGTTATTCTTAATAAGAGATGAAGCTCATCAGGAATGACATGTTTCAGTTGAATGTCAATGAGTGGCTTTTTGCAGCAACTCTTTCATTTCAGAGAGTGATGTTGCCTGGTCATAAGTATTGTTTTGTTTTGTCTTGAAGTTGCAATTAACCCTCCTGAATCATTGAATTGAATTCTTGAAAACTTTCCCCAAATGACTGTTTCAAGTTGTTGTAATCTTCTTTGCCATTTAGTATGGCCAGAGTTCTGTTTCCTTTGGCAGTCATAACATTTTCTCCTGTTTGTAAGAGAGAAAGACAAAAGAACAAAGTATGAATTACGAGTCATCCGTGCTCCATCCCCATTTAGTTTAATATGTACTTTCTCAGCTGCTGGATTTTCATTCGGGTATTCTTGAACATGCTGAGCTATTATGTCTTGACTGAGTGTACCTTGCCTCCTGGTTGTTTGCCTGGAAGCCTGTCAATGTGACATATATTGTTTAAATTACTCCTGCACTGCTGAAATAGATATGATTTGGGAAGAATTCCTACTCAAATCTTGTCTAGAATAAATAATATATCTTATATTTGTTTTTTCTCTTCCTCTGAAAGCTTGTTATATTTGATGCTTCAGGGTCTCCTTCTTGCCTATCTGATGGTAGAGGGTTGATCCTTATTAGTTTCATTTATGCCTATGGTGCATTGGTTTTTCATTGATGCACCTGGATTTAGAGTGAATTTGTTCCGTGTGACTTGCTCTTTGAATATTATTTTCTCTATATCAAGCCCAAATGATTTGCTGAACCATAGGGCAGTCTCGGCTCTTGTGAGCACGTTTTTTACGGTTCTAGACTTATTTTTTGATTGGAGAATTGGTTAGCCTTTAAATTCTATGAAATTGCTGGACTTCTCAAGGTAAGAAATGTACTGTTCCAATTTTTTTTCATGGAGGTGACCAATCAGCACATCCTTCTCAGTAATGATTTGTGTGAGCGCATTGAATAAATATTTTCATTTTCTTGTTCAAGATCATATTTTGTTTTCCATTCGATTTCATTTTCTAACCTACTCGTTTCGTTATAAACCTCGTCCACTGATTTTGTCTGGTTTTCAAAAATGTAGAATCTGTTGGGCTTCTTTTTAGATCTTTTGCTGCATATCTCAGCTCAGGCTCCCCTATTTTAACTTTTCTTTCAAATTCCCTCTCGCATCTTGTTGGTTCGTCCTACATTTTTCACTTTTGTTATTTATCTTTAGCTATCCCAACTTCCGAAACTTGACAAGTACAATGAAGGTTTAAACTATTGTTTGGTTATCCTGTTGTGTTTTGAAGGGTGGTTGCTTATTCAAACGCAGCCAAGCTTCAAGGAAGATGGCGAAGCGTAGGGAAGAAAAGAGAAGCTTACCAACAGTGTATCTCATTCACGAAGATGAGCTGGTCTTTTTAATTTGGCACGAAAGACAACGATTTTGGTTATTTTGTTGTGGGAAAACGAAAGGAACACCTAAACGTGAGCATGGGCTGAGTATTTTCAGACTGTTCCTTTGGACTTACAGACACCAATATGGTGGAATCGAGAAAATTGTATTTTTTTTTTATTTTTTTATCTCAGGAAATATTTTGGAGCAGCTTAAAACGAATGAAACCTTAAGGTAAGAAACATAAGTCATTTAGAAGGTGTTCTGGATTTGTGGGATTTTAGTAACCGTATTATTTTAAAATTTACGGCAATATTTAGTTCGTGTTGCACCAGAACTCACTACTAAAGTACCGAGATCAGCGTAGTGCGCATGACCTCAGGTACCCTGCGAGCAGAGTTTTTTTCTGACCCTCCGTAATGCTGGCTGTCGGGGAGAAAAAATACCTCTGCAGCGAACCTCGTTCTTATGAAGTTGCCAAACCAAGACAGGATCGTACGGTAAAGTATACAACTCTTTTACTAGTATCATCTTTACTCGATTTCAAATTCAAATTTATATCACATACCAAACAATAGTGAGATGAAGGATTATTATTATATACTTTCGTAGTTGTTTTCGGAGATTTTTCAGTATAAAAACTAGGCATCATATAATAAAACCGATTTAAAGCAACTATCTTCGAACTTGTTAATTTCCCGCGAAAGGCGGCACATTGACAAATGGCGCGAGCGGAAATGACGCCATCAAGCAATCCAGTAAATGTTACGGTTCCCAAACAACGGCCGCGCATGCTCAACATAAGAACGAGGAGGTTCGCTGCAGAGGTATTTTTTCTCTCTGCTCGCAGGGTAGACCTCAGGCGGCAGGCGGCCATGTTGTATCGTATTGTTCGCCATGTTAGTTCCAAAGCTGAACTTAAAATATTGTGGCATTGATCGTATCAAGCTTTCACGGTCTGGCCAGTGGATAAATGGAGATAATCGTATGCCCATAGTTGTCAACCAAGAATGAAATGTTCTAAATACTGTGGCCACTGAGATGTTGAACCTATGAGCTAGGTCTTGGTATGGTACATCCAATCTTAACTTTATCAGGACCATTACATATTCTTGAAAAATACGCAGGGTTGGGAGCAACGGGAAGCAAAGGGTGACACGAGTTCAAACACAAAGTTCAAGAATTTCATAAGAGGGAAGGCCAGTATAAAATAGTACTTATCGTCGCTATTTATGAAATAATCTTTGTCAAAATTGGTGACTCCCTCGTTTGAGTTAAATAAATAATCGTCTGTCTGTGAACAGGCATCATAAGACTTATGTGCCAATCCTTCGGTTGAGCGCTTATCTTGGCAAAGCTTTTGACCTCGGTCTGCGATGATTTTTCGTTTCCATCAATGTATTGATCCGCGAACGACACATCAATTTCTTCTGTTGTCGAAGATGCAAAAGAGATATTACAAACTTGAGTCTCTTCATCATTCAACCGAAGTCTTTTCTCTTTCATCGTCGCTTTGGCGTCGTCAAGCTTCTTCTTTCTTCTAGCTTTGGCTCTCTCTGCTTGTTCCTGGACTACTTTCCACTTGTCTTTGTTGTTACTTTTTGTATGCCCAAGGTTGAGGGTAGGCACCCAATGAGCATTATTTATCCCAGGGTTTTGCTGGACGTCCGGAGATAAAATGACGGCTACAAACAACGTCGTTTTTCAGGATTTGTTCCGTCAAAGTCATCTCTGCTTATAGCCGCGATCCACTTCGTTCGATGCTCTATTGAAAGCTCTTCTGCCTCTTTACCGTGATTTCTATCAATTACTGGCACTCTGGAGATGGAAATATCTTTATCTCGACCACTTCTTGCGTGGCAATCCACAAATAAGCACAGAACCATCTTAACTTAGCTTCATACATCGAGCTCTTCAAGTGTTTGTTTGTACACCACTATGGCGGATACCAACGGTTGTCAAGGCGTTGGTGACGTGAGTGATAACCGAGAATTGTGTCAATGAATGATTTGAGAAGTTGATTGCGTTACCCCCTTGTTGAGGGTCTTCATTCGTTTTTGTAGTTTCGCTGCAGCGAGCAACGTCGCGAAGCAAGTTGCAGCGTGTAACGTCTATCCCGTAACCTGCAATGCAATTACTATCGCAAATGACCAATCAGCGCGCAGCTCTTCCATATCAATACTACATTTCCTGTGTTATCGCTGACCAAGGCAAATTTGGTTTTATAACCTGCGAATGAAGTTGTGCATGTTTCACATCAAACCTGCAATAGCGCAGCACAGCCGTGACGTCATAAAAACGAAGACAAAGGCGAAATTTGGACAAACAAAGTCACAAGTTTACTTTCAGCAGATAATTTTCACAGCCGATCGCAGTTGATCTTAGTTTACATGGGTTTTTATTATAACTTTAAGTAAAAATAATAAAATCGGTTCGTACAATCCTCGTAGCGGTTAAACAGAATGCAATGTTTGTCCGAATCTTTAAGCTATTTTTGGAATCAGCGCGCTGCGCTATTTGCATTGCTCTCCTTTTATCAGCATTGCTCTGCTTTTATCAAAATTTCGCAAAAAAATGCCTCGTTTAAGAGGGCATTGAGGACAAGCACGATGCGCAGCGGAATGTTTTACCAATTCCCAAGTGCTTCCTAACTTCGCACAGCACAGCAAGCAAGTTTCTTATTTTTTTTTACTACATAACGAAAGAAGGCGTTATTTTGGACACGAAGGACGAAATGGAAAGTGTGCTAAAATGTTCAGAAGAAAGAGGTGGGATTCGCGCATATTTTTATGTGTTCTAATCGACTGCGTTTCTATGATTTGAATTAAAATGTGATATAACAACAATGTTGTGCGCAAAATACCGATTAGGACTTGCGCGCTTATAAAGGGCACTCTTTAAAAAATACTCCTTTCCCAATTTCGCTTGGATGACCACGAAACAATGGTTTGAAGTTGAGACTGTTCTTGACTCTTATTCATCAAGTTCAACCTCCACTTGAAACCATTGTTTAGTGACCCTGACTGACCTCTGGCTATTGACGGCACTATTACTATAAGTGAGGTAAGGAATTTTAGATGGTGGTGGTGGTGGTGGTAATGGTGATCATGATCATGATCATGATGGTTAATAATTATTATGTAATGATGATGATAACAATGGTGGTGAAGAGGATGGTGGTTGATGATGGGGATGATGATAATGATGCTAACAATGTTGATGATTGTGTGATTACAGACGCTACATAATGCCCTGGACTGTATGTACGACGCACGGACCCCAAAACACTGGAAAAAGGTCAGTTACTGTCACCATCCCTCTGTTCGTACGTTCATTCATATTCTCACTTTTTTTTATAACATGTTTGTTCTCAGATTTCCTGAAAGTCTTCCTCTCTGGGCTTCTGGTTTACGGAGCTTATAGAGCGCAATGCCCAGTTCCGTTCCTGGTGTTTTCATGGTCACCCTTATGTGTTCTGGATGACTGGATTCTAATCCTCAGGGATTCTTAACAGCCATGAGACAGGTAAGGCACCTTACGTTACGCTATTACAGTCACGCAATCGTGTAGTTATGTCAGTCACGTACTTATCGTATCACGAGAGTAATGTAATCAGAGTATTTGTCACACTAGTTACCCGCCACTGACACCTGTTTCATTCTCTTGATAATCAAATTCTTTGTTTGATTTGTATCCATATTGAAGTGTGTTCTGTTGCGCAACTGTTAAACAAAGAAATGTATCTATTTAGTCACGTAGTTAGCAACTTAAGCATCTGCTTGTTAAGTTACGTCAGTTTACATTCAGTCACGCAATCAGAGGCTACTACTATTACTATAGGGTCACGTTTTAATCTGTTTGTTACTGCGCTGTTTACAGGAACTCACAAAGGCTGGGCACTTGACTGCGTAGTCCTACACAATGACGTCACTCGGTTCTTCAAAGATGACATCACAAGTCCCCCAAATGAAGATGTTTAAGTGCATGGATTTTACCTAGACGGAACAGGATGGGATCGACGAGGCTGAAAGCTGCTACCTGCACCTAAAGTCCTCTTCATTTCTATCCCCGTGGTTCGTATTTATGCGATCAACTCTACCGGTGGTAGGAACAATCGATTGTACCATTGTCCTATTTAAAAGAAGCAGCGACGCACGGACCTGACGCATATTACCTGCGTGGACCTGAAGACCAATCAGAACCCAGATCACTGGATACTGCGCTGAGTGACTTTACTATATGATATAAGACAAAAGCACTTATTGATAGAGATCATATAGAGATTTTTGATAGCTTTATAGATAGTTTATGAACATCTCCCTCGTTATATTATAGACCAGTTTTCGCACAATGACACGTATGACTAAAAAAAGCTCACGGCAAGGCATGCGCCCGACCAATCACGTTGCGCAAGAAAAAAATCAACCAATCAAAACCTATAAAACATCATGGTCGTGGCAAGACATGCATACGATTCCGAGCTTTTCACAGTCATACGAAAACTGCTTTATCAGGACGCGTTTTACTGAGACGCGCCGATATACCGCCTGTGCAGATCATATCTCTATGCGCACCGTCTTTCCATTTAGCAGTCAATCCTCAATCCCTAATGGGCTATGGACTCATAGGCCATGAGGGCGAGAGGACTAATCGTTTTAGTCAAATCCAACTAATCACTAATCGGTCAAAGTTATAGATGCAAACAAGATTTAAATCAAAGTTCAATTTAGTGTTTTGGTTTTCACAGCCGGCACTTTTCGCTACTTATAGCGTAGTGATAGCTCGTCCAATCAGAATGCTGCATTGATGATAGACCACAAGTTGGATTTGACTAAAACATGCTAGTCTGTATTACCTTGGCGATAGGGTCATTCCGACATAGAAATGGTTTCGTCGAATACAAAGAACATTGAATCAGTCTCACCACTAAGGTCCCTGTTCTTAACGAGAATAAGAAGCAGAAACACAAGTCATTCCAGCTAGTCTTGGATATTGGAATGACCTATCGCTTTTCGCCTATCGCCTTTAGCGATGACAACATTTTTTTAAATAGAAGAGATATAAACTAGCCAAAAACTAGTGTGAGCTGCGTCGAGGTTTCTAATGAAACAGTAGTGATAAAAGGGTAAATTTAACACCATAAAAAGATGAAAGCACTTATTTAGGTTTCGGACGCTAGTACTTCGTCGGAGTAAAAAAGGTTTATTTTTGCTTTTTTACTCTGACGGACTAGCGTCCGAAACGTCAGTAACTTTTTTCATCTTTTCAAGGTGTCACTTTTACACTTTTGTCATTACTTTTTTAATTTTGTGTATACACTTATTTCAATAATAGTTAGTCACCAAAAAACCTAGAAAGCTGAAATCACTGAGGATCATGGGAAACTTTTAACATCAAACAAGTAACGCTTTTGGTACTATTTGCAGCTTGAGGATGCTCAGAAGAGGCGAGAATGTAACTGGCAAAAGATCTAAAATCCATCAACAGTTATCAAAGCGGTTGAAACATGTAAAATGTAACTACCCATAATCCTCGCTTGTCTCAGCTTTTCAGGTGACTAACTTTATTGAAATAAGTGTATGCAAATATGTTCACATATCCCATAATAGGATGTCACGTGAGCACAGCTGAGCCCTCCTTGTACAGTAAAATATTTATTTATATGTTAACTGATTATGATTTTAGTAGTGAATAATAAAACATTGAAAAAGCTACTTGTGTGGTGTTATATTATTAACGTTGCTATAAACAGGACCAACAGACCCATAGGCCCAAAATGCGCAACACGCCAAACAATATAGGTTTAATTTATCGCGATGCAATGTTTTCCCATTTCAGACCGCATGTCATTTTCTAGAGTATCATTTCTTTGTGAAATAGTTGTGCGTGAGAAGACACGTGAAATTAGATAGAACTGAAAAAAAGAAACTTATTCTCACGAAAACGTCACGGACTGAAATGGGAAAACATTGTTCCCTAAAGCGCGCCAACAAATTAGGCATATTTCTTTAACGTTTCTCGGGAAAACTTTTAGCCATTACCCCCTCCCTCCCCTCCCCTGCCCCTTCAGTGCTCCGCCCTCCATGCTCACATTTACTTTCAAAATACTTTCCTAATACTTTTCTTCCACTTTTACCAGAACAAACTCAATATTACTATTTTCAAATTTATTAAAAAAAAGAAGTGAATTTGATGTAAAAGCCCTTGAACTCCAAATCAAGTTCTTCCTTTGGGCTACCTGTGCCTTCGAGCCTTCAGTAGTTTTTGATCAGTGGAATTTTCGAGTGTTAAAATTGCAGCTGTGTTTTCGTTACAAAGTAGAGTAAAAGGGGATACTTTAATTTGTTTATTGGCAAACTTAACTTATGGCTGGAATCTGCAGGTATGTATGAAATTTGAGTATTAATGTATTGCCGCGAAAAGGAAGAAAACATGAAGAGATCGAGCTTTTCATTTAAAAACAGTTTTATTTGTCGTTTAAGAGAGTGGGTGAACATGCAATCAAAACTCTGGGAAAAACTGCATTTGAATAAAGAGCTCGATCTCTTTATCGCCGAGGAGTTGGTCAGAGATATTTGCAGATAGCAATAAGGGTAGTCTGAGGAAAGTTTCTTTTGCAACTTAGTGATAATTTGTGAGACCTATGGAATGTTTTAGCCGCTTATATTTCCAATAACATAATAAAACACACACACACACAAAACATGATAAAACACGTCTAAAATACTTCAGCAATTTCTTCAAAATCGACCATTGTGAAGATTATACAGCATTCTTGTTTCTGGTCGCTTCAAAACAAAATATATTTCGGAAAAATCTGGTTTTTCCGACACTACGTTTTCATCGTTTATCGATAGTTTATTGTTGTTATGGAAATGCCAGTTAGCTTAGGGACGGACCATTAGATTTTTGAGGGGGGGGGGGGGGGGGTGGTGGGCAATTTGTTTTGATGCCTCATGCTGTGCAAGATTTTTTCGGACAGAATTTGGATTTTTTTCTGGCACTTTTCTTATGGACAAATCTCTTTCACTCTTTAAAACTGTGCTCGATTTTTTTTTGCCAAACTGCCTCCCAACCCCCCTCAAAAATCTAATGGTCTGTCCCTTACAGTAGTTTGTTGGGCACCGGTATGATATAATTGGGTTATGGGTTCAACTCCGCAGCTGGACTCACACTCAGAGCCTTTAAATATCTGAGTAGAGCAGGAGGTCTAGAGGGGCTGTATACACCTTTACTTTTTCAGAAATAATTTTTCAGAAAATCACCATTTGTAATAATGCTAAAATTCTCACAATTATAAACCTAAATACTTCATTTTAAAGCTCCATTCAGTGACCATGAATAACAGTTCCAGGCCAAGGTTGGAGTTGCCACGTGTGATAAAAAGCATAATTTTGCTATGCGCAGATTTTCCAGCCTCGACTTAGAACTATTATTTGTGATCACTGAATGGTACTGTAAAAAGGAGTATTCTTATATTCAAAAATATTTAAAAACATAGAAGTAGCAATGGCATTTTCTTTGCTAGAGTGCAAACCATATATCTGTGAAATAAAACAGCACCAATGAAACAATTGAAAGCAAAATAATAAAAAAATGATTGGTATTTTGCTATTTAGTTTTTGTGCTATTTCAAGGAGATGTGGTTCGCACTTAAGGATATAACAATCAAATTAAATTTAAAGAGCCTAATTTTTATTTCAGGTAACACAAAATAAATTATTATTATTCTACTATGTCTACGTAGAAGATGCTGCTTCCTCTAAAAATATCTGCAAATGGTTAGACCTTTTCTGTGGCTTGGATGACATTATTGTTATCATTTTATCCATGCTACAATCCATCTATGCTTTCATCCATTCTTCCATCCATGCTACCATCCATCCATGCTTTCATCCATGCATGCTTCTATCCATGCTTCCATCCGTGCTACCATCCATGCCTCCATCCATGCTTCCATCCATCCATGCTTCCATCCATGCTTCCATCCATGCTTCCATCCATCCATTCTTCCATCCATGCTTCCATCCATCCATGCTTCCATCCATCCATGCTTCCATCCATCCTTGCTTCCATCCATGCTTCCTGTTAGTGCTAGATTGGAATTTTATGCGTTTGCATTTTTCCGCCTTTGTTTCCAAACTTTAAATATGTGCATAATTTAGACTAAGTTAAGTTCACTCAAGCTCAGTTAGTAATTTGTCAGTTCAACGTCAACCGTCTTAAGTTACACATCGTTTTGTAAGTATTTATTCCTATTTCTTTTGCTTTCCGTTTTATTGTTAAATTGTAATCTGTCCTTTATTATTTAGGAACTTTCTCTAACGCAATTAGATAAACAAAACGAAGAGTAAAACGAGTGTACTTTTTACCGCCATACCGCACCGATACTTCCATCCATGCTTCCATCCATCCATTCTTCCATCTATCCATGCTACTATCCATCCATGCTACTATCCATGTTTCCATAAGAGATGATGCTTTTGTTCTTATTGGAGCTTGCACTTAGTGTTTAATAGGTGACAAAATTTATAGACATTAGAAATGATATTTTTTAGAGTGGTTTTCATAAACCTTTGCAATACCCTATTGTATTAAGCACTAACGATTATTTTATTTTCTATTGTCATTTTGTGTCTATTACACTCTAACTCACCATTTTCCATACACTGGCTCACTGGTCAAACACAAAGCATTCAATTGGGATTGCAAGGCTCAAATTTGAATAATCCTTTGAAAGTACCTTGGCACCTCGCTTGAGTGTTTTGTATTTGACCAGTGAACCAGTATGGAAAATGGTGAATAAGTACACTTTTTCATAGGTTAATAAAAACCACTCCAATTGCCCTATTTCACTATGACGTCACATCAAAACAATCTATTGTTTAAACGCAAAGGATCATGGTCATCAGAGAGGGTCAAATCTACGCAAATTCACTGTGAATTGTTCTAAAACCCGTATCAATCCACGAAGAGAAGTAAAATAGTCAGCAAACGCTCAGAGTATTTTTTAGTACATACTAACACATATTATATCTAAAAAACCAGGTCATTTTAGATTAAACTGTTTCGCTAGGAGAAAATTTTGTTGAATTTTCTATTGGATTTGGCGATTCTATCCCCCACAACAAGCATTGATGTCATAGTGAAATAGGGCAATTGGATCTTGCAATGAGTTTCTAATAGATGAAATAAATACATTACTTTAAATGCATGATGATACTTTGAGGGGAATCAGGTCATTACATCTTTTTACAAATCTAATGCTGAATCATATCAGTGTAGTCCATAGGGATGGTACGTCAAATGACAATGCAGTTACAGGGGGGGGGGGGGGTTCTGGGCAGTGGGGTAACAGGAGGAACATGTATGTGTGCAGAATTCCATTAGTGCAATCCATGCATGAAGCAAAATATTCAGTAACAAATGGCTTTCATACTATCCAGCCAACAAAGAGCAAAATGTAACTTTCCAAACGTGTGCAACTTTTCATCTCAAATAATAGGCCCCTTGCAGCTCAGTAATCATGAGCTCATTAATTCACTGAGAGCAAATGAATGAACATTTTGATTCCTATGGGTGAAATTTACTGGAGAGCAAACGAACTTCCTACAACCTGTTTCAAGAGATCGTAATAAAACTACATTTCATAACACACTGGTTACACATCTTTTCATTCAGTTCTTTACAAGTAGCTTAAATGAGTCACCAATTAAACCGTGAACTGCAAAGGGCCTATTGTAAAGATGGCCCTTTCCTACACTACTTGTTCCTGGGAGGGGGGAGGGGGTATGTATTTAACAGCTATGAGGTTATTACATCAATTTGATATCATGGCCCAAACCTTTAACCTGGAAAATGATCTATTATTTCAGTATTTGGACTTCCATTTAAATGAGGACACAAGTGAATCGCCAAATAGAGGATTGTGATGAGCAGTGTTATGAAGTCATCAGTTCATCCCGGCAGCAGGGCAACAAGTGTGACAAGTAAGCACATATTTGATTTTTTTTCAATATATCACAGTAATTTAAAAATTACTGTGATAAGTGTTTTGGGATTGCACAGGGGTGCTGAGGAAGATGGTATTTATCAGCTTGAGTACAGAGCATTATAGTAGACTGACACATTGAATGGGATGGATTGGATGGATGGATAGATGGATGGATGGAGTAAGAATAGGCTAATGGATCGAATGGATTGCATTGGATTGGATGGATGTAAGGATGGTCTAAGGGATTGGATGTGATTTAATTGGATTAGATAGGATGGATGAACGAAGTAAAATGTGATTTAATTGGATTGGATGGATTGATGGATGAAGAATGGTCTAATGGATTGGATAAAAATAAAATAAATAAATCTCTTTATTTAAGTGTCTAGGACCTAAACAATTTGGCCTGCCACTGTTTTTTATCTTTGCCAAGTAAAGCAAATTCTGACATGGCATTATTTTTTATAGCAAGTCTTCTGACAAAGTAGAATTACATAATTTTCAGAATCCTGAATCAATATTCTGAGCAGACATTTGTTCTGTCAAAGTATTAAAATTATAAAAGTGATGATATGAGCCCTGAGTGTCTAGTTGTTCTAGCACTTCGTGTTGATTGGGGACACTTTCCCCTCAAACGCACTACCACTACATTCAATGTTCTATGCACACAACACTCAACTTACATGTTGATTTTTATGGAGGGAGGAAAGCGGTGGGCAAACCCTGTTCGTTAGAAGATTCTAGAATAATGTACAAGTAATAGAAAATTTTAGAAAGTTCAAGACATAGATAAGTTTCATGCCTAAAGTCATGCATAAGTTCATATTCCAGAAAGTTCTAGAAAATTGTTAAACATAGGTATGATGTAAGTTACTAAAAATAGCAACAAATAGAACATTCTAGAACATAGCTCAAAAAGTATAAAAGTTGGAACCGCTCAGTTCACAGTGTGTGTGTTTAGTGCAGTTGTGTAGTGAAGTTAAAGTAATCGACACTTCAGAAGGTCAGATTGTAGAGAAGTTAAATCAACGAATAAAATCCTTCAGAACATACCCTTGTAGCATAAGAGAGAACAACACATCAAACAAACTCAATTCACATGTGATGACCGCAGGGCTCGAACCAGCGACCCGAGCTGTTGGAATCACAGCAGTAAAAGAAGGTGTGTTAGCAGCATATGCCAACCATGCTACTCATGTGATTTAATTGGATTGGATGGATGGATGATGGAGCAAGGATAGTCTAATGGATTGGATTTTATTTAATTAGATTGGATGGACAGATTGATGGAGGGCGTAAGAATGGATTGGATGTGATTTTATTGGATTGGATAGATTTATAGAGTAAAAATGGAGAAATGGATTGGATGTCATCAATATGATTGTATGGACTGATAGATTGATAGAGTAGAAATGGAATATTGTACTGGATGTGATTTAATTCGATTGAATGGAAGGATGGAGTAAAAATGGACTAATTGATTGGATGTGATTTGAGTAAAGTGAGTAAACGTTTCTTATCTTCTGCTGTGTTGTTTTAAGTTTCAGGGACACCCCTACCGCAGACTCAAAAGAAGTTTTCGTGTGGGTGAGCCCTGGTAGGAAAACCACTTGAAACAGAGAAGACTGTATCCTGTATGGGTATTGATGCTGCCACTAAAAGGTAAGACGCAGCACATCAACAGAGTTAAAACTCCTCCAACCCTCCCCTACCCCTGTTAGAAATGAGGGTCCTTTACATCAACACAAGGGAATTGTTCCCCTTGTTTCTGATGTGCATTACTGTAAATGTTACATGATTAGTGGAACTCATGAACATGTTCCAAGTGCCCTGTCCCCTGTTCTCTGTTTACATTTCCATGTTCTCTTTTCTTTGTTCCCTGTTCTCTGTCCCCTGTTCCATTTTCTTTTTTCCATGCGCCCTGTTCCCATTTCCCTGTTCTTTGTTGTGCCCTGATCCATGTTATAAAATATATGATCCCTGTCCCCTGCCGTCTGTCCCCTTTTGCTGTGTCTTGTGCTCTGTGCTCTGTGCCCTGTGCTCCTGTTTCCTGTGCCCTGTGCCCCTGTTCCCTATGTGTTGTGCTCTGTTCCCTGTGCCCCTACTCCATGTGCCCCTGTTCCCAGTGTTTTGTGCCCTGTTCCCTGTGCCCCTGTGTTCCTGCTCCATGCCCCCCTGTTCCCTGTGCCCCAGTTCCATATGCCAATGTTCCCTGTGTGTTGTGCCCCTGTATCCTGTGCCCCTATGATTATGAAATATATTATCCCTGTTACCTATCCCCTGTACCTCTTATTCTTGCATTAATTATTAAATATATTAACCACGTGATTCGTGATAAAAAGAATTAATTTTTGTTCCTCTGTTAATCAATTTCAGCAGGTGGTAAGCATGAAGAATGGCGGGGGAAAACAACAAAAGAAATCAAGAAAAGAGAAGAAAATTAGAAAAAGAGAGAAAAGGAGAAACGAAAGAGTACTGACAAGAGAAGATTAGTTTTTAAAATGTAAAAAATCAACTGACAATAGAGAATATAGAAAATAAAAGAAACAATTAAGAAGGAAAAGAACAGAAATGTGAGGAAAAGTTAAGTAATAACAAGGAGTAATGAGAAAAGAAAAGAAAAGAATAAGAGAAATGTGAAAACAAAAACAAAAACAAAAAAGAAAGTTACAGGATAAAAGGTAAATCAGTGAAAGGAGAAAAAAACATTAAATAATATGGAAATAATGCTTGTAAAACCTTAAATTAAGTGAGTCTTATTAAAACACGTTAAAAAAATACAATATCTCATCGTCACTATATATCATTACCCCCCCTTCCCCTTCCCACGCATGCTCAGGTGATTAGAGCATCTAGACCGCTTTTAAAATCTTAAATGCGAGTCTTATAGGACAAAACAAAAGAAATATCGCACATTCCTACAAGAAAAGCTGTGATTTCTTTGGAATTTTTCTGTTCTGGTAGTTTTTCAGGATAATCGCGAGCTGCGCAATGACTCATCAACACCAATGACCGTCACCAAGAAACAAAGAAGTAATACTCAAGGGATTGACAAAATAAACAATGAAGGCACTGGTTAATAAAGTGCAAGATTCTTTGAGGCTTGCTTTTTTTTCGTGTGTTGACAAAGAATGCTGATTCTATGAAAGAAATAGATTATGCTCGAGGGAACGACGTGACTGGAACACGGTGCGCTCCCAGCCATTCTTTCTTTCTCTCCAAAACAAAAATGAAATTTACAAGCGTTTCTACTAGAGTGCAGACAACTAATCCGTGAAACACTAATTACTAAATAGTACAAAATAGTGCTAATTAAACAATAGAAAACAATGGAATTTGCATTGTGCTATTTAGTATTACTAAAGTTTCACGGTTATATTGTTTGCACTCTATATTCACCGAAAAATGACGTCATGTAATTGATAACTTTGGGCGCTGTGTAGTCACGTGATATTCCCTCGGGTAAATGTTTTGTTCTACGCTTGAAAACACTTATTCAAACTAAAATAAACGATGCGCATAATTTACTAGTATCAAACGGTTGCTCTGTGCTGTTTTGCTCCAAGAACTAAATCTCCTGTTTAACACTTTGAAACTTTTAGCAAGAACTTGCGTTCAAAGTCGTTGCTAGACAACATCCACGGGGTGTTTGACGGCGCGATTACGCCCTAAAAATTGCTCGCACAATTTTCGGTTGCCGGCACGACTATAGTAGAACCGAAACTAGCTCTTAAGCTTGAGTTAAAAGTTTCAGCGTGTGACAGGAACTTGAATTCAATACAGGCGCGCGAAGTAGCGAAGCTACACGAGTTAATAAAGTTGATAACTTATGAAAGTGTAATAAAAAATGTTGGCGCTTCATGCGTCTTGAAATCTTTGTTTGTTCATTGTTGTCTGTGGGTGTATTTTATTCTTGGTCGGGTGTCTAAATACTGAAGGGTATTTTTCATATGTTGTTTTATTTTATTTATTTATTTTTGTTTTCTGTTTTCATGGGTCAGACAATAAAAGTCACACAATAATAGTTCAATTTTCTTTTATTATCAACTGCGTGATCTAATGAATTCAAATGAAAAGAATCATTTGAAACCCGCGAAAAAATTTTTTCATAAAAAATTTCAAAGATCACACCTAAAATATACAAATTTTGGGGTCACGTGACCGGTCACGTGACTAATTAACATAATTATACTTTTCCCCCTAAAACAAGCGTTTTTACGTGTTTTTATCCTTCGCAAAGTATCATAATGGCTCTTTCTAGTGATTTTGCATGTTTTGGGGCAAAAATATTGCTCAAAAAATGTCGAATTTTAGGTAAAAAATCCAGTTTTTTTCGGGATCCCTGTGTAATATGCTAGTATCCAGGCCCTTGGTGTGACTTGTGGCATTTACATCTTGCTTCCCTCGCGGTTCGACGTGTGTCAATCTGTGGAAATATAATGACGGGATTTTACAAGAACAAAAAAAAATTATTAACTCGTGCTCCACCTAACAGAGAGATAAAAACACCAGAACTATGAAAGGTAAGACTTATTCTGTTTTTCTGCGTTATTCTGGCGTTTTTCCGTAATTTTAAACGGTTTAAAGACTTCGAATGTTCGATTGACCGCCATGAAACGTGTTGAGTTTGAACTCTGAGAAATTCCACTTTTTCTGGCAAAATACAATTAAATGTATAATAAATATGATTTTTGGAACCTTATAAACAGTTTCTAAACTTAGTTTGAGTGTATTTTAATTTTTTTTACACGTTTTGAAACTTTGGTTTTTATCGAAACTTTAAGACCTCCCTCCCTTGTTAGAACCATGAAAATCCTAAATATTAATGTCCTTATGACTTATCTTTCTTTGCATTGCAGATTTAAAAGTACATCTTACACCTAAAACTCTTCATAAAACTGTCCAGTGGTCTGTAACAAGATGGCTGCCGATACATGAAATCTGAACCGCATTACCATACTGCATCTTGACTGTAACCAATATATAATGGAATACTTCAGTATTAATCTGGTAATAATGGATTTACTGCACTAAAACAAGAAGCAAAAACACTTGATAACAATGTTGTCTATGATTATTGAACTGCAAATCAACCTGTTGATGACCCTGTGACCTTCATAACAATATGGACTCGCCTTGTTGCTGTATGGGTGTTGACCTCAATATCAACCCGATGACCCTGTGTACTACAATAAAGACTCACCTTGTTAGCACAAAAGTGTTGATCATATCCCAAGCAGCAGTTTATTACTAATCATTAGGTATGTATATTACACTGGAGAACAATTTCATACATAAGTTAGTTATATAAAACTTTGTTGTGGCATAACATGGGCTTTTATTTCTCAAAACCAACATGGTGGATGTCAGACAACCACAGGGTTCCCAATGTACAAGATGGTCTACTGCTGACCAGTAAACTAACAGGACTGAGGGATTGACATGCATTATAGAACATTTATGAAATGAAGTCTTAACTAGTATCTGCTAGTAATATAATCATTTCAACAAATATCTATGATTGATTCAGGTTTCTAAACAGATCTCTTTCACTCTTTCAACAGCTTGATGACAAGTATTGGTATGTGTCATCATTAGATTGTGATGATACTACATTGCATCAAGCTATTGCCAGCAGATGTATGACAGACAAGTAAGTTAAACTATTAGCTATGTTATAGAATATAAAGGTACATCCATCCCAAATTAGTTTTTTTTTCGTATTCATTACAGTGCAACTACTGTAACAGGGGCTACTTAGACCAGTTAGACAAGAGAACCAATTAAAATGTAGAATAAAAACAATGCATTCCAACTTTGGGTAGCTGAGCCAATCAGACACCTAGACTGCACAAGAATGGTAATTTGACCCGAATGTTATGTGTAAACAACTAGATAGCCATCATCATTTTCTCATGTGAATTTAAAAAAATTATATTGAAAGGCTATCGCTTTCTGCTGCTTTCTGATTGGCTCCAATACCCAAAGTTGTGGAATGTATTGTTTTCATCCTAAGGAAGACGCGGTTACAGTAGTCACACTGTAAGAACTAGATAACCATCATCATTTTCTCGTGCGAATAAGACATATGTTGATGGGCTATTGTTTTCTGATGCTGTCTGATTGGCTCCAATACCCAATGAGTTGGAAAGAACTGTTCTCATTCTAAGGAAGCCCTGGTTACAGTAGTCACACTGTAAGAACTAGATAACCATCATAATTTTCTCGAATAAAACATATGTTGATGGGCTATTGTTTTCTGCTGCTTTCTGATTGGCTCCAATACCCAAAGTTGGAATGTTCATGTATTCTTTTCATTATACAATTTGATTGGTTCTTGCTGTCTAGGTTACAATGGTTAAATAGTCACACTGTAAGAGAAGATGCCAGTAAAAAAATTGAGCATCAATTAGACCTTTACCTTTTTAACCATAACACAAAGAAATAATACTCAAGGGAATGCCACATGAACTAAAATCAATATCTTTGCCTTTTGTCAACAGGTTGTCAGCATCTTCAGCCAAGCATCATGTTGTCATAGTGATGATGTTGTCAAGGCCTGGACAGTCTGCAAACATGATAAACAAGTGAGTTTACCCATATACAACACCTCCCTTACAATACCAACAACAGTATCCAAGCAAAGTATTGTTTTAAGGAATGATTCAAACTCTGTAATTTGTTGCTCTATTTTATTATGACATCAAATGCAAACAGTCTTGTTTCAATACTAAGAACCATGGTAGAAGGAGGGGTACAGAAAAGACACAACACAAAGAAAAGTGGGAAAAAATTTTTAGAATCAAAACAACAATCGCCACCAAATACTGGATATGTTCTGGAATAATCACCGGTTTATAAATATTTGAAAACTGGAAATATCATTTCATATACAAGTTGTAGCATGCTTTGTTTAAAGATTATCTACCCATCTGTGGTTAGTAATCAACTCTCGTATACTAACACTGGTCTACAGTGAAATACTTACCTCTGGTGTACTTCTAGATTCAATCAATACAGGATGCAGGTGAGTAACTGGTATAAGATATGTTACAACACTGATAACTACAGAATCTTATAGAAACTGTATAGACATTGTAAGATCTGTTCCGGTTGATCAACATTTGGAAGGCACACACTTTTCAGTAGCAGCAGTAGGTAGGTATTATGCATTACAAGAGTAGCTGAACTATTATTACTCGGGCTACCTGTGGTAAGCCCGAGTCTAGGTTTCGGTTTTCTATAAGTCTATCTATCTATCTATTGACGTTGTCGAAAATGTGTAAACCTGCGCTGCTTGGTGGTCTGCTCGGCGGTCTGATAAGAGAAAACAACATGGACGCCATATTTGAATCTCTCTAGATAACAAATGCGTTTCCAGAAGAACATAATCAAGAAGTCTTGGACTTACATCAATAACAGTGAGGATAAGTTTTCTGTTATTTTTTGTTTGCAATTTTGAACAGTTTCTTCAGCAGTTTGTCATTCGTTCAGCTATCATCACGAGTGTGTTGATCGTTGCCTTGTGCATGGTTTTGGTTGTACAACATTTCATAAATGTGTCAACAAAGACTTTGGCAAACTCTTTACAGCATAACTGCGATATATTCGAAAACGGTGCACAATTATCTGTATTTGTTCATCCCAATAAAGAGTCATTGGAATGCAGGTCTCGTTATGCTTAAAATTCCTTATTCATCAGTATGTTGAGCACAAGCCTCGTGTTGTTTCACGTGATCGAGAACCAAGTATAGTTCCAGTCAAACAGCTCACCGTTCTTTTGCACAAAAGCAGAAAAATATGTTCGTAACTATAAAATATATGGTCATGGTAACTATACATGATATTTTATCTACTGTCGATTTCCTTTTCTCTAGTGCATGCCCTTAGGTAATGCTTTGCAAATTTTGATTAGAGAAAATTACCAGTCATTCCTGTTAACTATTTAATGTAATACAGTAGCTATTTGTTGTAATGGCAATGGGAGATTTAGGATATTTGACTCTCAAGTTCGTAATTCATCAGTTCTCCCCCATCCTCAAGGTACTTGCCAGTACTCCTCGATGTTGATGACTTTAATAGATTACTTCCAAAGTTTATATGACAATTTAACAGTTTTATTTGAAGTCAGAGGAATGTATATTACTGAGACATGCATACAAAGCAACGCTACTGAAAATCCTTTTAATGCACAAACCCACACTGAACAGAGTGAAGTGATTGGCAAAGCTGCAGATGATAATCAGCAAAGAAACGACAGTGATGTTACAAATTTGAATGTCAATAATACCAATGGTATTCCTTTGAGAAGTTGCTGTTTCCCATCAGTATGCAAACCACACACCAAAAAACTTGGCTGGGACTGCAAGTGCTTATACTTCATCAAATACACTATGGTAGCCCGAGTTCACGCCACGAAGGGCGTCTAGTTGTTATTAAAAACTTTGACAGGAAATGGAAAACAGTTAACTGCCTTACTCTTCACAGTGAGTAGGATTTTCATTGTTGGCAACTTCCTTATTTAAGACATTTAAATTCCTTTATGAACAAATTAAATCTAAAAAAAAATAATATTTTTATACTTTGTTAGAAAAAAATCTTCGACAAGCTATTTATTACTCAATTAAAGTTTAATTGTTTAAGTTATGGAACATAAAATTTAATCTGTTGCTCAGATTGCACTGTGCATTTAAAGTCAGTAATAAAGGAGTATGTTAACTATTCATTATTCAAACATAATAATATTTTAGTTTGTAAACTAATAGCAATTTTGTCATTTTGGTAAGGCAAATCACCATCTGCCAGAAAGTAACCAGAATACAATCCCACACTTCTTGCATGCAGGTTCTCTCTTGTTCCATCTTGTTTTTCAGAGAAAGATGGAAGGTTACTTGTTTCACTTTGTTGTCACAATATTTATGCTCATCTTTGGTTGTCTTTATACTTTCTTGTCCAATTTACACTGTGATCACTTGAGTACAATCAAGATAAACTTGTTTCACTAAGGTTGCCTTCAAACTGGTTTCTTATTTCATTCTTCTCACCGCCCTTGGCTTACAATGATGCCTGACTAGTTATCTTCATGCTTTATTGTCCTTCCAGTCTCTGGAACCAATGCATTCTTTTCTTTGAACTGTCTTCTTGCTATGGTACACCTTGGAAGATCACTCATTCAGTAGGTTTAAAATCATGATGTCTAACTGACCATCTTCTTGCTTTATTGTTCTCCCAGTGTCTGGAACCAATACATTCTTTTCTCTGCACTGTCTTCTTGCATTGCAATACAACCTTGGAAGATAATTTGTTCAATAGGCTTACAATCATAATGTCTAACTGACTGTCTTCTTATTGCTTTATTGTCCTACCAATGTCTGGAACCAATACATTCTTTTCTCTGCACTGTCCTCTTACATCCCGATACACCTTGGAAGATCATCTTTTCAATAGACATACTATTATGATGTATAACTGACTTTATGCATCCTTTGTCCTTACAGTGTCTAGTACCAACGCATTCTCTCTCTGTACTTTCTTCTTGCATCACAATACATCTTGGAAGATCACTTCAATAGGGGTACAATCATGATGTCTGACTGACTATTTTTATGCTTTATTTTCCTTCCAGTATCTGGAACCAATGCATCCTTTATTCTCTGCACCTTCTTTCTTCACAGAAGGTCACTTGTCCAGAATCAACTGCATTTTTGTTTCTGTGCTGTCCTCTTATTTTATTGGTTTTTGTTTTTTTCTCTTTACTCTTTCGTCTGCATACCTTGGAAAATCTCTAGGTCATTAGGCTGCTAGGTAATGGGTTGTCTTACCATGTAACTTGAAGGTCTTGTTTCTCTCTATTGGGGTGTCAGGAATAACTTTACTTTTTCTTCTTAATACCTTGGAAGATCTCTAGGTCATTAGGCAGCTTGGTAATGGGTTGTCATACCATGTATATTCAAGGTCTTGTTTCTCTCCATCAGGGTGTCTGAATTACTTTGTTCTTTGCTCTGCATACTGTGAAACTACCCAAGACTGTGTATATAATAGCTTTTTACATGATGAAGCCCTGATAAAAGAGTCACTTCAATAATTAAACTAAATTCAAAAATTCAGGGGACGAAGGGGCTAGATCGACCATACCATAGTGTTACTTTATGTTTCACATATATATCTATATATATTGTACAGTACTTTTAATACTACTTTCAGGTAGTGGCATCAACCTTTGCTTATGTTTCGTTAATCCATTTTCATTCACCATAAGATGACGGCAAACATAAAAACAAAGCAAACTGGCCAATACCTGAAATTCACTCATACAAGTCTTTTCTACATTTTCTGAAGTGTTCATGTTGCTTTGTCCTTATTTCATATTCCATTCATTTTTCCACTGTCAATGGAGATTTTAAGAGTTTTGACCTTCAAACGAGTAATTGGATAAAGATAGCATGCTAAATATATTTCCTTTAACCTTGTGAAAAGACTTATACTTCAGTCTTGTACTTTACTTCATAATCAGACAATCTCGTAGTGAGATTGATTTCTGCTCAGTCAAATAAAGTACCAATATCTTAATTACTTCATGTCGAATTGAACACACAATATTAACAGAAACAAACCTTGATTAATGGTTAATAGGGCACGCCCCAGGGATTGGCTACCCCAGCTTGTGATAATCCCTGAAAACCCAAGGTTGTTACTGACAATGATTCTCAAGATTTAATCAGCAAAACTCCTTTATATCTAATATAGCATGTTATACAATGTGCAATAGTGAGTTGCATCAAGTCTATCATATTTTCATGATTCTAATGTTCTTCATACATTTCTGATATATTTTGTTCAATAACTAAATGTCTCATACACCTAGTAAATCTCCTTTGTCTATGACTAGCTTAGCTACTATGTCATGGCACTAATCAAGTTATTTGTTAGTTTATTATCATATTTGCTTACAACACCATTTTAGTATGGTCATCTAGAGAAATGGGACACTTAACACACACACAAAAAAAATTAACAATTTAAAGCAATGAGCAGTGATTATTATCTCAGAATCACAGGTGGCTCAACCAATCACAGTGTGTGAAACTATTTTCAAATCTAAAATTATACTAAATTATATAATTATTTTATTTGGTTTACAAAATTTAAGCTTACTAGAATTTTTGTTATTTTTTTATAAATGAGTATGATTATCCAGCCCTAGTATATCACCATTAGCAATCAAGGGGAAAGAATATTCTTTTATCATTTTTATTATATTCACAACGAGAATCACGAAAATATTTTCACACTTATGAACAACATAAACTGTCCTGAAAAAAGACATCAGCTTATCGGTAAGTTCAAAGACTCATCATCAAGATATAAACTTGGTCAATACCAAACAACACCTTCCAAACACATTCACTTCAAACAAATCCTTTGTATCAAGACCAAAGCTAACCAGTCACATCCTAATCAACACAAGTTGTCTTATGAAAAGCATCACTTTAACGACAAGACAAACCATACATAACAAAATATGTCTATTATTACACTCTACACAACATTGACAACCTTGGTGACAGCTACTAATGTCATAGAGTAAAACAATCGTGTCTTACAGCAGGCCATGATCTTTCTACCTGTCCAGACTTCAACAGGGTAGACAAACAATGTCTACTTTTTCAACTTCCACCTTGCCTTTAATATTGACTTCACACATTTCACTATAGAGGAAAAACAATCCTGTACTACATAGGCCATGATTTATCAACCTTTTCAGGCTGCAACGGGCTACACAAGCAGATACACAATCTCTGGAAACTGATTTATTGATTTGAAAACTTTACACTTTCACTTGTATTGAAAAATTACCCAGTGGAAAATTAGCAACAAAACAATTCACCACGAAGCATATTACATGTTGCACTTTATAATGTTAAAGGTAAAGGCCTTCGTTTTAAATTAGTTTCTTCAGCTAGTAGCTGGTCTTCCAGGGAGCTGACTGTGCACACTTCACCCCCTCTCTCCATCAGTGCTCTGTTTTAAGAGTATTCAAAGCTCAAGGTATATGTGCATTAGAGAGAAGTCCAAACAGACGTGGACAGCCTGAGCAACAAACTGGGGACCTCTAGCTCTGAAGGCCTCACACTAACCAGCAACTCCATAATGAATAACACAGGTTGCCAAAAGTCTTTTTTATAGAAAACTTGAGATTTGCAAAGCTCCCATACATAGCAGATTAATTGTCATATGAGTGAGATACACTAACAGATTTAAAACCACTGTTATAGAAGTTCTAAAAAAGCCAACTTTTAAAATAATGATACAAGGGACCTTGGCAGCTACAAAACTGCAACTTTACCCTAATGTGTGACATAATATAAACAATCATTGTGTATGTTATAGTTATTAAAGTTTATAGCTATTTATATTAATTTAATACTTTAATAGTTATTTGTCAGGCATGGCAATTTACAAAATAAGTGACCACAAAACAACGATTTGAATTTGAGGTTGCAAGGCTGAAAGTAACAGACGGTCATTGGACAGAATTGCAGTTTGTCTGATCAAATGTTTGCCTTACACTTTGATACTTGACACTGGTAATTTTGACCAGTATCGAGGTACGACTGAACTAAGACTAATCATTGGCCAGTCATCATAACCAGAGACTAACCAGCTGTTATTTTCAGCCCTTGGGATGGACTTGATTATATAATATACAGCAAGTGTATGAACATGCATCAAGTGGAACCTCGACTTGGAACCATTGTTTTGTGGTTATTCAAGTGAATTAGGGAAAGGTCTATTCCATTCTTTCAAATTACAGTGGAAAAGAAATGTCAGTGTGTGAAAACAATTAGTTTGTGTACTAGAAGAATTAGCACCAAATAAAGTACCCATTCATTCATTTATTCTTCCCTTCAATCATTATTTCAACAGCATAACCATGCCTGAACTTAGGTCTGCCATATTATGATTATTTTAACTGCAGATTACAGTCTTATTTTTTTATTTATCACCAATAATTTATAAATGTTTACAAATAAATGTGATGAAAAGATTTGTCAATACTATGGATAGGAGAGCCACGGCTTCTGTCCTCACTAAACTATTAATTCAACTAATCTTGTAATGTTCTACTTTTCCTACTAATAGTAGACAGAATCGTGTACCCAACATTGATTTGTATATCAGAATAGTCCTTACAAAGTCCATACAATAGATTCTATTACATTCTATAGTTATCAGTGTTGTAACATATCTTATACCAGTTACTCACCTGTATCCTGTATTGATTAAATCTTGAAGTACACCAGAGGTAAGTATTTCACTGTAGACAAGTGTTAGTACATGAGAGTTGAATACCAACCACAGATGGGTAGATAATCTTCAAACAATACATGCTACAATATGTATTGTCGAACTTGACTGCAAAAAGCTTATGTTTCCTTGGTGGCATTAATTACTTAATAGGAAAGTGCAGGTGGCTGCTGATGCATCGACTCTCAACAATGCTACCCAGGTTTCATTCCTGCAGGTCTTGGTGTTGTATGTGAGTAGAGTTGAGTTGTTTGTTGGCTCTCTCCTGTGCTTTGAGGGGTTTTCTCTGGATTCTCCAGTTTTTCCTCCCTCCACAAAAAATGAACTTACGAATTCCAAGTTGATAAGAAATTGGGGGCCAGCTTCCTTGCTTTGTCTGTTGTACACTCATAAAACAAGGCATATTTTTTCTTAACTTATTCCCCATGTCTTATTGTCCATAATGCCTACTTGCAAATAAAAAATCCTTCAAAACATCCAATTAATTTCAAAGCAGCTAAATGCGACCAATATCTATTTTCAATGAAAATTGAATATCTCAATATCTATAGTAAACTAAATAGATTCAGATTCAAATATCTTGGTTACATGTTGTTTTAAATGATTCTCAGATATCTGACTGTAATGTAGACTGGCAGTATTCTTAGTGCAAATATTTTTAGTCCTTGATGCTAAACCATGGCCCTATTTACTATTATGAATTGCAACAAGATATGCAGTACTATACGGATCAATTTGTCACCTCTGGAGTCTTAGATCATAAACAACTAAAGTTTGTTAGGTCTTTGCCTGATCTGAGGGTTTTTCTGGACCCTCCAGTTTTCCTCGCTCTGCAAACCTGACGATCTCGAATCTGTGAGTTAGCTGTGCCCTGACTTTAACCAATCCAGAGGTTGTTTATCAAATTACCAAACAAATTTCTTTTTTGAAGGTTCACGTCAGGAAAGTATTGAGTGTGTTCTTGTGTTATGATGCATTACAAGGTTGTTGAAAAAACTGGGCATGATTTAAGAGACATATTTACAAAATGCTGTATATTTCACTTACTGAAAACAGCCCTACAATGCATTGCAATAACAACTCTGCCCAGTTTTTTAATCAACCTTGGAACGGCTAATAACCCAAGGGTGCACTTAAGGTAGAATTAATCAGAAAATGTTAGTAGAAAGGTTTTATCAATTTTTGAAATTAGTGCTATTTGTGTTGTACATAGTAATGTTTTTAATCTATTACTTTTGCTTATCTGTATCATTTCACATGTGCCTCTTGACTGTTGTTCACTGTAGTGAAGTCTCCTAGAATGTACAAAACCAAAGAATTAAGTACCTTACATACCGATATTGTTATTGACATTTGTCACCATTGTTTTTATTTATTTTCAGTAAGATTTTTAAAAAATGGTAATGCAATATTGATGGGTATTTGTAATGCAACTGAGTCTGCCACCAAACAAGAGCTATGAGCTAAACGGAAAATCTTGTTAACTTAGTAAAAGCAAAGAAACCTAATATGATAAGTCATAAGCCACCGATGACAGCTAGAAAACCTTGAAATTATGATCGGACTGCATGACTTCCAACTATATTGTGCAAATACTGCAGGAAAATACACATAGGTCAAACAATGCGAGCTTATTAGCTTATTAGGATTATGAACATCTCTTAGCACTCAATGATGAATCAAACTGAACCAGCGAAGAAAGCTTTTAAAAGAAACTCTATGCCCACCTCATTCTAGAAAATGCAATAATCAAAGTTTCAGCTTGATTGCAGCGCGACTGTTGACATTATGCCATCTAATGTCTCTTTGTTGACTGCTCTATAAGACTTTCATATGACAACTAAACGCTACAACTAACAAACCTGCAGCCTGAGTCCCTCTTCCCATGATCTAATTGGAATTAAAAAGTCTATTTTTTATATCACAATACACTATCGAAACGAAAATAGATTGGCCTTCCAAACAATTAAACAAAACTTAGCCGGTATCCGGTCATTTCGAGACACTAAGATACAAGTTCAAGACAGGCATATATCCGTTTCGATACACCTCATACACCGTTCAATATATATCATATACATAGGACTTTACAGGTTCAAAACGATCTTATGAACATAAGTATTTATTGCTATGTTGAGATACGAGGATACCAGACCAAACGTTACCAAGTTTTCCGTAAATTATTGACTTGAAAACTCGTCAATCGACAACAAGAATGATCGACTCGTCAAACTACCAGATCTTAGTCAGAAAACTATGATTTTTTCCAAAATCTTTATCAGAAACTCACATCTTCTAAACTTTATGAAGAATTTTTAGATAAATATGAAAGGGGATTCAAGTTTAGAGAGAAACACGCAAACGACTAGCTCAAAAACTTTAGACGCGGACGAGATATTTTGACTCGACAACAAGAATGTTCGACTCGTCAAAACTCCCAGATCTTAGTCAGAACTCTATGATTTTTTCCAAAATCTTTATGTTGGTGTGGTTTCGTTGGTGTATAGTGCATCTAAAATCTTTATTATTATTATCAAGGTAAAAGCATATGAATTATTGACTTTTGAAGCATTTGGTCGGTTGTGCGTCTTTGCTGGTTAGGAGTTAAAAAAAGCCAATAAAGTGCTGTGATAGGTAGATTTTGATCCGCTTGGAGCTCAAAGCTCGATGAATCTACTCTGATTGGAGTTTTTTTTGACGTGGATCGAATTCATATACTTTCACCTTGATAAAATAAAGGTTATACTAGTATATTCTCTCTATATTTAATTAGTGTTTCTGATAACGATTTTGAAAAAAATCAGAGTTCTGACTAAGATCTGTTGGTTTTGACGAGTCGAACATTCTTGTTGTCGAGTCAAAATATCTCGTCCGCGTCTTAAGTTTTTGAGCTAGTCGTTTGCGTGTTTCTCTCTAAACTTGAATCCCCTTTCATATTTATCTAAAAATTCTTCATAAAGTTTAGAAGATGTGAGTTTCTGATAAAGATTTTGGAAAAAATCATAGTTTTCTGACTAAGATCTGGTAGTTTGACGAGTCGATCATTCTTGTTGTCGATTGACGAGTTTTCAAGTCAATAATTTACGGAAAACTTGGTAACGTTTGGTCTGGTATCCTTGTATCTCAACATAGCAATAAATACTTATCTTCATAAGATCGTTTTGAACCTGTAAAGTCCTATGTATATGATATATATTGAACGGTGTATGAGGTGTATCGAAACGGATATATGCCTGTCTCGAACTTGTATCTTAGTGTCTCGAAACGACCTGTCTCGAAACGACTGTCTCGAAATGACTGGCATTCACTTAGCCTTACAAAATATGTGTTTTAATACAAATGTGTAGTTCCATAAATTACCTATATCCCAGCCCCCCCCCCCCCCCCCCCCCCACATGGAGGATTTTTTAAGACCCCTCCCCTGCCCCAGAAATTCTAATTTTCTTCCAAACAAATTTTGTTATTTTTTCTTTCTCTGACTTCGAGCACCCTCATTTCAAATTGCTCTGTATGTGTATGCATGTGTGGGAGGGGGGGAGGGGCAATTCTATCTGTTAGTTAGCCGTGTACTGTCTGTGATCAGCCCTGAGGTTCTGGGCATAGATAACGTTTTTAAGGAAAAATCCGGCTGAGGCCTGAACCACAAACTCCTCAACAACTTACCAATGCTCTTACCAACTGAGCTAGCCTGGTGGCAGAAATCACTATTGTAAATTAAATCTTTATCAGCCAATTTAAATTTGTCCTCATTGGCATAAACTTTAACCTCGATTTTCTTAGCCCAAACAAATTTAGGAATTCTGGTGAAATATGATATTTCACAACTAGATGTTTTAAAAGTAATGTTAAGAACTCGCCTTCGGCTTTTATCTATATCATTCGATAAAACAGCCTCTGGTTCTTACATATAAACATTTGTTAAGGATTCTTTAGCAAGGCTTTTAACTCCATCCCATTAAAAGCTGTAAACATTATGCTGTCATCAAGAATAAATTCAGCAAGTCATTTATAGAATAAAGCCTTAGTATCTAAACAATAATATACAGTACATTATGTTGTTGATTGATCTGAACTTCCTTGAATTGTTTTTATCAAAAGATACAATAAGATATGAAATATAAAATCAAAAAGCTTTAAAAAGTTAGTAATCTAACACTGGATATCTATAATATTGAAGGATAGTCCAATACACATGACCTGATGAAATGCATTATATCTGGTAGTGAACATCATTGATGTGTTCAAGGTCTGCATATCTTTATCTTAAAAGCATATCATTATGTTGATATCATTAATATACCAACAAAATACTTCAAGTTACACAGACAGGCTAAATAAATTATTTTTTTAAAGTCTTAAGATACTTTTAGTATAGGGATCCCTGTGGATTAAAGTAAGTTGGCAATTGGTATCGGACTCCGTGTTAAAGCTTGCATACATTATGGCACTTGGTGATCTTTCAGCAGAGGCTTCATACCATATGCTCTGTCATATGCTTCAGTTGGTGCACATGGTGAACAGTGACTTTATAGTGTATTGGGATCCCTGTGTTTTAAAGTGAGTTGGTAAATGGTATTGGGAACCCTGTGGTAAAGCTTGAATACATTATGGCGATCTTTGAGCAGAGGCCTCATACCATATGCTCTGTTCCATTATTCAGTTGCTGCACAAGGTGAAAAGTGAGTTTATAGTTTATTGGGATCCCTGTGTTTTAAAGTGAGTTGGAGTAGTATAGGGAATGGGGGTTCCAGCGCAATCTCAACACGGGGCAAGACCCGCGTCAAAAATCCACCTACGGACGACCCCCACTCCAAGTGTGGTTGAGGGCAACAGCGCACTTAAATATGTTAGTCTATATATGGAGTGCGAAGAATGTAAGAGAACTTTTAAGAAAGAAGCGGATTTGAAAAAGCATTTGAAAATGAAGACGAAGTGTATGAGCAGTTATGATTGTGGATGTGGTAAGAAGTTTGAGACTAAGGTTAAATTGTTTTGGCATTGTCAGGACTGTGAGTACGACTACGACGACCTAAAAAGTGCTTGGTATTAGGTATAAAATATTTCCTATTATATAGATGGAATCCCAAAGCAACTTCAGCACGGTGTCAATACCCGGTAACGGTGAGATTGACGTTAGACAGTTTTGGCGTCAGTCAGAAAGGAAGGTTAAAAGGACGCTTCGAAAAGGTATAGAGGAATTAGGAGCCCTGAAAGCTAGTATAATGGTAGAAGTAAGTTTATCAAAAGACGAGGTAATGACGACAGCAATGTTGCGATCAAAGTCGTTAGTGATATTAGAATCCACGAATCTGGATAGGTCACTCAGTGAAGCCTTAGAAGCAATAATGGAGTCGCTGTCTAACTACACGAAAGAAGGATCGGGTTGGACAGTAGAGGAGGTTGAAGGAATAGAGATAAGTATAGCCAGGTACGTACCCATACGAGGGGGGAGTTACGTACCGCTACCAACGTGGGTAGAAAGGAAGAAGGCTATTGTAAACGTGAAGAATGAAGACAATCGATGCTTTATGTGGGCAATCAGGTCTGCACTGTATCCAGCAGAGAAGGATCCCTGTAGGACAAGTAAGTATCCCACAGATGATTTAGAGTGGGATGGTGTGGAATTTCCCATGCAGTTGATAGACATCCCCATATTTGAGGAAATAAACGATCTAGCAATTAACGTTTACGGAGTCAGAGAGCAGACGATAGTACCGTTAGTTCTGTCAAAAAGTAAAGGAGAGCGCGTACATTTATTCTACCACGGCGGACACTACTCATGGGTTAAACACATTAGCAGACTATTCTACAGACATACTAAGCACAAAGGCAAAAAGTACTTCTGTGACTGCTGCTTGCTGTCATTTACATCCTTAAATGCCCTAAAGAAACACGATGAGATCTGCCGCGGAGTCGAAGAAGTGGCGCAACGGATCCAGATACCCACCAACAAAGAGCTTTCATACGCAGACCATCAAAAGCAGATGCAAGTGCCTTACGTGATATATGCAGACTTCGAAGCGTTGATAACTAAGGAAGAGCAGAAAAGTGGTGCCACGAATAAGGTAGGATTACACGAGATCTGCTCCTTTGGTTACATAGTAGTCAGATCAGACGGTAAAGCAAACCCTCCTGTGATTTACCGAGGTAAGAACGCAGCTAATGAGTTTCTAGAAGCATTGCGAGAAGAGGAGGGGGAGATTAGAGAACAATTAAGACGTCCAAAGAAGATGGAATTTACCAAAGAGAACCAGGAGGCTTTTAACAAGGCAAAAAAATGCCACATTTGCCAACATACGCTTCTTCAGTTTGGAAGACGAGCCAAGAAAGCGTGGGATGAAGATGGAAAGTATCTAGGAGAAGCTCATTTTAAATGCGGGAAGTATGCTAAGAAAGGTGAGAAGCCGGGAAAGCCCTCCACGCACTGCATTCACTGCCACAAAGCATTTGTTGAGGATTTCTATGTGGATAAGGTTAGGGATCACTGCCACATCACTGGTAAATACAGAGGAGCGGCTCATTGGAAATGCAATATAAACTTCAAAGTAAATCCAGACATGGAGATTCCGGTGTTCTTTCACAACCTCCGCGGTTACGACTCCCATTTGCTACTACAAGGAACAGACGGCTCCGACGTCAAATGCATACCCAACAACAAAGAGCGCTACATGTCCGTAACTGTGGGCAAGCTGAAGTTCTTAGACTCGCAGCAGTTCATGGCGGACTCCTTAGCAAACTTAGTAAGGTATAACACGGAGTTCCCCATTTCCAGTCAATACGACGCGGAAAGGAAAGGAGTCTACCCATACGAATACATGGATTCCTGGGAGCGATTCGAAGAACCCCTACCACCCAAAGAGAGATTCTACAGCACCCTAAACGAGTCCGGTATAAAGGACGAGGAGTACCAGCATGCGTTAGATGTGTGGGAAAAGTACTCCTGTGAGAACATGGGGGACTACCACGACATCTACCTAAGGTCTGACGTAGTGCTGCTTGCAGATGTTTTCCAAAGCTTCAGAAAGATGGCTATGGAATATTACGGATTGGATCCCGCTAATTTCTACACGGCTCCTGGGCTCAGCTGGAGTGCTTTGTTAAAGAAGACAAATGCGCAGTTGGATCTCCTAACGGAGTACGACATGTACCGCTTTATGGAAGACGGTATTCGTGGCGGCGTATGCGGGCCCAGCCGACGTTACGCCCGCGCAAACAACCCCTTAGTAGAGCACGACCCAGAGAAACCAACCACATACATTTACTACCTGGATGCGAATAACCTTTATGGTTGGGCAATGTCACAGTACCTACCTGTGAGAGACTTCGAATGGGATCCAGTGAAGCCGATAGACTTCTACATGCAGGTAGGAAAGGAGGAAGACAAGGGTTACGTTTTAGAAGTGGATCTGGAGTACCCAGAGCGCCTGCACGACGAACACAATGAGTTCCCCTTAGCACCAGAAGCGATAGAGATACCATTTAAGCAGCTAAGTCCGCTGCAAAAGCAAATGTGCCCTGGTTACAAACCGTACAGGAAACTAACTATGAACCTGATGGATAAGAAGAAGTATGTGGTACATTACCGCAACCTGCAGTTCTACGTGCGACACGGAATGCGCGTAGAGAAGATCCACAGAGTCCTAAAATTCACGCAGGAACCCTGGATGTGCCCCTACATTGACTTTAACACGCAAAAGCGTACCGCAGCGAAAAATGACTTCGAGAAAAACCTCTTCAAACTGATGAACAACAGCGTGTTCGGAAAGACAATGGAGAACATCCGCAAGCGCGTAAGCGTAAAAATAGTCAGCACCAAAGAGGAAGCAGAAGCATACGTGTCACAGCCAGGCTTCGTTAGATACGTAGAAATGCTGAACTTCTACGTGATTCACATGAAAAGGGCAAACCTCTTGCTAAACAAGCCCGTTTACACAGGCTTTACGGTGCTGGATCTATCGAAGCTGCTTATGTATGAGTTCTACTACGATAAGCTTAAGCCAAAGTACGGAGACCGCTGTCGCCTCCTGTACACAGACACCGACTCCCTAATTCTAGAAGTGCAAACGGAAGACGTTTACAAAGACTGCCTCCCCGATATAGACGAGTACGACACCAGCGGTTACCCGAAGGAGCACTTCCTTTACTCTGCGAAGAATAAGAAGGTAATTGGGAAGATGAAAGACGAAATGTTAGGAAAACCCATAGTAGAGTACGTGGGTCTGAAACCAAAGATGTACAGCGTGCTAAAGTTAGACGGCGTAGAAAAGAAAGCTAAAGGCGTAAAAAAGTACGTGGTTAAGAAGGACATTACGCACGAGTCCTACCTCAACGTATTACGAACACGCAAGGAACAGCGGCATAAGATGAACAGCCTGCGCAGCTATGGTCATCAGATACATAACGTCACGCAGGAGAAGGTGTCGCTGTCTGCATTTGACGGTAAGCGATGGATGTGTGATGACGGAGTGCATACGATAGCATTCGGACATCACACGATAAGCAGTTCTTCCATGACGAACCCACGTGTGGGGCCATCGTGAAGATAATACAAGATGGGCTGACCCTTCTTAGCTATTACGCTTCGGATCTGGTAAGTTTCCAAAGACCAATTAGGATCCGTAGCTCTTTTGGATCCTCCTTCTAATTCACCCGGTCCGTAGAGATATCGGACTGTGACATTACCTAATTTTTTTTCATGGGGGAAGACCGCCCTCGAACTTCTGACGTAGGACTTGTGCTCCACGTGTTTCTTTTTTATGGCATCCTTGGGTTTCATTCCTGTAGCCCTGGCCGCCTCGTTGTTCAAAGCCGCGACGACCTGGGGGAGTCTCTGGGTCCATTCCCTGTTGCGTTTGGAGGGATCTTCCAGCTCTTTCCAATACTGGTACCCAAAGAGACGCTCGGCCAAGGTCTTATTAAATCTTTCGACAATGCTCTGACCCCTGTGGTACTCTGCTTCTGCTCTCCTAATCTTAGTGTCGTGGTCTTTCAGGGTCTTAGTAACCACACCCATGAACTCTGTCCCCGCATCCACTTGCAGCAGCTTAGGCCATTTCAAGACGCGCTTATAAATCCTACCTAGGGCTTCTGCGACTTCCCCAGAATCCTTGCTGGTTATGGGTTCGGCGTCCTTGTATCTGCTTGCGATATCAACTACGGTCAAAGCGTACCTATAGGTCTTTTTTCTCACCTTATCGTGCGGCAAGAAAAGCAAATCCGCCTGATGAACTTCATTGGGGGCATTTACGGTAAAGCTGGGCCTGGGAATGTACTTGGGCACGGGAAGATAAATCTGCCAGATGGTTTGCTTTTTCAACCAGTTCTTAGCCGTTTCATCTGATACCCTGGCCGCGGTCGCGAGTTTCTTAATAGCCGACGCTCCTTTCCAATAGCCTTCGGGTCCGTAGTAAATCCTTTTGAGTTTATCCTCCAGGCGGCCCATTATATGAATTCCAAAACAAGATTGATCTTTCGTCCGTTAAAATCCACCGTCTTTCCGTCCACCTTAATGGTGATGTTTATGCTTTCTACCAAATTAGACAAGTCATAGCTCAAAGAAATGGGAGTGTATTCTTCTGAGTCAAATGGATTACCTTTGGGTAGAAACTTGGACATAAGAGAAGACTTTTCTCCATTGTCGTAACTATGGACCAAGTCGCAATAGACTTCGTAAGAGGATGCGACTTTCCATTTCACAGGTATGGCTGTGTTGGTAATCGTCTTGCCTGAGGCACATAATAAAGATCCCAATGGGTCAGACTTTCCAAAAGTCATCGAATAATTTGACATATTATGTTTGAAGGTCATTTCGTGCGGCAATCCTGTGGTGAGCGTATAACCGTGTTTTGCTAATTCCTTAGCAAGGGTGATTGGTGTGTAATGTCCATCGGGCAGCAATACGCCTTGATAATTGCCGCCGCCTTTATGCTCAGTGATCAAGGCATTGACTAAATTATACCAAGAATTGTACAAAGAGCAACTAACCAGCCTAACCTTATGGGCTTTGATGGGGGGATTCAGATAAGTGGTAAAGTTATTCTTGTCGCTTTCCAAAAAGACGATCATATATTTCAGGAAACACAGTTCCCTTCGTTAGAGCAGATACGCCAAAGCTACGCCTCCGGCCAGCCCTGCGACTCCTACAAAGACCAACTCGCTATCTTTTTGTTTCTTAGAAGGCTGGTAGTAATTCTTAAACTGAGGCCTTTTTAACCCCGTTAATGCCGCGGGGTGTGCTTGCGCATAGAGCTTAAAGGCGTAGTCTGTATTTTCGAAGTTCTTATCCGCCTGCATTTTGTCTTGGTAATTCTTATCCAACCAATCCCTGTAAGCTTGTCTTTTTTCATTCCAAGCCGCCACGTCTCGCTGATATTTCTCCAGCGCTAAATCATGCCTTTTCCTTTCGGCGGCCAAATCTCCGCTGCGATCACCTCTAACTAATCTATCTAAATAATGACCACCATAATTAGCTCCAGTGAATGCTAAGGCCGCAATAACTCCACCTGCGACCACGCTAGCCATTATATATTAGAAAATCACAGGGATTTTCACGAGTTATGTCGTTGGCAGGTACTTTTCCTTCCGTAGGTAATCCTTTACCATGATAGCCCCGCCTACGGCAGCGGTCATCTTGGCAAAGTTAGCGAAGCTCTTGCTTGGGTCTTCAGTAAAGTCTTCTTTGAGCACTTTCTTACCAACCCAACCAATACCCGCAACAATGGAAGTAATAATAGCTGCTTCTTCAACAGTTTTTAACAACGCGGTCGACATTATATTACAGAGCGAGAAGGTTATTATTCCATTTCAGGGATCTTACTTTTTCTAACAGCCGGTTCCACGGGTGCGTGCACGGGCGCGTGATATGTTGGCGGTTCTACTTTTGGCTTCGTAGCCCGCCATTGTAAGTAAAGGCTGCCTGCTGCTATAGCAACTCCTAACGCGCCAATGACGTACCCAGGATTAATGAAGGATTCCTCTTCTTTTTCCTCCACCTTTTCTTCTTTTTTGGCTTTGTTCTTTTTATTCATCTCCGCGAGCTTCTTACCGGCAGCGACTCTGCCCGGAGATTTAGCCTTGGTAATCTTTTGCTCCTCTTGGGGCTGCTCTGGTTCACTCATTTATATCTAAGGACTTGAAGGACTTGATAAGTACTTGACTAAGTACTTAAGGACGACTTGGAAATAACCTGGGCGCGACCTGACCAAGTACTTAAGGACGACTTGACTAAGTACTTGAGGCGACTTGATCAGGTACCTCAGCAAGTGCTGCCTGGAAGACCTTTTCGACTTCTCTGTCCTTCTTGAAGTCCTTCCAAGACACCAGTACCTCCTTCAAGTCAACGTGCTGAGCTACGTGAAGTGCCGCAGAGGCGACTGCCATTAACTTACCGCACTTCAAGGACAACCAGCCGCAGGTTATCTTAAGTTCTTGAGCGATAACATAGTCCTCGCTTATGTCCTTCCGCAGTTGCTCCACATCGTCTATGGGCAGCGCAAGTCCGAGAAGCTTGGTGGCAAGTCGGATAGCGGAGTCTGCTACGGCGTCCGTGGTCTTACTTGCAAGGGCAGCCTCGTATCTCTTATGGAACTTCTTAACTTCCTCTTCTGACAACTTATTAACTTGCTCATGGGTAAGTTCCTTGCCTATCATTTCTTTACACTTCCCCGAAGACACAAGGATGTTAAGTTGTTCCTTGAGGTTACTTTCGTCTAACTGTGTGGGGACTTCATCTAAGAGCTGCTCAATCTCCATATATGTTAATGGAATACGGAAACCTCAAAGAGAAGATCATCTTGGAATGTTGGTGCGTTTTTAGGTGCCGCATGTATTCGTGTAACTGTTCCTTGGATATCTCACCGCCGTAGTCGCTCAAGATGGTTTCCAGGTCAGACTTACTTGGAGTATAAAATACTACGAGAGAGCCTATGTTTTCCCTGAAGGGCTTAGAGACGCTGGTAAGCTGCTGGGAAAGCAACCAAACGCTGATATTGTCATGCCTACCGCTGAAGGCGAGTTTAACGAGCTCGGAAGTGCGTCTTTTTACGTCGTCCCCACAGGCAATGTCATCCAGTATGAGGAGTGTCTGCGTATCTTTAGGGAATTGCTTGTGCCAGAACTTAAGATGGCTGGATAACTCGTTAGGATCTAAGATATCTACAAAGAAGTCGTCATCTTTCACTCCTATGCCCGTCCAGGTGCGGTTATTCACGTAGGTGGGGCAAAGCAGCACTATGTAGTCGAAGCGGTATCTAAAGGGTCCTAATAGCTGCTCTACCACGAACTGCGTTTTACCGCAGCCGGTGGGTCCTACGATCAGAGCGTTACAAGGAATATGGTTCGGATCCATTATATATACGATGGAGCCAGTGGACGCAGTAAGAAGGATTGCCACCGACGCAAAAGATAAAAGAGACACCATAGAAATGCAAAGGGAGGAGATAGACCGGTTAAAAGAGCGCGTGCAGGAGTTGTACGATGAAATGTGCGGTCTGAAGCGTGCAGAACGGTTTGGCGCGCTCTTGACGATGGCGGGCTGGGCTAAGGAGTCCGTTAAGGACTTCATGCGATATCCCCTGTAGAATGTTAACAATAAGGTTAAATCTTTGTTAAGGATGCCTGGAAACTATTTCAAAGAGTGTCTCAGAATGTTGACGTTTAGGTTAAATCTTTGTTAAGGATGCCTGGAAACTATTTCAAAAGTGTCTTAGAATGTTTACGATAAGGTTAAATCTTTGTTAAGTCGCCCATAAGCTATTCCAAAAAATGTCTCAGAATGTTGACAATAAGGTTAAATCTTTGTTAAGTATATATACTATTTAAAAAGTGTCTCAGAATGTTGACGTTTAGGTTAAATCTTTGTTAAGGATGTTAAATGGAGGCTAAGATATTGTTAAGTATATATGGACTGCTCGTTGTGTAAGAAGGTGTTCAGCACCAAACAAAGACTTCAATACCACGTTCGTCGCGGCGTTTGTACAAAGAAACCCCTTAGCCGCGCTTGTAAGGATTGCGGTAAGGAATTCAGCACCGTTCAAAAGATGCAACAACATCAGGATAAACGCATTTGTGGGCTTTGTAAGGACTGTAATAAGGAATTCCACAACCCCTTCGAAATGCAGCAGCATCTGAAAAGGGGCGTCTGCAATCGAACCAGACAGTGTAGTTTCTGTAATAAGATACGTAGTAGTCGTCAACGTTTACAGACGCACCGGAGAACGCATGAAGTGAATTATAGGTTTCTCTTTGGGGCGTATGACTTGGAAGGCGTGGATTGCTACCAATGTGCGGATTTGATGTGTCGCTGCCCGCATAAAGAGGATTACTTAAGGAATCGCATAGATTACCATAAGAAGATAGTCCGTACTTTCCCCTCTTTTGAACGCGCCCAAGGCGTTCCGTGGACTAAAAGGGAGTATTGGAGGCAGGAGTGCGATCGTTGTGGTTGTGTTAGAGAAGAGGAACATATCTTCAACTGTCTTAACAAAGATTTAACCTAAACGTCAACATTCTGAGACACTCTTTGAAATAGTTTCTGGGGTGTCTTAACAAAGATTTAACCTAAACGTCAACATTCTGAGACACTCTTTGAAATAGTTTCCACACATACTTAACAAAGATTTAACCTTATTGTTAACATTCTGAGACACTCTTTGAAATAGCATTTCTTGGGGCCTTTAATAGTAAGGTAGGGTTTGCGCAAAGAGTCTCAAATCCCATCCTTATTTTTATTTATTATTATTAAGGATAATGAATAATAATAAATAAAAATAAAGACCCCTTTAAAGGGGCCTTGCAGAGTCCCCTAAGTATATGGTAGCCTACTTCACGGCATTCTTTGGGGCGCCCTAATCACCCTTTCAATATATGGACTGTATTACGTGCGAACTACCTGCCGACTGCATTACCCCTCGTAAGCCGCGTAAAAAATACACCTGCCTTCATTGTGACAGGGTATTCTCCGATGGATCCTTTGTGGGGCATTGGTGCTCCGCGGATCCTAAAGCGCAGCGGACTTTAGCAGACGCGCTTAACTACAAAGAGGAGATGGAGTAACTCTTCTTTCGATGTCAAACTTCCATCGGCCATTTACCTTACCATAGCTGCGTAAGTGGGTGAATTCCTCGCCCTGAATTACGTACCGCACGCAATCCGGCGCCCAAAGGGAATATTCCTTGCCTTCTAAGTCTTTGAGGACTAACCGTAAACGGTCGATGTCTTCGAAGACGACGTAATTTTTTATTTCGTATGCTTTACCGTGGACAAGATCACGCCAGTGAGTCAAGCTGAGCTTCATTATACCTATGGAATATCTTTAAATGCGTTTTCAAAGTGGCGTAGGACTTAAACCGCTTCACACAGCCCCTACAGGGAATACGAATGCCATCCGCGTAATCCATCAGGGCACGGCAGATAATGTCGTAATCGTTGCTAACCATCGTTAGGTAACCATTTACGTCAAGCTGCGAGATTTTCTTAGATTGCTTCGCGGATAAGACGCCGTTTCCTTTTGGGGTTTTCAACTCGATACACAACCCGCGGTATTTCTTATGCGCATTTAGGATTAAGAGGTCGGGTTGACCGGCTTGGTAGCCTTTTCGCCAGCAGGTTATTCGTTTGCTGTCTGAATCTTGAAGCTCGCCAAGACCCGGCGCTATGATGAAATCGGGGTAAAACCTACGTGTGTAGTCGACGACCTTCGCGTGTAGGTCGGCTTCGTTTTCGATCTTGAATACTAACTTGTTTGGACCGTCGAAGCGCTTGTCCATCGCATATTTACCTGTTTTCCTTAGCGCGGGTAGGACTTCTTCCAAGACCCAATCCTGGAATGCCTCCGCCTTTGGCATCTTAGAACTAAATATCAACTGATACAACCCAGATTCGGTTACGTACAGGGAATGTGGGTGTGAATTGGAAGGGAGGCGATTCACCTCCATTCTAAGTTCGCTAAGCCTTTTCTTATACTTTTCGCGAACATGCACCTTAATTGCATCTTTTGGGCGCTCATAACCCAACGCCAGGGCCACCTCCTTTGCTTTGAAGTACAAAGTTTCGCCTTGCATTATGCATTGCAGTTTGGTGTCGTTGTTTTCAAATACGCGAAGCATATTATACGTAAGGGATATTTTATCATCGATGACTTCGTTCCTCAGTCATCCTAGTACGCGACGCTCTTTAGCTGATTCATTTCCACGCTCAGTTGCGCGTCAGACACGACGAAGACGTAGCAGTTTATCTTATCACCGTCGCCCGCAGCGGCATTCTTTGTGCGTTTGATCTCCAATGTTATGCCATCCTGCGTATTTACCAGGCGCAATCCCTGACCATGCAATTCCTCGTCGTTAATGGTGCGCATGTCAATCCACAGCGCATATTTATCCTTAAAGAATTCCTCGGGGCTAATTTGGTCGCCAAACTTGCGCATGGCCTCTCTGTACACGTCTGCGGGCTTTATCCCCTGGGAGTAGACCTTGTTTGGGACTCCGTTGATATTCACGCCGACGTTAGTAATGTTGGGGTTGTGAAAGGCTTCGGAGTCGCGCTTACCAGCCTCGTAGGGTTTGGCAAACACCAGCATTAGCCCCGTGAGACTTCTTCGGGGGAGGTTAATGCTTTGGTTGATAACCTCATCCGTCTTATCCAAGAAGCTAAACGTCTTATACATCACTACGTGGTCGTATAAGAATGCCTTCCCGGAGCTGTATTCCATGCCAGCGCTACGGGCCAGCTCTTCGCTGTATACCGTTTCGTACTGCAGCTCTAAGTTAGTGATAGAGTATGGGGTTGTTGTGGTAAGTGCAGTGCTTAGCCCACCAATGATGTTATTAGCATCTGCTAAAGTTACTTCAAACTGCAGTTCGGCAAGCTGTCTTGGGTAATACACACCGTGATTCGTGATTACTTCAAAGTCCAGTGGTATGACATACTTGCTACCATAGGCTGTCTTTATTCGCTTTGCGTCTGCCACTGCGGTTTCTCCGCTGCCGTCAGTAGGTTGCGTTTTCGTAGGTGTGCGAACCTTACGTAGAATAACACTACCAATTCCTTGTTCTATCCTTTGCGCGCGGTCAAATGCTGTTAACCATAGATCCTTATAGGTGGTATACAGATCGTACCTATTCAAATCTAATAGCGATTCCCCGGCGAACTTTACGCGCATCTTAGAAACGATGTTGCGACCCACGTTGTTAACGATAATCCTTTCATCTGTGGGGCTTGACTGCACCGCTAGGTCAAACCTCAAAGCCAAGGTGCCAGGAACTAAGACTAGGTTATCCGTTAGGCGGGGTACGCCTACGTACAAGGTTTCCCCTGGCTTTGCGCTGCTGGGGGTAAAGGTGACCCGGTGAAAGGTGCGTTCTGCTTTCAGTCCGCCAACCTGCTTAGGTAATACGTTGGGATTTAACTTTGAGCTTATCATATATAATGGAAGTAGAAGGAACAGACCCCGACTTCGATCCCACCACTGAGGAAGGTCAGGCTGACATTAACGACGGTGATGAAGAACCGCTGCTTCCCACCTCCGACGATTCCCTAAGGGATAGGGTTGCAAAGGTCCTAAGACATCCCAAAGCACGCGAGTACGTGTTTCCGCGTGAGCACATAGAGCTTCAAAACATGGGCGAGCCGGAAGCAGCCGCGCGGGAAACCGTAGAGTGGGCAGCGCGGGAGCTAGAGCTGCGCTACACCCACCTTGATGCTGACGAGGTAAGGCTCACAGAACGCGGAAACAAAGTTCTCATAAGCGTTCAAGACCTAAGATTTCCTGACAAAGACCGCTGGACGAAACCACAACCCCTCTTTGATGAGAATGGTGACGTTAGGGGCGACGTCTTAAGATTAAAAGGCTTTCAGCATGCTACCCGAAGCATGTTAGAAAGGTTGCAAACCCTGAATGAAAAGGTTGCGCTAGAAAAACGCGTCGAGGAACTACAAGAAACGTTAAAAGAAAGGGAGGAAGAATACGCAAAGCAAACTCAGCTAATTGTCGATGCTGAAAAGAAGTTCGGCAACGAAAGAATGGTAGAAATGAGAAACCAGTTGGATAAAACCCTGCGCCAAAGAGATAAAGCACAAAGGGACTTGGAGGAGGCTAAAGGCTCTGGCGCCTCAGTGGAAGCACTGCGGGAAACGTTGGAAGAAAGGGAGGAGGAATACATGAAGCAAAACCAGCGGCTTGCCGACGCGCATAGGAGGGAAGTCGAATTTAAAAATCAAGAAATAAGTGAGTTGGTAGACCAAAGAACCCGAATTCGACGTGAAAGAAATCAAACTCAAAGGGCTCTTAACCTCGCCCTGCAGGAGTTGGATCTAATTAAAGACGATACCGATAACCTGCAAACCACCATAGCCGGCTCTTTAGTGGAACGGCGACGGTTAATGGCTGAAATCAATACTAAGGAGGAACAAATCCGGCAAAGAGATCAGGCCATCGAAGACCTAGAGGGGCAAATAGAGCGGCAGCAGGAAATAATCAATGACCAAACTCGTCCCGAAGAAGAAAGGGAGGCAGCCCAAAGGGAAGTAGAGGCCCTCGAGGTACGCCTTGCGGAATTACGGGCTCAAAAGGAAAACCTGGAAAAAGAGCTGGGGCTTACCACCAAGGAAAAGGTAAAAAGAGCTCTGGTGAAGTATGGTATTCCGCTGGCATTTGCGGTCGCTATTTCGAGCGTAGTAGGCGTGATCTTGTCCGCGCTTAAGGCTACAGGCGCGGGCGTAAAGAAATTAGGCAATGGACTAACGGACTTGGGAAAAAAGATGGCAGCCGGTCTTCCTGGGCTGCTGGGTTCGGTTGTTTCCTTGGCGCTTAGGGCCGGCGGAGAACTGTTAAAGTTCGTGGGGAATAACATTTGGATATTAGTCGTCGCTATCGGCGTGGTATTCCTGAAGAAGATTCAGGGTTAATCTTATCCGGGTACGTTACTGGTGGCTTATCGTCGTCGGGCGCCCGAGGCATCCTCGACTGGGGATAAGTAAAGATAGTATTCGCACCGCCTTGATAATGCGGAACTAGCGGCAGCACACTCATGGTGCTAATGGGCTTATGATTCCAAGTAGCATCCGTTGGAGGATTTTTTGCCGGGGCGGCATTTATCCGAAGGTAGGCAACGTCGTTGGGAAGAACCTGAAGCTTCGCATATTGACAATTGGCTATCATGTGAAAAGTTACCGGCGTTAAGTCTTCTACAGTCGGCGGTGGGGGTTCCGACGAGAAATGAGCTGGGTTCCTATTATTATCTTTTTTTCTGTAGGGTAGTAATGGGCGGTCATTCTCATCAACGATCCTAAACCCGACATTACACGAATACCCCGTCGAAATGCTAATGGTACACATGATCAATCCCAGGCCCCCAACCTTCACCCACAGCCCGGTGTCATGCCAATGCTGTTCTAAGTAGTCCTTCTCCTCCAAAAAATGTAGGAACCAATCTTCCTTCGCGTGTGGGTTCATATATCTAAAGGCTCACCACCGTAAGAGTGCTAATGGTCTTGTGATTATAAACCGTATCTCTCTGATTTTCTATGCTATTTATGCAAACGCTCCCGGTGTCATCTACGCGCATTTGCAGCTTTACCTTCCCATGGCAATCGGCGACCATGTGGAAAGTCCAAACCGATAGATTTTCGGCGCTGCCGGGGTTGGGCTCTACGGAGAAATGCGCAGGCTCCCTGTTGTTCGTCTTCGCGCGCATAGGCTGTAGTACGCCATTCTCATCCAGGAACCTAAAGCCCACGTTGGCATGGCTGCTCGTGCCAATGCAAATGCTGCATATTATCAACTTCTTTCCTGAGTAGTTCAAATTCACGGACATGCCCGTGACATCAACCCAAGACGCCTGGGTGTATTTTTTCTCGCCTGTGTAAGTCGTATAGACACAATCTACTCCAGCTACGTAGGGGTTGTTCATCGCCATATATAATAGCTCAGACCAACGCCTGCAGCTGCTAAGCCGGCCTTTAGTAAGTTGTGGTCATATTCCTCCTCCTTTTTAGGCGCTCGGTATGGTTCTTTCTTAGGTGGTTGGTGCACTTTTTTAGGTGGTCGCATATGGTGCACTTTTTTAGGCTGTTCGACTAAGTACCTCCTAATGGTGTCAGAGTTAACGTTGTTCACACCAAACTTCATATCCTTAGTAGCTCGTTGAAGTTTGTTGTTGTATCCTACTACAGAACCAGTATTTATAGATAAATTACTGGGCATTAACCAACAACCCGGGGCTACTGCATAGTCCAACCTCGCCTTAGAATTTTGTATAGCTAGTTGGTAACGCTGTACGCCCTTGCTAATGTCGCCCTCCAAGATCGAACTTTCGAATAAGATCAAGGCTTCGGCTCGCGTCTCTTCTGCGGCGCCGGTATTCCCCACTATACTCGATCGGGTGTTTACCTGAGCTCCAAGGATGGAATACACGTAAGCTTCTATGCTGCGGTTCAAACGGGCAAGGCCGGCTTTGGTTAGTCCTTTACCTTCTGGGGGTATGAAATTAAAGTATTGCTTCGTTTGCTCGTCGTTGGTAATCTTGATAATCAGCGGGTTAGCCCCTGCATACTTACCGCCCTCGTCTTTGAACAGAGGTCCGTCTCTGACTTCCTTAGTGGTTTTGGCATTTGGTTCAAAGAAGGTGCTACTGTCGTGAGTTTCCTTATGATACCCAGTGTTCCATCGTAGATTCAATGCATGAACTTCCCTGTTGCTTAGCTCGTGCCCACCAATCCCCCAATAAGCCCAAATATGCCCCAAGCCATTGTTAGCACCGACAGTGCATCTAAAATCCTTCCCTACAACACCAAACTCCTTACAAAGTCGGTCGTAAGCAGGAACGTTGTATTTATTGTCTCTTGGATAAAACGCGGCATCTCCCGGCAGCGCAATAACACCCATCTCATGCAGTATTCTTCGGACGGTAAAGTGGAAGTGAAACATAAATATCGAATTCTTCATCAACTTCGCACTTACACCGCAGCCGCTGGTGGCACACCAAACCGCAAAGTTTAGTTGCTGCGGCCAATAACGCATGTTAGGACCACTTAACCATTCATGAGATTCCTTAGCGGTGGTATGATTAATGGGTACGTCTTTGAAGATATCTCGCACCTTTAACGAAAAGGAATGGTTGTTAGAGATCCGCATGTTCAATGTCAAATCCAAACTTGGATGTTTATCAAATGAAACCGCGGGTATCGGATAAGTACCGGTACCAAGCAATAATTCCTTTGACCAACCTTGCACGGGCTTATGTTCGATATAACCAGAATTCTTCAGTTGATTGTCTATCTGATCGACCAGCGTAGGTTTCAAATCCTCGTTGCTGTACATCCTAGAGCCGTTATAGTAAATCCCATCGGGTCTCCTTTCGAACTTACTAGGGTCTGCATGTGGAAACATCTTCCTAAATGCTCTCCAATTCCAGTAATCCCGGTTGTCGTGATGTGGCCGCTCCTCAATATCATTCCCAAAAGCGTCGTACATTAGTATATATAATGGATGTTATACCATCAGCACCTCCACTTTATCCTGAACTTCCTAAGGAACCTAACGAATTAAATGCCGAGAACTTTCGTTTAAACAAAGCGAACTTAATCCTGGCTTACTTGGAAGGGCAAGCGAAACACTACGAAGAGGTTAGAAAAAAGTACGCCAGAGCCCGAAGCACGCTACATAAAATCGCGATAACTTCCGGCTCCATGTCCGTGGCGTTAACAGGCACCGGCGTTGCTACCTCACTCACCGGACCTGGAATAGTCGTCGGCGTTCCCTTGGCTAGCGTCGGCGCCGTCTGCGGCATCGTTTCCGCTGTTACGACAAGCATTATAAAGCAATTGTCCTGTAAGATATCCAAGCACGATACACATATAGCCCTAGCAAGAGCAAAGGCTAACACCATCGCCGATCTTGTCTCTCAGGCTCTGCGGGACCGCCGCATAGACGACACGGAGTTCTCTTTGATCCTCGCGGAGGAAAAGAAATACGGCGAATTAAAGTCGGGTAATAAAAAAACCATCGTGAAAGATCTTTCCGAGGAATCTCGCAAAAAGATCTACAAGGAGGCAAAGGAGGAGCTCCAAAGAAAACTCGCTCAGTAGACATCTGCTTTGAAAAGAACGTAGGGGGATTTCGACTGCACATTTCATCTTCTCGGAATCCATCCTAATAGGGGGTGGTTGGAGTCAATTTTGTAAAATATTTCGTAAATTACGTCAGGGTAATAAGGAATATCCTTATCCAGCTGACAAAACATCCACTCGGCTCTGCTCATATCAGAAACCTCGGGAATAGACTTACCGGTAATTTCAGACAAAATGTAAGAGATGTCTTTGTAATATTTTCCTAGTTTTAATTTTTTCAACGCTTTCCGTAGACTTTGTGGGGTTGGCTCTTCTAAGTGGTCTATGATTTTCTTCTTTACTTCGTTGTCTAAATATACCGGCCGAAGACCTTGGATATGACTCATCCAGTCCCTAAAGTATTTTATTCTCTTATAAGGTGTTTTCGTACGACCTCCATTGGCGTAATATTGCTCTTTGGTAGCATTTGGTACGGCATTACGAATATTCTTACCACACTCGTAACACTGTGCTGACGTGTCGTCTTCTATTTGCATTTTTTTACCACAACACCAAAAGGGTTCTGGCTTAGGTACGATAACTTTAGGTCTTAGACAAATTATGCAAAAGTCGTTAACGAACTTCTTACATTCTTCGCACTCCATATATAGACTAACATATTTAAGTGCGCTGTTGCCCTCAACCACACTTGGAGTGGGGGTCGTCCGTAGGTGGATTTTTGACGCGGGTCTTGCCCCGTGTTGAGATTGCGCTGGAACCCCCATTCCCTATACTACTGTTGGTAAATGGTATTGGGAACCCTGTGGTAAGGTTTACATACATTATGGCACTTAAGTGATCTTCAAACAGAGGGCTCAGACCATATGGTCTGTATCAAGTTGTGCATTCCAATATTCCGATGGTGCACATGGTGAAAAGTGAGTTTATAGTTTATTGGGATCCCTGTGGTTTAACGTGAGATGAAAATTGGTGTTGGGAACCCTGTGGCAGGACCTGATAACTTGACTGATCTTCAAACCAAGGCCTTGGACCAATCTGATCTGTATCAGGTCGTGCGTCTCAATATCCAGATGGTGCACATGATGAAAACATAGTTTATAGTGTTTTGGGATCCCTGTAGTTTAAAGTGGAATTAAAATTGGTATTGGGAACCCTGTGGTAATACCTGCATACATTATCAGCAAGGGCCTTTTAATTTCATACTGACCAATACAGGCTGTACGTACTGTTTTGGGCCATGCATCTCAATATTCTGATGGCGCCAGATGGTGAAAACTATTGGGATCCCTGTGGTTTAAAGTGAGTTGAAAAACAGTATTGGGAACCCTGTTATATAGCCTGCATACCTTGTGGCACTTTGTGATCTTTGAGCAGGACCTATATGGATATACCAATGGTGCAGCGTGGTAAGGCCTTTTGATAATAGTATATAATATGCATGCACCAAAAAGATTTTTGCTCATGTTAAAAACTGAGATAAAAAAACAGAAATGGCGCACAAACTTCAACTCTATGCGCCTTTGATGGTGTACAAATTATCCAGAAATACTTCCTGATTGTTTACAAAGATGTATAATACTTTTTAGGAAATAAAAGTAACATTATATTATCAATAAAGAAGGTAAAAGTCCACACAAAAACGACACAAAACACGAACATAGCTGCCATCTTGGATTTCAGTTGCTAAAGAGGTCTAGCACTAGTCTGTAATGACTGACCTTGTTCATTGAATTCACATTTTTCAAGTCCTACAAACCCAGCTCAAATGCCGAGGCTAGAGAATAGAGCTAGTAATTCTAAAGAAGGGGAAAGCAAACATAAGTACACAAAGCAGAAAAAAATATCTATGCATATTTCAAAGCTCCTGGAAAATTAAATATGCATGGCCAGTTACTAGTCAAAAAGCTTCTTTGTTTTAATATTTTGGAAATGGCCCATCCAGTTTTCTAAATGGCCCCTAAGTTTTGGATTGGTAGGCCCTTTGACCCCCTGAAAGAAATTCCTGGTCAGAACACTGTGGATTGAGCACTTTCCTTCACATTCAGAATTAAAATCATTTTAAGACTTTCGATAACACCATGTAATATACATGGATCAAATATTTTCCTTCACGTTGAAGAACTGAAATTGTTTTCATATCTAATAACACCTTAATATCACAAGCTGCACCATAAGAATAACGATATGCACAGGCAATTACAGCCCATATGGTCTATATCAGTACAGTGTACGAGGCTGACTCACAAGGTTTCGAGAGGCTGACTCACAAGGTTTTTGGTAAATTATGCACACTCTACCACAGGGTGACCAATATCAAACTGAATTGTCAATTTACCACAGGGTACCATCAACATGATATTTACAATACATGATATTTACAATATTATAGAGGTAATCTGTTCCTATAAATATTAACGTTACCATAATGATATGCACTGCCATCAAATAAGTGTGAATGGCAGCCTTGTTTTTTCCAGAAAAAATAGGCTTCAAGACACAAAATACAACTTATAACTAAGAACTTTGGACTAAGACCTTATAGTGAAACTATACTTTAGGTCCATAAATTATTACAACATTGTTATTGCATTGTTATTGATGGGCGTATGCCTCACCTCTCACTGTGTGCTAATTCACGATGAAATGAAAAATCAACAATATTAATCTGATCCAGAACACACCACCTCAAAAAGCCTTCTATTTGAAAAACAGCAGTCAAGGACTGCACGGGCTACTGTTATATAACAGAATCATGTGGATATGTGAATATTTGTTTGTTGGATGAAAAAAGAGACCTCTTTTTAATTAATTTGCTTTCTATATTTTGAGCGTAACTGTCTGTATGAATACCCTACTAGTTATTAGCCCCCCCTCCCTCTCCCCCTGGTTACAAGCCTATGCACCTCTGGTATTTTGTGTTTATTTCACTGATGTACATGAAAGATTGACTTCCAAGATAGCAGAAAAAAAAGCATTTTACTCTTTATCCTCGCCTCTCTTTCCTTGCAGTTATAAGCCTTCCCCCCCCCCCCCTCCAATAAAATTCCCTTACAAATACACATAAGCCCAGGGTTGATACCCAGAATTCTACAATAACTATCCACCCTGTTTGTTTCATTCACTGCCCCACCCACACCTATGGCTTACTGACTTCATTATAATCTTACACTTTAGCTTCACACCCCTTTGTATGAATCATCCACTACTACAACCTTCATTTTCCCACTGTCTCTGTAGTAACATTAGCAATTAAACAATGGTCATATTGATGACCACAGGCTAAGGTATCCACTTTGAATGAAAATTTTTCTTCACTAAAATTCAGTCATTCATAACTTGAAAATTATTTTGAAGCAAACTATTAAGTCCAATGTCAAAAAGATAATAACTCTCCTGTTCAAGTTGTCTTAACGAGTACATAATTAAGCATGGGAGGTTCCATCAAAGTACTACATTCAGGTGTAATGTTTCCATACACATTACTAAACTGTCTTTTTGCAAACAATCAAATGATATTCAAAGAAAATCAAGCAAAGTTTAAATGTTTAGATCCAAAATATTTTTAATTTTGATGACCAGCACTAATTCATGAAACCTCCCACAGCAGAGAGTAATGTTTTGCTCAAGAATGCTTGCTATTTTCATGTAACATACCAGCAAATATGGTTACTAACAAGACTGGGAGAGCAGAGTTAGTTCACTCATAATCATCACCAGCTATTGCTCATCACCTGAAATAAACAGGGGAAATTCAAATTTAAGAAAATGATGAATTATAAATTGATTAATATCTAAAGTCAGTCTAGGTTGGACATTTCTGTTGAGGCGAGTGCTTAAAATAATACATGTAGCTGTTCAGTTGATGGTCAGGACAACATGCCAAATTTGTTTTGGATCGGTCACATCACAGGAAAAATCCTTCAATTCCCAATTATCTGGGAGCCCTGTGGGGTACACAGATGCCCATATGCATTTATATACTGAGGTGACAGAATCAAATGAATGTTTTCATAATAACAGGGATTGAATGGGAATTAACTCCTCTCAAAAAAAAAGGGAATAAAATACATGTGTTTCCTTGATGGAACTCCAATGCTCCCTTTTCTTTTTCACTAAAAATACAGCTGTGTTTTATGAGTGAAGAATGTGCAGCTTGAACCATACAAATATAAATCTTATAATGGTATCTTAATGGTATCTCTAAATACAGTAGCTGACTCATAAACGAGACTAAGCTTGTACAAACAAGTTTGTGGTTTTCAAAAACAGCCGTATGCAACGAATGTAAACTGGTGTGTTATGGTTCTATAAATTGCCCCTAATCCCTTATACAGTACAGCTCAGAAGTTTGTCACAGTAATGCACATCTATGGATTATGCACTCCCTTAGCAGACTACACTCGAAATAATGTAGTCTGTCAATCCGTGTGTACATGTAGTCCACTCTAAATGTCTAGCAAAATTAACACAGCCCAATAGCTCATTAACTTCAGTGTCATTCCCAAGCGATCCGTGGTGTATTTGTTGTCATATGTAATTTATAATCCTTAATGTTTTTCTTTTTCTACATAAACATTGGCTCTGTGCACACTGTTGGTGTAAATGAAAATCCTAAATTTCTCACTTTTTCTGATCACTGAATAAGCTACAAAATTAAAGATAATGACAAAAGCAAGTATATTAGAACAGCAAACACAGAAGTATACTCCTTCATAACTTAAAGAAGCAAAATTTATTATGAATGAGATAAGTTGACCAGCATTACTTGTGAAACCTCCCACAGCAGATAGTAATGCAATGCTCAAGACTATTTGCTATTTTCATGTACAGTACAAAAATAATACATATAACATACCAGCAAATACGGTTATCAATGAGAGCAGAATAAATCAATCATATTCATTGCCATATTTTGTTCCTCACCTGAAAATTAATAGGGGAATTTTAAATTTAAGATAATCATGAATGATAAATTCATCAATATCTAGACATAAGTCTGTCTAGAGTGAATTTTTTCCATAAACCAGTCCAGTGCTAAAAATAAGGACTGATCAGTTGCCAGTCATAACAACCAGTCAATTAGTTTTAGCTCAGTCATATCAAAAGGAAAATTTCTTCAATTATGAATTCAAAAACATTGGAGGGGGGGAGGCGGAAAAAAAATGGGGAAAGACTAAACCCAGACTTGGTAAATTATTGTGATCGATTTTTATGGATGACAATAATTTCCCAACAAACACTCACAAATGGGAATTAAATAAATGTTTTCCCAGTCATGCGAACGGAATGAGAATTTATTGCCAACTAAAACTCCCAACTGGGAATCAAATAAATATGTTTTCATAATAATGGGAATGGAATAGAAATTTATTCCTAAAAAAAGAACTGACTTCATTTTTCACTAAAAATATGACTGTGTTTTATGAGTAAAGACTCATTTGTACAGGGCTAGCTTCATTTAAAAGCAAACCATTTTTGAAAGTCAATTGTAATGTAAATAATGTGCAGCTTGAAGCATGCCAATGTGTTGAAATCCCACAATTGTAATGTTATCTGTCAATAGCTGACTCAAAAACAAGGCCAAGCCTGTACAAATGAGTTTGTGGTCTTCAAAAATATCAGTAAACTAGTGTGTTATGGTATAAGCAGTATAAACCTTTAAAACTTAAGAACCAACATATGATAGTATAAGCGGGATAAGTCACTAGTTTAGCAACCAACAAGCACAAAGTAGCGAGGACAATGACTTATCATGGCATCGGTCTAATCAATATTTTTTTGGAAACAAATTTGTATATTGTTTTCTATGAGCTTAATTCTTTAAAAAAAATTGTCACAAAACACTCCTAAAAACATATATAATAAGCCGACATTTTATAATTTTGTTGTTGTCTTTATATTATCTAGGGAAGGGTGGGTAAGCAAAGGTTCTTGCCCGTGCCCCGGGGGTTTTTGTCTTCAAAATACGAAGAAAATAAGTCTTAGAAACTCTTTTAAATATACAGAAAAATGAACGATATTCGAAAAAAAGATTTAAAATACATCTTTAAGACCGCTCAAACATAAATAAACCATCTTCTAGAACACAAAATGTGTTTGAAACTAGCTTTTACTGGGACGACAAACGACCTCTGCACACGTGCCAAAATAAATACTTGCCAACTCAACAAATATACCGCAAATATTGGGAAAAAGGCCTACAAAGAAGCATGAATACTGTAATGAAATATTTAAAGTGTTTTGTTAAGGTTTTCAACGTTTCTTACCCTCTACATAGCGACTTTCAAATAGCATAGAGCTTTTCAAAGCTTCCAAAATCCGCCAATATGTTTCTCTTGCTGATGTAACGCCGAAAGGCATGACGGGACATCTGTATGGCATACCCGGCCCCATCATACCTTGCGCATTAATTTTAAAATATGATGATGATGATGATGATAATAATGATACTTCATTCAAATAATCATGGAAGAACACAAGGCTAATAATATTTAAAAGAATAATGTATCTACCAGCAAAATTTTTAACAGCAATTTATTTTTAAATAATTAATGATAATTAATTATTTATTAATTCATAATTTATATATTTTAGTTTAATTTTGCTCCATATCGCCATTTTCCTTTACATTTACCCATATTTGGATTCTGCTTTAGACCCAAGATTTAAGCCCCAACTTTAAAAATTTACATCACCGTAAATGAATTTCTTAACACTAACCTTAACCCTAACCTGAACCCTAACCCTAACAATAAATCTTACCCAAGAAAACCTTAACCCTAACCCTAACGCTATTAATGAACCCCGGCTAACCCTAACCCTAACCCTCCCAAACTCTTAACCCTAACCCTAACGCGATTAATGAACCTGGCTAACCCTAACCCTAACCCTCCCAAACTCTTAACCCTAACGCTAAATTTTACCTCAACCCTAAGCAATTTTCGTATGACTATAAAAAAGTCAGAGCCGATATGAGTGCCTTTACCGTAACCGTGTTCTTTTCTAGAATTTTGATTGGCGGATTTTTTCTCGCGTAATGGGATTGTTTATTCTGTTGGTATTCCGTGCTGTGCTTCGGGCTTTTGATTATATGGATAGTTTTCTCGGATTTCCGTGATTCTATGATCGGAAAATAAGCTGACGTCATTCATCTTTGAGGTCCCATAAGAGGAGCTATTCATATTCGCATTTCCTCAACGTTACAGGGCCGTAGCCACCGATACGGTTGGTCCGGTTTCAACCTAACCAACTTTCGGGGGGGGGGGGGGGGGGGGGGGGAATTAGAAAAAAGTTCAAAAAATAAATAAAAATTAGAAAAATCATTAAAAAAAGATTTCAAAGATGATTAGAAGAAAAATGAATAAACACTTCTCACGTGATATCGATGTCATTAATTTGGCGGGAAATCCGCAATATGTGTGTGTGAGCCTCCACCCCTCCCTTGAAAACCGAACCAATCAAAAGTGGGTGGCCACGGCCCTGCGTTACTGTAAATATTTGGTATCCCCATAATGCTAGCATGCGTGGCGGCTTTTTGGGATTTGGAAGGAGGGAAAAAGGAGAGAAGAAAGGAGAAAGGAGAGTCTCCATAACATTATTTTATCTCTTAGAAAATAATATTTTACTCATTTAGAAAATGAGCAACTGACTCCCCTTTTGGAGCCAAATCGCAGGTTATTGATTGACTGCGAGTATTCCCAAGAGAGTAAGAAGACAAAAGCATAATGGCCACCAACGGTCCCACGAGGAGCTTTGAAGACGGAACGGAGTATTAAATTGTGATGCTTGGTCATCTTGCACAAGTGTTTTTCATATCTCAGTATTAAAAGATAAAAAACACAGTACGCCGTAGTCAGTAATTTATTTACTTCAACGATATTTCGGTTTACAATTATTTCTCAATATTCGTGTTAGTTTCGAAAATCAGTCATGTGGATGAATAAATTTTATCTCAGTGAGTGAGGTAGAAGCAACTGAAATGTTTCAACATAGTAAAATATGGTTTCAAGAAGTCACTTCAGATAAACAAATGTATTTCATATAGAAAATAATGAATAATATTTTACCCCTTCAGAGCATGAGCAACTGGTTTTAGAATTCTAAATTATAATTTTCTAAGGAATAATATGCCTCTTAGGAGAAAGAAAACACACGTTTTGCCACTTATGACTTGAAGTCGTTACTAAGCCACTTCAAAATTGTTCAAGAATAGAGGTTACAGACATTTTAAAATGTTTTTTCTTCATAGCATAATTTTGTATCTAATTGTTGAAGGTAGAGAATACTAGTAAATCCTGGCAATAAGTTGTGGCAACATTTTAGCGATTTTGTGTGATTAGACCCGGAAATACGTCACAACTTAAAAGCACTATAACTTATCTCTGTGAGAACTCTGTGAGTGACGTTGAAGCCAGTAAAATGTTTCAAAAGTTAAAGACATAAATATATTTTTATCTCTTAGAAAATCGTAATTTACTTCTCCAATTCATATGCAACTAATTTAGGAAAACTACATTTTAATTTTCTGAGTCGTTTTTGACCTTGAAAACGAGAACACGCGTTTTTATACTTTGACTTGAAGCTCTCCAAGTTGGTTTAAAACTCATTCGCGATTAATAAATTATCTCTGTGAGTAACGTTGAAGCCAGTAAAATGTTTCAAGAGCTCATTTTATATAAATAGATTTTTTTTTATCTTGGAAAATCGTAAGTTACTTATCCAATTCATAGCCAGCTTATTCTAGAAAACTAAATTGTACGTTTTTGCGCTTTTGGCTTCGCGCTATTAAGTGGTTCAAAACTTATTCGCGATGAGTAGTCAAATGTTTCAAAAGCTCTCTTGCAGATAAATATATTTTTTTGTCTTAGGAAATCGTAATTTACTTTTCAAACTCATAGGCAACTAGTTTTACAAAACTATTTTCTAATCTTCTGATCCGTTTTTGAACTATTTTTAGAAGGAAAACACACGTCTTGCAATGTTGACATGAAGCTCACTAAGCTGGTTCAGGAATCATTCGCGATGAATAAATTATCTCTGTGAGTGACGTTGAAGCCAGTAAAAAGTTTCAAAAGCTCACTCGAGATGAATATAATTTTTTCTTCTTGAAATTATAAATTACTACTCCAACTTATAGCCAACTAGTTTTAGAAAAACAAATTCTAATTTTCGGATCCGTTTTTGAACTACCTTGAGAAAGAAAACACACGTTTTAGTACTTTTGACTTCAAGCTCACAAAGTCGGTACAAAGTTCATGTAAAATGAATAAATTATCTCTGTGAGTGACGTTGAAGCCAGTAAATTGTTTCAAAAGCTCTCTTCCAGATAAATAGATTTTTTTATCTTAGAAAATTGTAATTTACTTCTCCCATTCGTATGCAACTAGTTTTGGAAAACTAATTTTTAATTTTCTTATCCATTTTTGAGCTATTTTGAGAAAGAAAACACGCGTTTTGTTACTTTGACTTGAAGCTCACCAAGTTGGTTCAAAACTCATTCGCGATGAATAAATTATCTGTGTGAATGACGTTGAAGCCAGTAGAATGTTTCAAAAGCTCACTCGAGATGAATAGAATTTTTTCTCTTGCGATATCGTAACTTACTTCTCCAACTCATAGGCAACTAGTTTTAGAAAACTAAAGTCTAATTTTCTGAGCCATTTCTGAACTGTCCCGAAATGGAAAACGCGCATTTTCGCACTTTTGACTTGAAGCTCACCAAGTTGGTTCAAAGTTCTTGTGGGATCAATAAATTATCTCTGTGTATGAGATTGAAGCCAATAAAATGTTTCAAGTGATAAAGCTTTCAGAGAAATAAAAATTTTTCTCCTAGAAAATTGTAATTTATACTCCTTCAGTTCATAGGCACGTACGAGAATCGTTTTGTGTTTTTATTGTTTGAAAGTGAATTTATTAAAAGTGTATTGTTTGACCCATTCCGTAGATAAAAAATGCACTAGAAAAAATTTTTTCGCGAGCGCCTTTGGTGAGGATGTCCACTGTGAGTGTACATAAATAAGAGCGACATTAGATACCATAGTGGAATCATATAGAAAAACAAAGCCACGCGAAAAAAATGTTCTAGTGCATTTTGTATCGATGTTTTTACTTTTTCGTACTACGGAGGACATTATCTTGACCTCGAATTAAATAATAATAATTAAATATTTAGTGTGAAAGTCATAAAACCCGTGAAATAGATATTTGACTAATACACTTTAGTAGCCCCTAATTCCATTGTTTTTTTTGTGTGTGTGTGTATATGTGTGTCTATTTGACTATTACACGTTGACTAGTATTTTTTATTTCACGGGTTAATTAAATGCCTTCACAATTTTTCCGATTTAATTTTTACAATTTATTTTATCTAAATTGGGCTCCCTGTGGTCCGACAAACAAACTCGAATTATTCATAATATTTTTCAGTAGTGAGAATTTATTTATTAATCTACCTTTGGAATGCATCGGTTCTAAGGCAGACATTTACAAATTTTAGCAATCGCTGTCTGTTCAATGCTGTATGTCAAAAACACATTTTAGCTTTTCCGACGTAGCAACAGTAACTACGGGGTTGGAACGATGAATGCGGGATCGGTGTATTGGGTTGCCTGTGTCGAGACGCGTGGCAGCTTTTTTCGCACGAGTGAACATGGCGAGGGAGAAGTGCTTGAAATTCTCTGTTTTCTTGTCCCAAACTATCACTTATGACTGATTTTGGAAAGAGAAGACTACAATGAATACTTTACGAGAGTATTTTGGTATTTTTTTGGGTCAGAGGATCGTGAAAGATGGATTTATTGAATGAAGACAGGCGTGATTCAGGTAAGATGGCCGTCGGTGTGACTGAACTCACATTAGTTGAAGTCGTTTTGTGTCCTTTGAGACAAAATTGTCAACTATTTTCAAGTGTCAACAGGCTTGAGTCTTTGATAAACAGTATTTAATATCGTAACGTTAATAATTGTGTAGTTTATCGTTCAAAGATCGTGATTTTGTGTGGAAATAAGACTATTTTTTAAAACAGCTGAAACAATACGAGCAAACAAACGTTAGATGAGGCTTTTGATTTACCTCTATTTTATACCTCGATTTACGACATATAACTATTAACTATGATCAAAATATTTAATTAGGTGCAAAAGTCCTTAAACTTTTGCTTTAAAATTTTTTGTTTATCGAGATATTATGAACACGAATGGAAAGCGCGGGAAGATCGGCTTTGCATCTTCGCATCAGTCATTGACTTCGATGAGTGTTTTTTGAATCTATTGCTCAACTTAAATTTTGCTTTTTCACTCACTATACACAACAACAACTTACTTAGGACTACAACAATTTATGCCCGTCATAACAGCTCGCATTTCGTGTTTAACTAGAAACTAAAGTTCGCGCTCAACCATGAACGGTATTTCTCACGAAAGGAAAACAAGGAATTTTGATGACGTTCGAGCTTTTAAATTATAAAGACCTTGATAAGCACATTTTCTAAAGGTTCTGTTGATTTTTTTAAAAATTTTTGGGATGTAAATGCACGAGATTGAGTTTATTTTTATTTTTAGGTAAAAAGCAATCCAAAACTCAACTCCTCCAGTCGTGTTTTCATCTCTCTGTGAAGCAATATAACGGTATTTTAATTTTAGTTTTGCTCATTAACGTCTGTAAAAGGCTTTTAAAATAAGCTTTTAAAGGCTTTTAATGATTTCTATTGGAATGCAATATCATTGAATAATATATATAATATATATTTAATAAATCTAATATTTATCATGGTTTAATTATTCATATTTGCTGCTGGAGGTTTAAGTTGGCAGCTATGAACCATAAGGACGTATTAATAATATTTATTAAACCTTTTATTAAAAAAATATTTGTCACAAATGACAATGGAGTGCAATATCAATGATTTATCGCGGATCTATGCAGTCAATAGACAAATGAAAGATTTAAAACAGCCTTGGGGTGGTCTAATTATGAGGATAAGTGCTAAAGAGTATGGCAGCCAATAGGTGAGAGCGAGGCCAACATCAGTGTTTGTGGTACTTGGGGCAAGATCTTTGAGGCAACCCTGGCCATGTGTTATTCTCAGACAGGCCAGCATTTTCCTTGTGGCATGCGATGCTGTGATGGCTGCGTGAACACCATGAGCATTTATGAGAGTAACATCAAGGAGAATAAGGGGACGAGAAGTGCCCCTTAGTCCATGAAATGCAGATGGGTTGCAATAATTGACTTGGTGATGAGCCGGCTGTATATAAGTTGTAGAGTTGTACCTTAATCTGTGACCAGTCAGATGATTGCTCAGCGGAGGTGTGCTCTCAGAAGGCCTGGTGACATGACAGCCAGGCACGTCCCCCAAAAAGGCGAGAGGTGCGTAGAGTTAAAAGCTTGCACTGGTTCAGATCTTTCCAGTGATGAGGAAAGAATGAGGTAAGAACCATGGTGAATATTGGGAAGGCTTCAGTTCAGCTGACAATATATTCAAAATGGCTTTTGGGGGGGGGGGGGGGTGGGTAGTTAGAACTGAACCCATCCAGCATCAACTGGGGCGGGTTTTCAGAAACTGGCATCAGATTACATGGCAATAAATTGTTTAGATCAACATATCTCTCAGATACAATTTGCTGACAATTTTCACCAATTTTGCCGGGACAGGAGAATAGCCTGGACCTTTCATGAAGGGCTGATATACCCATAGCACAATTTTAGAGGCAGAGGAAAGGGTCATCGGCATAGTTGAGCATGAATTCATTGTAGGATATAACAAAGTTCCTGAGGCTGGCAGTGTAAATGAAGATAAAAAGGAAGCTAATTTCCTAGACTAAATACTTATGAAAAATGAAAGAACTGCCTTAGACTTTCGCTACCAAATAAATGACAATAATTTGAGATTGATGCTTCTTTGACGATTGGTTGTGGAAAAGAGGTCAAGTGATCAAGTTGCAGTGTATTTGATTAAGAATTAAGTTAATAAACAACCTTAGAACAATATAAACATACGAACATTACAGATCACGTGGTTGCATGTGAAAACTGTGTGAAAAAATGCGGTTATCATGTGAATAACCAGGAAACGGAATATATATCTCTCTCTATATATGTACATATATACATACTATGTATATATATATATATATATTATTTTATTTTTTATTTTATCATCTTTATTGGTCTACATCATATTAACTTAACAACAGACATCTAAATCGTTATAAAAATCACAAGGAAAGAAGAAAAAAAAATTGAGAAGCAGGCCAAAAGGAAAGGTACAAATGGGACATTAAGTCCCATGTAAGGCACCCTCCAGATAAAACCTAAAAATTATCCTTAAGAAAAAATGAAAAAGGGAAAAAAAAAAATTCTAAACATACAATAAGCTACTGTTGCCAATGGCAACCACAATTGCGGGCTAGACCCCAAGTACAAATATTATTGCCATCAAAAATATTGAACAGTTCATCTTTATAGACTTTAATGATAGCGGCCTTAAAGGTCTTTATACTTAGAAAGTCAGTTGCTTGTATTGATTTCCAAATCAAATTCCATAATTAATACTACGATTCAAGACAGAGGCCTGACAGTAGCTGAGGTGG
>WHPX01000262.1:0-201911 GCA_011057435.1 Actinia equina
ATGCTAAGATCTTAGCTCTAATTGTGACCGCCATCAACCCATTCAGCAACCACAGTCCTATTGAGTTTTCAAAGAACCTCGGTCTATTTTTCTATTATTTGTAATATTTGCCTAGATACTCCAAAAATAAAATGTTTTGCTTTAGTTGATATAATATGAAATATTGTGAAATTCTAAAAAAATTTCTTTTGTCACTAAGTGAAAATAAAGAAAACTCAGAGTCTACGATTTATATTTTATTTTTCCACCAATGAGTTCATCAACATGTTAGTAGTCAATCACTATCTAGTGCGCCCTTCAGCAAAATAATAGAAAATAAGCCACGCCAAGTAATTAACTGAATCAGTTATAAAATCGTTCAATGGCCCTGTAGAATACTAATATAACAAGCCTTCTGCAATGTTAATAACAACATACCTATGCAAGATTGTAAATGGATATTTGATCTCCGTTCACTTTCGGTCGCGAATAAAGAGCTCAGAGGTATGTGAGAGGCGAGTGTACGCCTTTCACTTGCTTTCAGTTCAACCTCGTTGAGCTGCGCCACTGCTGTACTTGCGGTGGTGATAAGCGATGACAAGTGTTTTTTTTTCTTGTTTTTTTTTTTTTTTTTTTTTTTTTTTTGTTTTGTACTGCCGCTAGTTGATTCTTATACTTACAATCTGACCTCCTTGCCTCTTCTCTCATGTTGAATTTCCAGCTCCTCGTCAAACGTTCGCTCCATCATACCCATATATGTGGTTAAGAAACACACCCTTTCCTACCACTTGTACTTCTTTCAGTGAGAAAATGACAGAAGCACAAGTGGCAGAAACAGATATGTCATAAGGGTATTGAAGTAGAAGTCCATCATGGATCCAACATCCAAAACTTGCATCCTGGGACCCGTTAGAAAGATGTTGCTAGATTGATAAATCCACTATACTCTTAGTTTAACAAATTCACTATTACTACGAAGGAAACCTCAAAAAAACCGAATCGATGTAACTGTTGGATACGATTTCAAGGAAGTCAGTCATTCAAGAAAAGTGATCAACGAAAAAAAACCTTCACATTTTACCGAAGCCTGCAAGGAACCAACCTCTTGGCTGATCTAATTCACAGATTGAATTGGAATTTAGCGTGTTGGGCTTTACGGAGGGAGGAAGACCGGAGAACCTGGAAAAAAGCCCTCGTATCATAAAGGGAAAGATCCAAAGCAAGACGAGTCCAAATAACACAAAGCTAAAGCAAAGGAACGAGCTGCGATGTGACTAGTTTTGTGGGCCGGATTTCATGGAACTTGAATGCCATCTTGTCGTAAATTTTACTATCAGTGTCCTCTTTCGCCAAGAAAATAATAAGAGCAGAATCTCCGAGAAAAGTATCTTTTCTTTGATCCATCCCTAAATTGTGAATCTAGAAATAGCATGAAACATCGTTCAAAAAAGACATCAATTGCCAGTGTCATCAGAGAAACTGCAAATGACTCTCTCCATCACTAGCAAGCGAGCTAATCCTTCACCTTCGTGATCTAAAAGACTTTGCTAACTAGCTTATATCGCAAATCCACTCCACCAAAAGGGATAGTACCTCGAGGTCAAAGTCAGCCACGTTTCAAGAGTTAGTTTGACCATTTAAGCTATTGTTCTGCTTTATTAAACGGCATCGTTTGATGTCTCAAGTGCACCTGTACGTCATGCAGGCAGTCTTATTTTTAGTCTTTAAAACCTTCAATTCTTTTTGCAAGCTTGGGAAATGTTTTGTGTTGGATGAACAGGTTTTTGTAGTCATATTGTACTTGATACAATAAAAAAAACTGTAAAAGAAAAAAGGTTTGATCCTATACTTTTTGGGAATTTTCGCATGAGAAATCTTGGAGTAATCTTTTGTTATCGTAAAGTGCCCCAATTCAATTACATAACTAAAACGATTCAATTAATAGGAATGATGAAACGATGTGACAGAAAACAATTTTACAGTGTGCATAAAGAACATGAAGTCTCATAATTAAGGTTTTTATTCATTTCAATAATCAAACGCCAACAGGCACAATTACCAACCATCGCGGTGCCATCCAAAGATATCAATTCACTTTCCGCAGTCAACACACTGTACAACCAAATACCAATATCAATTAATAGCTGTTGATATAGTCTGTGCCTAAGGAACTGATGAATCGTCTAATATGGGCTGATATTTATTACTCGATTGGAAGCATACCACGCTCAATTTAGACCTAACTGTTATTGGTTGCTTGTTGGATATTGAGCACAGCATAGGAAATAGTAGTTCCTTCGTCGGAGATAAACTATAAGATAACAAAAGCTAGAAATCTAGACTATATGTAACCTATTATATTGTAGCTAATAGCTGTCTTTTTCAACAAATATATGGTGCTTTTCTTGTCGACTGAGGGAGATTTTGAACTCAATTAAACGGATCTTAATCCTCGATCTAACCTAAAATATTTGATGAAAATCTCCTCAAAATATAGATTTTCATTGCAAGTTTTTTCATTTATTTACTCCAGTTCTTTTATTGACCGTTGTTGAAATACTAGTCGGCAAACGAGACTTGAAACTTCGCGGGTCGCACTTCAACGATAATGCCGGAAATGACAATGCTGTAACTGTAGTTTCTGATACAGTCTCTTTAGGAAATGATGTGTAATAGCTATTGGGCTTTGTCTATCTTTCTTTCTCTATCCTTAATTGATGCATTTTTTATTACCACTATAGTGCTACAGTCTAACCCTACGGATCTCTGATTGGTTCACACTGGAAGCCACTTAAGAGCGGGGATAAGTAAATGTCGACCAGAGGTGTGCAAAATGAAAAAATCGAAAATTCCCAAAATATTTCCAAAGATAGGTTTTGGTGAGTTAGTACACCTTTTGCTGTTCATTAAGAGAAAATGTACATTCATTTGTGCCAATAGTTGTATCAATAACGTGTAATGTACTTTCATCAACACCACAAGTAACATCATTAGCGCGGACCAACTTTCAATAACGATATTTGAATATACGTGTACATTCATAGGCATCAATGTACAATCAATAGCGCGTTTGTACATTCATATGCGCGGATTGTATTTTCTGAGTTTGCCTAATGGTCGTGGGTCGTGGGTACGAAGTCGTGGGTCGTGGGTACGAAGTCGTGGGTTCCAATTTTTTTCCAAATTTATCATTTATAAATTTAAATTTATCACTATACTTCCAAAACGAAATCGTGTGGCTTTGTTCCTATAAATTCGGTGTAATTGTGGGTTGTTCAAGGTAGTCTGTGTCTGATTTGCGTGACAGTGTTATAAAAATACACCAAAATTGGTGGCCTGGAAAACCTTTTAGCACTTTCTTACATTTCATTTATATTGGCCTTGCTGTTCAAACATAATTTTTTTTGTCGTTGCGAGAAAGCTTGTTTCACTATTTCTTAGTAGTTTTCTATATTAGTATGGAAATCCTGAGTAAACGACTCGAAAGTGCGGGGTTTATCGTTACCTTCGACTCCAAGGTTGATAGGGACTGCTTTTATGCAGCGGCAGCGTATCAGTTGGGCTTAAATACCAAGAAGATCAAAGAAGTTATATTTAGTAACTTAGAGAAGAACCGATTTGATGTAAGTATAATCAAAACGATGTTTTATTCTTGATTTTGCGGGTCTATACCTAAATTATAAGGAAAGTAGAAATTCCAATAGAGTCAGCTCTCTAAAAATCATGTCCACCAACTACATGGAATGAATAATCGCCGGTTTAGGAGATTCCAACACGTGTCTCCATCTTCATCTTCATCACCAGTCTCAAACCTTTTATTCAGTTTTATTGGAACCAAATTTTAATTTCATGTCTTAATGTATACGAGAGATCTAGTATCTTTTCGTATGGGGTGCGACTGGAAAGTGCCTAGCTATGCCATAGATTGAAATATTTTACTCTGCATTGCTCACGCTGTGTGGACCCTACAAAAACTTTTTTGAATTTCGAATCATTCTCAACACACTTCTAATTCGATCGCTTTTCACATAGTCTATTTTTGCTTCTAATTGTTGGTGTAAAGTTTATGGAAATATCTGATAAGATGTTCCTTTCGTTTTCTATTATCAAGCCAAAACTCAAAATATTTGCTTTTAACAACTCCCAATGACAAACAAGAAATATGTGACCCAAGAGGTCAAGATTTGCGTGACTAGCTAATTTTGAGGACAGCAAAGTTCGGGGATTTTATAGACGTTACCGGTTAATCCTGGTTCAGAGCTTGGTTTGCCTTTTCAAAAAAAGGAAAAACCCAGAGTTATAACGCGGCGAGCTTGCGCAGTTTTGAGAACCACCTTACTGAGAACCACTTTGCATAGTAGAGTCGATATTTAAACCTATAAAAAAACCTATAAACTAATAATAGAGACAAAAAGCTATAAGCTTTACGTTAATACTTCGAGTCGAGTTCGCGAATTTACAGGAAGAAAGCTACACAATCTCGTTTTAGAAGAATAGTGAAGAAATGATAAATTTGGAAATTTGGGGAAAAAATGGAACCCACGACTTTGTACCCACGACCCACGACTTCGTACCCACGACCCACGACTTTGTACCCACGACCCACGACCCACGACCCACGACCCACGACTCACGACCATTAGGCAAACTCGTATTTTCTTGTGCGCGAAATTCAACTTCAATAACACCAAATGACAAACAATTGCATTTATGGACAATCATTTACCCAAAAGTGAAAATTCATTAGTGCTATTAGCATAACCATTGACAATCTATAATGCGTTTGGACAATCATGAGGGTCAATGTTATATTCTATAGCGTGGTTCGACAAACATTTGCATGATTCGAATGAACAATAAGAAAAATAAAACAATCATTAGCGATTTTTTATCTATTTTAGCCTTTAATTTCTTCGCCATTTATACATCTTGGCAAATACGTTTGCATATAACTGAACCACTGACCACATTTAGCGATAGTGATAGTTGCCACATTTCTCTGGAGCCCTTCCATTAGCAACTGCGTTCTATAGTGACCTAGAGCAATCCCTTGTCGTCTTGCCTCAGCCCGATCGTTCGTATGTTGTTGGATCTCTGGACGGCTGATGTCGGCTTTGATTGCTGCTTTAAGTGAGCTAATTGCTATTCTCCTACGCAGCCGCTATTATGGAAGGCAGTTACCTGAGTTTTTTTATATGTTTTAAAGTGATAAACAAAAATCGCTGATTGTTTTATTTCTCTTATTGTTCATTCGAATCATGCAAATGTTTGTCGAACCACGCTATAGAATATAACATTGACCCTCATGATTGTCCAAACGCATTATAGATTGTCAATGATTATGCTAATAGCACTAATGAATTTTCACTTTTAGGTAAATGATTGTCCATAAATGCTACTGTTTGTCAATTGGTGTTATTGAAGTTGAATTTCGCGCAAAAGAAAATACAATCCGCGCATATGAATGTACAAACGCGCTATTGATTGTCCATTGATGCCTATGAATGTACACGCATATTCAAATATCGTTATTGAAAGTTGATCCGCGCTAATGATGTTACTTGTGGTGTTAATGAAAGTACATTACACGTTATTGATACAACTATTGGCACAAATGAATGTACATTTTCTCTTAATGAACAGCAAAAGGTGTAATGGAAAAAATATAGAAATGTTCACAGGATTTTTGGTTTTCGCGAAAGACGGCGTTTTCTATACGACAGCTTCACACCCGCTTTACACCTGCCTCAGACCGGTATCAATTAGAAAATCCATAAAAAATTGAGGAAAGAATATATTTCGCCACTAATCCCCGAATTTTATAGAGGAATAACTTCTTAGTACTTTTGCTTAGTTTCATTGATTTTAATTAAATTCTCAATATTTTCAGAATTTTTAAATATATTTGTATTTCTGTTCCGTTTCGGCATGTCAAATTGAACGCTAAATCGAAAGGCTGAAAAAGGGCATTGCTACATGCCCTGAGGTTATAAAACTATATTCCCTTGAAAGAATGATGTTTCTTCTTAGAGAAAACGTAATAAAATTTTTGGGCTACTGAAACAACGAATTTTCAGCGCCCTTTTTCTGAGCCTACCTGACGTCCAAAACAGCCACTTTGTCACGGTCACGCGATACGCTAAATTAACTAAGCGCGAGAAATAAAAATTATCCGACTAAATTTGCCTCAGTCGAATGATCTAAAATAAAGATATTCAACCTTTTCTAACATATCATTACTTGACCAAGTGAAATTGGAAGCTTTTAGATGCTGTTTGATGCCGAAACACCTAAATTAGTCTATTATAGTCAGTATATTATTCCCTCGATATATGTCGATGATTTAGTAAAACTTCTTTTTTTCCTGAAATGCTCCACATCAGTTTTCCAAATCAAATTGTGAGAATTATGATGTTAATAAGAAAAGGCATAACATATTTATGATGTATGTGGTACCTTTTGGAGTGGTTTATTGTCATGAAAAACTTCATAAAGACTGGAACGGTCAAAAGTGATGCACATCGTACAAGTCCCATGGCGTCGATTGCGTTACACACAGGCAGCCCAAAAACGTATTGGAAAAAAAATTGTTTTTGAAAAAAGATTTTTCTTTTATCCCTGTTTCCAAACTAGACAAGTTTATGTCCATTTAAAATAAAAACTTGTACTTTTCGAAACTATTTAGTGAGTGTAAATGAAACTGTTCCTTACCGACATAATATAATAAATTGCTTTCAAGTAAGTTTTTGGGTTTGTTTGTTTTATACCAAGTATCAAAAACATCAAACAAGAAAACAAAGTCTTACATGTAATTTGTTGAACCATAAATTGACTTTTCATTCCTTATTTTTTTCTCTTTTTGAAAACAAGATAATATAAATTTATGTTTACTTAAAATATAACAATAAAATTTTACTTTTCGAAACTCTCTGAGTGTCAATCAAACTGTTTTTAACACTGCATAATGAGCTGCTGTCGAATTTTTCCTTCACCAAAACCTTCTCTACATTGAAATGGCTTACGCATTACATGGCGTCGTGCGGCTACTCTACGTTTGTTCGTGGTCTGTGTGGTTCCAGTAAATTTAATCCCAGTAATACCCGAGTGCGTGTAACTGGGCAACTGCAAGAAATATATTAAAGGCCACTTGAAAACCTTCAATACTTCTGTGGACTTACATCTAAAGACGGAGGCAGATCTTGTCCTCGCCAGAGCAGGTAAACACTACGATAATTTATTATATCTAGTGCGTTCTAATATCTAGTTTATATCTTATTTCATTATTTGAGCTATGACTAAGGGAAGGGAAGGGGAGTGAAGGGGAGGGAATGGAAGGGAATGGAAGGTAGGGGAGGGGATGGGAGGGAAGGGAGGAAAAGGAAAAGGGAGGAAAGGGAAGGAAAGGGAAGGGTTGGGAAGGAAAGGGAAGGGAAGGTAGGAAGTAGAGTGTCAACTGGTTCGTTGCATTTGTCAACCATGAAAACATGATGTATTTATATTTTCAGCTAATTGCAAACGATGTAGACTTTTATTGAGCAATGGCGACATGCTTGCGCTTCACCTTCACCAGCAAAAGGAATACAAGCGTTGCATGCGTAAATACAGGAAAGTCTTTGGCAAAAGGCTGGGCCTTGAAAACGTCTAGTAGTGGCAAGCGATTCAATGTTATTCAGAAAAGTTATTTGGATGAAAAGTTTGCAATTGGCCAAGAGACTGGGCTGAAAGCCGATCCCGAACAAGTAGCACGCGACATGAGACACGCCAAGACGGAAAATGGAGGTCGTCGTTTCAAATATGAAGAGTTCTTGTCCTCACAGCAAGTAAAATCATATTTTTCCAGAAAGGCAGCCAAAATAAAACAGGGAGACACAGCTCAGGTAGGAGCCACAATTACCACAGACGATAAAGCCAGTGAAGACCAGAGTGCTTACACATCTGCTCGAGATCATATTCTCAGTGAGTGCCAGATGATTCATCCAGTTATCTATGATGCCTATTATCTTTGTGATATATATACAAAAGATAAACTCAAAAAGCTCAGTGTAGCTCTTTTGCGCCATATTTGCGTATATTTTGATTTACAAGTTGATGATCTTCCTGAAAAACGAAAAGCCCCTTACATTAACTTGATTTCTGAGCTTGTGCAAGCATGTTCTTGTGGTGGAAAGGAAGGCTAAAGAGACGGGAGAACTCAATGAAAGAGGAACTCAAAAGAATTTAGAACCTGTTATACAGTACTAACGGCCATATGTATGAGTCACAAAAACTATACAACGAATGTGAATGTACATCTGTTCACGAGCCTGGTAAGGCCTGGTTTTCAATAGCGACACAAATAAGCACAACAGTTTTAAGCTATTAAAATCATTCGAATTATTTTTACCTTCGTTTTGATTGGCCGAGATAACTGCAAATAATTGTCTACAAAGGATATTCTGCTCATGCGCATTACGGTGCAAAGCTTTTTGCCGCAAATAATAATTTACACATGCGCAGTAACGTTGCATTTGTCAACATGGCTCGCTTCGCTGGTATGTTTGACAGATAGCAAAAAAAACCGGCGAACAACGAAAAGAAAACGGAAGGAATAATTTGAATGATAAAACATTTAGTTTTTGGCATCAGCAAATAATTTCTCGCTTGGCACTAGAAACCCACGATATTTTGCTCGATATCGTCCAATATTGCTCATTATCATCCAGGCAATAACCAAGCCGAGCATCAACTTTGAACAAAGTTTGTTAAAAAATAAACAAATGAATAAAAAATCGATTTATGGTTCAACAAATTACATGTAAGACTTTGTTTTCTTGTTTGATGTTTTTGATACTTGGTATAAAACAAACAAACCCAAAAACTTACTTGAAAGCAATTTATTATATTATGTCGGTAAGGAACAGTTTCATTTACACTCACTAAATAGTTTCGAAAAGTACAAGTTTTTATTTTAAATGGACATAAACTTGTCTAGTTTGGAAACAGGGATAAAAGAAAAATCTTTTTTCAAAAACAATTTTTTTTCCAATACGTTTTTGGGCTGCCTGTGTGTAACGCAATCGACGCCATGGGACTTGTACGATGTGCATCACTTTTGACCGTTCCAGTCTTTATGAAGTTTTTCATAACAATAAACCACTCCAAAAGGTACCACATACATCATAAATATGTTATGCCTTTTCTTATTAACATCATAAATCTCACAATTTGATTTGGAAAACTGATGTGGAGCATTTCAGGAAAAAAAGAAGTTTTACTAAATCATCGACATATATCGAGGGAATAATATACTGACTATAATAGACTAATTTAGGTGTTTCGGCATCAAACAGCATCTAAAAGCTTCCAATTTCACTTGGTCAAGTAATGATATGTTAGAAAAGGTTGAATATCTTTATTTTAGATCATTCGACTGAGGCAAATTTAGTCGGATAATTTTTATTTCTCGCGCTTAGTTAATTTAGCGTATCGCGTGACCGTGACAAAGTGGCTGTTTTGGACGTCAGGTAGGCTCAGAAAAAGGGCGCTGAAAATTCGTTGTTTCAGTAGCCCAAAAATTTTATTACGTTTTCTCTAAGAAGAAACATCATTCTTTCAAGGGAATATAGTTTTATAACCTCAGGGCATGTAGCAATGCCCTTTTTCAGCCTTTCGATTTAGCGTTCAATTTGACATGCCGAAACGGAACAGAAATACAAATATATTTAAAAATTCTGAAAATATTGAGAATTTAATTAAAATCAATGAAACTAAGCAAAAGTACTAAGAAGTTATTCCTCTATAAAATTCGGGGATTAGTGGCGAAATATATTCTTTCCTCAATTTTTTATGGATTTTCTAATTGATACCGGTCTGAGGCAGGTGTAAAGCGGGTGTGAAGCTGTCGTATAGAAAACGCCGTCTTTCGCGAAAACCAAAAATCCTGTGAACATTTCTATATTTTTTCCATTACTAACTCACCAAAACCTATCTTTGGAAATATTTTGGGAATTTTCGATTTTTTCATTTTGCACACCTCTGGTCGACATTTACTGATCCCCGCTCTTAAAGGTCACATGCAGCAATATTCGTTCCCTTCGAAATCTCCTTTTCCGATTTCTTGTTGCGCAATGATTCATCGCTCCATGCCCAGTGTTAAAAACACAATCGCACTAAAAGCGAAATGCCTAATATCGTACATCTCTATAGGGAGCAACTTCCTCTCAATGTCACATCTCTATGACAAAGTTGACCGAACCCTGATAGCACGCGGTGTCATTATGCGAGACATTATTACTGCTAATATTGGTGCTCTGTTGGTAGACGGGAGAGGTGAATCTTAAAACTAGCTTTGTCGGGAGGCTTTAAGGGTTTCGCGACAGGAAGGGGGTTACGCTTGTGGATTTGAAATCAGTAAAAACGTGATGTCTACAGATGTGGCTGGCCTTATAGTGATAGTGACTAAGATTTACAAAAATATCACTTAGTTGCTAACTTAACTATACCATAATCTGCTAACTCCATGGAAAGACATAGAATGATTCCATGAGTCTTTGTTTTCGCTCTTTTGTCGATACCGCAGCCCGCAAAAGAGCGCAAACTACGACTTATGGAATCAGTTTTGAGAAAACTTTGCAACACGATTGGTTTTACTGACATATTTCTCACCCAATTTCCAAAACCTATTCCCACACATTTTGATGAAAATGAATATGTATAAGGGTGTCATCTTGTGCGGTACTTTCTAAGGTGCACAAAACTAACTCCAAGACTAAGATCAGCCTAGAGGTCGTTACAGAGTTCGAGAACTGAATATGCTTGAAAGAATTATCGGTGACACACTAAGCTGAAGTCACATTCATAGCGGCTTCGTTGATGGATCAAAGACATTTGGGGATTTCAGCAAACGTATAAAATACTTTGTAAAATTCATTGGCTGAAGGAATTCTTTCTAAAATAACAGCGGTATAAAGGCGAAAGTAGGATTTGTCTCTGCTAAATTCAAATAAAGTAAAACTATCTAAAAGGTATACAGCCTCGTCACTGGAACACATATAGAACTTTAGGAGCATGAAAAAGGACAAGCCATTCGCAAAGAAGTTGTGTAAATTTGTTAAATCTTGAAAATTTACAGCTTAAATTTCTGGCTCAACACAGAGAACCCTGAGGTGAAAGCGATAAAAAAGTCCCCAATATATTTTTTAAAAAGCTGGAACGCCCAACTATTTATCATTAAATTAATGTGTTTTTCAAATGATCATATCTATAAACACCCCGCAAAATTAAACAGTCTTCCAGCAAATGCTTTTTAGCCTCGGAACACCCAGTCATTACCTCAATGATTAGACTATTTTGATCACCGCCCTGTGATAAATAAAATTCTAAAAAGCTTCCTTTGTTGACCCGCTTCGAGATCTAAAAAAACTGAACTGGTGAATATCTTACAAATGTTTCATCTACTTGAAAGAAAAAAGTGATAATATCAACATTAGTGAGGGGAAAAAAAAACACCAATTTAGTGCAAAACTTATAGTAAGCTTGTTTTCGTTGTGTTTGTTTGAATGAATGACTGTCTGTTTCGAAACTTAGAATGCGAAGTTTACAATTATTAGGGTAAAGCAAATGATCAATTCAGGGCAGACTTTCTTTATCTAATAAATAGTAATAATAATTTAATAACGGCCTATTTTGCGCAAAATGCAGAACTAGCAATACTTTATGCAGCATGCGAATTCAATCGCCTCGGGCAAAACGAATCGATCGAAGGAATAACCAAACTACAAAACAACCACACGCATCGTCTTTTCTATTTTTGCTTGGCAATATATAAAAAATGTAGGCCCGAAAGAACAACAAATATAAAATAATGATAAATAACCATGAAATCATTCAGGGAAAGAAGACATACTATTTCGTGAAAATTTCAACGAAAAAAAAGAGATTGAAAATGAAATTTAAATACCAAGTAGAGAGAGAAATTACAACTACATTGAATCGTTGATTGAATCAACGAGACTTTGGAAGGAAAATCCACTATGTTGCAAAACTCGCTTATAAATATATGTGCAATGCATCGTACACAACCTACAAGCCCACCCACGCAAAAAACAATAAATGCAGACATGGTAGTGTCTGATCAAAAGTGTTTTGATCAAGATCTCCAAACATTAAAACATTTCAAATAAAGCTAAACACATAGACCTATAGCTATAATTTTTTTATAAATCTCTAAAATGATTTTCGATACATATTTTTTACAAGGATTTTGTAAAAAAAGAAAAGAAAAAAGAAAAAAAGAAAAAAAAAAGAAAAGAAAAAAACCTTCAAGTAATTACTGAATTCCAAGTTTCTTGATCCAATAAAGGCTACAGGTATCCTGCCCTTATAAGCTCCCAGATCAAGTTTTTATACGCTACAAAATGCTCTCAGCAGTAACGACTATATGTGGTTTAGTTATTTTGTTAAATAAGAACACAACCACTTCCTCACACGATGTTCTCGTTCAAGCAGCTTCGGTATTTGTTTTAAGTCGATAGAGCAGAAGCTTTGCACGAACCCTGCGGACAAAACCGCCCATGCAGACAGGAAAACTGTTAATTTCGATACGCGAGTAGGTGGAAATTTCTTTATTCAAAGTTAATACGAAACAAAAAAACAAATCAAACGCGCAAGGACATTATTGTATAATATGAAGCTACATCACCTATGCTATTTTTCTTCCGAAAGAAATTGTTTTTCTCATAGTTTAAAATACTTCCTGTTTGTTGCAATAGATGCTACAAAAACCAGCTTAGAGTCGACGCATTTAACTAAGATAATGGATCAAGACGATAAGATAGTGACCAAGTTTTTAAGCTGGCAATTTGTCAAAACTAAAGTATTCTTGCTCTGATATTTTAGATTTTAGACTGGATTTCATATGCATTCATATGGATTTTCATAGTGCCAGAACTGAACAATGTTGTTGGATCGATGAGCACTGGGATTTTCAGACTGGGCAAAGGTGCTGTTATATAAGAAAGCATTAAGATCTGATAGGATAAGATAAGGACTTTACCTACTTGAGTGCATCCTTGTTTCAAGAAGGCTTATTGCTTATAGTGAAGCAATGCACCAAATCACCTAGACTTTTAGTTATAAATGGAACGGCGAAGTTCTTAATACTGTTAAATTTGTAACTTTAAGTCCTTACATTTTGAGATTCATTGGCTCATTTTTCGACAACCTGTGGAATTTTCTGGGTCCATCTGGAAGGATTTAACTGCATCCGTAAGAAGGAGTTTAGCAGAATAATGAATATTTTCCCAGTCGTTGCTCAATACCAACGGTTTAAGCACACTGTGACGATATAGACGTCGGCTTGCAATAAAATAACTTTGAAGTACTGTGAAAATGAAACTGTGTGTGTGTGAGGTCGACGTGGGTCATCAACCGTAACAAGGGAAAACAACCAGACTTGATTGAACGATCCAGCCTCTAGAGAAAAAACCAGTTCTTAATTAAATAGCAAAAAATCCTCGTGTTTTGTATCTTTGAGCCTAGCACTTGAGCCGTGTGCGTCAGAAATGCTTGACTTATTCCTAAAAATTATGCTCCTCTTGCTGTCATTGGACAGAAAAAATTATCACGTGACCAATGCCTATGGCCTTCTCGAGTTCTTTCTTCTGTTTCTTCATTGCTGCTATGGATATACTTAAAAGCTCTCAACGCATGATTTCAGTCGTAGAGCCACTTTGCGATGAATTTATCGATGTTAAAAATAAGGCGTTTTGAGTAAGATGCTGCCGGTGATGAATCAGATTTGAATGATTATAAAATGCGTTGAGTGAATAGTATCTCCTAAGGCAATTCCTAGCGATCCATGCATGTCAAAAATGAAACGAAATCCCCAAAAGGTTCCCTAACAGTTATCCTACTAGTGTTATAGGTTTGGCCTCTGTGTTGAACGATATAAATAGTTACTTTCTGCACAAAATCAAGAAGCGAGTTAGTCCATTCATTGGCGTCGCGTTGAAAGAAATTCATGCGAGACAAATCAGTCATGACTAGCTTGGACAAAAAGGCAAAAAACTGGCTCATTTTGACACTAGACGAGTTCCTAAACAATAGACATACACCAAGAAACACAGACCAAGTGATATTTATAGCAAATAATTCAAATTTCATGAACAAAGGTTATCTGGGACCAAGATCCTCCAATACACTGAAAATCCAAAACCCGCCATTTCGATAAGCAAACTGTGGGAAGACGAACGAGACGAGACTTTTGTTTGTCTAAACGAAGAACATGCACCAACGCTTGCGAGCAATAAAAGTGATCAGAATAAATATTTTTTTCCTAGAATACCTAAGAAATAGTATTTAAAAAACGCTTGGATCTGAGGGCTGACCCAAGGAAAAGAATTGAAATTTAACGGCCATTGCTTTCAGGCCGGAATTTTCTTAGTCCAATAATTGAAAAGCTTTCATATTAGTTACTCTCGTTAATTTAGACTTACTTTAGAATAAAGGGAGTATACACGACAATTGTCGTGAAATAGCCGTGGGTAAAAGAGGAAAAGAAACCTTCTTGGTTTCACGTTGTTTTGTTTTGTGTGTGTGTGTGTTTTTCTTTCATTTTTGACTATCATAATTTCGGAGTCTGGGGTGGACGAATATAATGGCGTCTGTTTTCTAGAGGATAGTGAGTTGGTTAGAAAGATTAGAACAGGGACTGCTGGCGATAATTATCAACCAATATCGTTTCTTTATAGCTATATTTTTTACTTAGGCATCCAAGTTTTCATGGCAAATCATTTTTGGTGAAACATTTGTACAATATAAGAGTTATGTGGAAATGCAAGCTTATGTACATCGAGTTTACGAAAAATAAAATAAATCGGAAAAGCTAGAGCCGATGCTTTTCCCACCGATAATGCACAGACTCGAAGGCTTTTTAGGAGAACAAGCCTTTCTTCTATCGAGGAAGGAGAGAAATCATAGATTTGGTCGTGTTCGCTTCTCTTTTCGGGAATGAACAATTAACTAACATTAACTTTGATAAAAATGAATTCCACTTACCACATGTACCTCACTTGACTCGAAATATGTCCCAGAGCGCTCGACAACCAAGAAGTCATCGATAAAACTGCCTCTAAGCATAAAAATTGGCGAGATAAAAAAATAAAATGAGTAGGAAAAGACTTTGAGGTGAAACCAGTGCTCAGAAGCGTGGTTTCAACGGCCGTTTGTACAGATCAAACATGTTCCTGATGTGCCCATGATGTCGTGACTTAATTCATCCTTTTTACAGATTAGATCCTAACACATCACCGATCGCATTTAGAATCACGATCGAAAGAAGCAAAGACCTGAAAACCTAGGCTTAGATTTTGCAATAATTTTGGATGAAGTCCTTAAGGCGCAGCCAGCATTGCTCGGCTCAATTTTGGACTCTGTCTTTCCACAGTAAATAAAGTGATTCACTAGCTACACGAGCCAACTACTACCCATCAGCCAATCAGCTTTCGAGAACGAATAAAATTATCAAAGGCCACTGGCCTACTCACCATACAAAGTCACGAAATGGCTTTGGATACATTTTGTGACCTAAAAGCAGCAATTTTTAATTTGGAATATAAGATTTATATATCCCACAATCGATTTTGATGATTTTGGTCGATTTCCCCCCTAGTTGTTGGATATTTAAGTTGTCGTGATGTGGCTAGTTTTGAGACGTGCTATTTAGTTTTCTGGAGTACATCCGGCACTAGACGTGCTATAGGGCGCTTCTATAGCCCTCCAACCAGGCTGTCAATCAAACCAACGCTGTTAAAAGTCACGATATCAATATAGAATAATGTAAACAACCTCCAACGAGCGAAAAGAAGACGAAGACAAAAACTTATCTTGATCCTCGTCAGATAATCGATGCCACAAATATATTTTTAAGGAAAAAAATATTTTACTGACTCCATTTGAAATGATATGGCTTTTAGTATATCGAGTCTGGTTTGATTCATATACTAAATTTATTCTTTATAATTGCTGGTATATTTCTCATATTTCCTTAATCTCCTAGTAGCCTTTTATCAGCTTCATTTAAAGCTGAAATTCAAATACTGAAATCATAGACTCTGAAATTGCTTTGTCATCATCAGCTTCCCTTTTATTTTCCCAATTTTCCCCAACTGGGCTGGATCTACTTCAACGAATGTGCAAGTAGTAAATGCTAATCATAAGAAGGCGCAAACAAATTAAGCCAAATAAAATTCTACACGTGAGCTATGATTACAATTATCACTGGACACAATATAATGATTTTAGAATGCTTTTACCTATTTCTTGGGCTCGGTTTGTTGAGAACGGAATTGCCAAGGAAGTCGGCGAAGAAACGCCAGAGAATAACTCCAAGTCGCTTTTGAATAAATTACAAAAACGAAAACCAACCACAACCAGATAATATTGTTCACGGGTTTATTTATAGTAGATGATTTGCTGTTCAAATACTAGCTCACGCGACGTTCATCACGTTCACTCACAACATCACGCAATGTTTTTGCTTTACGCGCCCGCAGTCGTATGTGGGCATGATGATCCTTTTCGGACATGCGTAGTAGGGAGAGAAATTCAAGATGGCGGACGAGGTGATTGTTTAGGTGAAAATGCTGTTGAAATTGTTAAGGAGATACCCAATTTTTGAGATTTTTTGAACTATCTATAGGCGGACAAGAGATTTGTGAAGTAAAATCTGCAAATTTAATGCTTAAAACTTTTTTTTTTGCTTAGAATCTTGGAATCTTGGTCTCATTCCAAGAGTGTGCCAATGGGGCCGGTACCCAATTTGTCAGTCAACTGCTAATTTTTTTGGGAGAATGACAGTTAACTGTAATAATTTTTAAGAATATTTTCCTTTTTGGAGAGAGGAAAGTAGGCTCTGCCGATGTAGGACGTTTCCTCTGGTACACCGCCGTCCACGATCGTCCTACTTTTCACCCTCCAAAACAAACAGAAAATAGGTTCTGTTAGCAATGAACAGTACAGTTTTAACTGACAATTATAAAAATAGTACTATTTTTAGGCCAATTGTCAGTTAACTGCTTACCCCATTTGCACCCTCTTTGAAAGTTCCGAGTCATTTTCGAGAATCGTCATCGTAGTCAGGTAAACACAAAGCCTTGAAAACTATGTTAAATTGGCTGGTTATGAAACAGTCCGCCGTTAAATTGGCCTATGTCATTGGCAGATGTCGTTATTGATTGTACAAAAAGAAAGCAAAAACGCATGTCCAATCAATTGAGAAGCATTTTTAATTCACTTTTATCACTGGTGTTAATTTTCTCCTGCAGCGTTTCTGGCGAGTTTTTTTTTTCTTTTCCGAAAACGGATCGACAAGGACGGAGAAATGCTGATAGCAGGGGAGGAGAAACATGAAGAAACAACAAGAAGCTAGAAGGAACTGAGCGGGAAGAGCAAGGAAAAGGGAGAACGGCAGATGACGTAATGTAGTATAGATGACGTCACATATTCTGTAAAATTGAAAAAAAGAATACTTAAAAAAAAAAAAAAGAAAAAAAGAAAAAAAAAAAAAAAGAAAAAACAACAACAACAACAACTTAAAGATTATTCCAAGTCTCAGTTAAATTAACGATTTTCGTCGCGTCCATGTCCATAATGATTGAACTCTGAAACTCTTGCCCGGGGTGTGATGTGAGGTGTGTGCTGTACCCCTTCACAGGTTGAATTTTTGTTTAAACATGTTTAGTGAACTCACAAAACAAGAAACGTAAACCACTTCTATATTAAAAACACTGCGAGTCAAATATAATAGCCAAAAATAGAACAAAAAATTTTAAAAAGCGAGCTTTTAGGATTTTCACGGGTGAATGACGAGGCATCATCCGATTTACTGGTAACCGCTGTTCATGATCGGCGCAGCGAGCACATCAACTTTCAAGTTTAAAATGGCTTCCTTTTTTAGATTTTCTGAGCTTGAAGAACAAATCTCACTAAAAGCTGGCTTCCCGATTCATGTTCTACGGTTTTTGTTATCTTTATTTCTTGGTAAGTCGTACTAGTACACTCCTAATGTTTTCAGTCTGTAGGTCTTCATAAGTTCAAAGTTACAGGTCGTTACGTTCAGTTACGGTCCTTAGTCTGTAAATTTAACCACCCCTTCAATATAGAATAATCCTAATTAAATATTAAAAACGGGTTAATATTAAAATACCCCGAAAGCATAAGATATATAAACAATAATGAATAAACACTGAGTTGCAAGAAAAGATTTCGTGACTTTACGACTTGAGCTGTGAACCTTATGAAGTTAATATTTATCATGCTTTGAATTTCAAACAGAGTTCCAAAAATGGTTATTCTTTCGTCTCTTTGCCCGTATGTTAAGCTAATTTTGATTCAAAAAAACTATCTAAATTCATTCTAGGTAGCTGTATCTAGGATAAATCTTTCGTTTTTGTTCAAAATAACATATTTGTTGGGTTTTTTGTGTGCCATATGCATGAGCTACTCAATACGTAACTTGACGACCATCAATGATCTCAGTCACTGCCCTTCAAATTTTAACTTTCTATTTTATTTTGTTCTTATATAAGTTATTCGTAACCTTTCATCATGCTTAAGATACCTGTTTTGTTTACGGATTATTCCATTTTATAATATTTTGATCCCCGTTGTGCTTTGTTGTACAGACAAAGTTTTACAATCAACAGGTTTCTAGCTAACGATTACAAAGCAAGTCTTTTTTGAAAAACATTACATATTATTTCCCCTTATTAATAAAAGAATTAAATAATTTTCCTATAGCTAAGAGGATTCTGTTTCGGAATATAATTGAATATGGAAGTAAATAAAGATAAATTTCGCTTTTGAGATGAATTGTGCTGATGTTAACTTATAATAAGGGCTCGCCTCATTGTTTTTTCTCTCGTTAAAAAAAGGAGAAAAAAAACAATATAGAGCAAATCTTGGCAACCAGATAAAAATGTTTAAAAAAAAGTATAAAGAAAAAGTAAGCCAATAAGAAAAGCATAACTGAAACTTTAAGTTTAGATCGTTCAAAATGAATAAATTAATAATCCATATTATAACCACCTACTCTTAAAATTCATATTTATTTTATTTCTAATTTATATCATTCTCATAAATTTAAAAAAAAAAATTTCTTCCAGCTTATCCACTAGCCTTTCTATACCGTGCTGTCTTCCAGTCAAAATCACCAGCTGTTCAGGTAATTGAAATAAGATCCTTGCAAACTTGAAAGATTTACATATGGTCCCTGAGATGCATATCATGATCATGTGCATTTGGGTGGCATGGGGAGGAGTGAGGGGAGTTATGCATATTACATGGGAAAAGTAATTTTACGCCACTGGTTCATTGGTCAAATATAATTATTATTCAACTTATCACGTCTGAAGTTTACTTTATGTTTAACATTTTACTTTCTTATAAAGCGATAATAGATAATATTTCTATAATATAATTTATAAATACAAATTTGTATCTCATTCGAGTGCTGTATATTTGACCAAATAGTGAGCCAATGTCATTGCCGAGTTTATCATGGGAAACCATGACAACCATGATAACATGAATATCTCTATTTCCCCTATTTTCCACAACATATTTTGACTATTTTATTATTTTTGTTATTCTTATTATTTTTATAATTTTTATTTTTTTAATTATTTTAATTATTTTAATTATTTTTGTTATTTTATTATTTTATTATTTTAATTATTTTTGTTATTTTTATTATTTTTATTATTCTTATTATTTTATATTTTTTTATTATTGAAATATTATTTCAATTAAAATCATTAACATCTTTTCTTCCCCAGCATATTTTCTTCTCTTGTGTAGGATTATCTTTGTTATATTTTTGCTTTGGTAAGTTAATTCTACTGTACGTGCATGTATAATTTTGCTTGATTAGAATAAGAACTAATTGTTTATTCCATTTTCAGACCACATGTCACTCTTTTGATAATAAATCATTTTTTGATAATGGTCAGCTGTATCCATATTCATGTGCTTAATGAATTCTCATGTGTACTGGTCAACTGTTAAATAAAGAAATAATACTATAGGTATGACACATTGCGTGAAATTGGAAAGAGCTCTCACATAATTTAAATTAAAGGCATTGGGAAAATCGTTTTTTGGGAGCACCCATGAAAGTAGCAATAAATAGACTAGCTTAGAGCTAAAGCCCCTCGCCTCTCTTCATGCAGCCAGAGTGCACAGTCCCTGGTTATTAAAGAAGGGTTTTTATTATTTTTTAAATTGTTAAACGACATTTAATTGCACTGTACATATAAGTACAAGCTCTATTTTATATCATATGGGAAGGTTAACCTATTTCCTCCAGTTTTCCGTGGTATATGTCCTCTTATTTTCATCATCAAACTGTGAAGATGTTGTGGACTCATTGAGGCATAGCCAAGGGAGTCCAAAACATATTTTGATGGCTAGATGATGAAAAACGTGGTAAATAAGAGGACATACCATGGAAAACTGGAGCAAATTGTTTTTTTTTTACCACAGAAAATTAACAATTTTAATAGGAAAACAAGGCTAAAATTTGAAATAATAACGGTTTCAAGCACATGCGTGATTTGCTGATGTAAATTATCGGTATATCCTCCTATCTCCCCCGCTCTAGACCAATCAGAAAGTGAGAAAATTCACAAATGTGGTTGAATAATAATTGGTACGAATGTCATTAATTATTAATAGCTATTTCAGCCCATCAGGTTTGAACTGGACCTGTGGAGGGGGAGAAGCTGTATGTAGTTTGCTAAAGTCTCTCAAATACCCACTAAATTTTGTTTTGGATTCCAGTTGTTTATAAATTCAAGTTCAAGTTCTTAATAAATAAATAAATAGTATCCCTTACTTTCAACAGGATGGAACTGTCTACATTCATTGGCAAATATTATTTTGGCCTACTGCCTCATTCATCAGGGAGGCCCAACATTGACCACTGTAGTGTGTTCTTTTATACTTAACCTGGTAAGAGCAACGGTAAATCTAAATATCTCTAATCATTCTTAGCCTGTATAGTGGACCTATAAACTGTTTGGAGGGGGTCTGGAAAAGGGAGGGTCATTCCCATTCAATTCCAGAAGATTTTAAAGGGCCACTACACATGCTATTTTTGTAACCTTGGTAAGATCGGTCGTAGAAACACTCCCTAAATTATGGTACCTTTGTTTGGCATTAAGATGCATATATACTGACCAAACCTAACAGTAAACCAGACAGAGATTGAACTGATAACAGCATTAGCCAATCAGATTATGAAACATTTATTTATTTATACTGTTATCTGATTGGTCAGTTTTATTCAAGTGGTCCCAATTAGTGTGTCTGCAAAGTAAACATCACAGCATTAGCCAATCAGATTATGAAACATTTATTTATTTAATAGGGCTATTTGCATGTAGCATATTATTGTCGCTCTCTAGATGAGTTCATGCTGGACTGGTCTGTACCACATTGTATACTGTGCTTACGCTTGATAGGTAGGTGAATGACTTGACAAAAGGAAAAAAAAAACTGAATTGGATTTACCATTTTATTATATTCTCCCCCCCCCCTCCCCTCCCTTTTGGAAATTCCAGACCAAGATCCTCCCCCTCTCCTTCAGAATTCTTTATCTGAAACCCCCCTGTCTCCCTCAAAGTTTCCAAAATGCCACCCTTGGTAGGGGTGTTTATATTTTTATCTCCCCCCTCCTCCCCTTTGGAAATTCCAGACTAAGATGCTCAACCTCTCCTTCAGAATTCTTGATCTGAAACCCCATTGTCTCCCTCAAAGTCTCCCAAATGCCGCCCTTGGTAGGGGTGTTTATATTTTTACTGGAACTATCCATTCACAGGTAAAGACATCTCTCTCATAGTAGTACTTTATATTTACAGGTATTGCATGGGACTATTATGATGGAAATAACTTTAATAATAATGTGAGCATCATATATTTTCTATTGCTGATATAATCTTTGCATGAAATATCATTTTTCAAAAATAATATTGAGAATCTAGTTATAATTGTGATGATTATGATTGTTGTAATTATGATTATTGTTTAAGACCTAAACAATGCATATTGGGGACCCTGTTTAGTCACGTGGTAGAGGCCGAGGGAGCGTGGAAAGATTGTAGCAGATGGTAGAGAATTTTTGTAGTTGAAAAATAAAGGCGGTTGAAAAATAAAGGTGTTTGAAAAAGAAGAACAATTATGATTAATTATCATTATGATGATTATGGTTATTTGAGGGTGTGCACCAGCCCAATGTAAGAATAGTTTTAGCTAAATTGGTTATTTTCCATTGTTAAATAAAGTTCATCATCATTATCATCGTCGTCATCATCATCATCGTCGTCATCACCATCATTCATCATCGTCATCATCATCATCGTCGTCATCATCATCATTCATCATCATCGTCATCATCATCGTCATCATCATTCATCATCATCATTATTATTGTGATTGTGTCTAGATGCCAATATTGACATACCAAAGTCAAATTCCCTGAACAGTGCCCTCATTTGCAAGAAGATCTTAGATTTCTTTTGTTTTATCATTAGAAAATATCAGAAGACATGAAAGCCACAAGAATTTCTACACCACCAACACTGTTTGAGGTACATCAAAATTAATAAGAGAGATTGATCACCACACAGAGCACCCTAAAAAAGGGGGGCTATGATTGGAAAATATGACACTAGTATGGGAAAACAGAAAAAGTGGGGGGCTATAGCACCCCCTGCCCCGCCCCCTCTGCGGCCCCTGCACCATCATATGTATTCAAGGGCGTATAGCTTTGATCCAGACACATGTCAATCGATCAATTGTCTGTTTCATTACATGAGTAGACACTTTTTATCATCTTAATGGGTAATATTATTTTGCAGATGACTGGATTTTGCTACTTTTTCGGAGGCGTTCTAGTTGGACCACAGGTTAGTGTAGATTCTAGCAAGATACTGAGGCACTCGGAATAAAATGTTTAGAACTGCGTAGTAGCATGATATAGGAGGGTGCCATGGGGGTACCCAATTGTCAGTACTAATTTTCCAGCCGGATGTCAGTTAACTGTAATAATTTTACGAGCGCTTGTCATGATATTAACCAAAATTGAAAATGTATCAGTTAACTGTTAACTACTAATTTTAGGTTTTTTGTCAGTTAACTACTATTTTTGTGGCCAATTGTCAGTTAACTACTAACCACATGGGCACCCTCATATAGTCCTGTAAATGCGGTTATAAGGTTGTTGATTCAGTGAACTGACTAGCATTTCTACCAAAAAATTCTTATTAATTGCCGAAAGTTATGTTATTATATTCCTAACAATCAATGTATTTGTCCGTCCATCCGTCCGTACATCCATCAGTCAGTCCATCCGTCAGTCTGTCCTTCCATTATTTCGTTCATTCATTCGTTTATTTTTTCATTTTTTAAAGTTCTCAATAAGAAGATACCAATCGCTTGTTGATGGAACACTTCAAGATAAGGACATTGATAGGAGTTCAAGGTAAGCAAAGCAAAGGAGTGGTTCGTCAGAAAGTATTTGCTGAATCAAAAGAAAAAAACTTTCCTCGATTTTATCGAACATTGAAACTGAACCTCTAGGCTGCATGATCTTAGTACGCGCACAGCAAAGTCATGGATCTCATTTTGATTTAGCGTGCTCAGTGTTTTGTTTTGGGGGTGGGGGGATGACCCGGGGACATAACCTTGAATACTACTTTTTACAGTTCCGTTCAGTGACCACGAATACTAGTTCCAAGTCGAGGATGGAGTTGTCGCGCATAATAAACTAGAGTCTTGCTATGCGCGGCAACACCAACCTCAACTAGGAACTTTTATTCGTGCATGGTCACTAAACAGAACTGTAAAAAGGAATGTTAAAAGAGAGACCCTCAAATGAAGTGTCTTATATATTTACACATATTCATATTCATACTATTTAACTCATATATCTATTTGTATTTATCTATCCTATTTATATATCAGTATTTCTATTTATTTGTACTTGTATTTTATGCCAGGGCTCCCATTGATAGCAGAGCTTTTTATTAGTTCTAAGGGACTACCCTGGCTTTATTTACTTATTTTTAAATAAAGGTTTCATGGCTTACCATAAACCACGAAACGAAACGAAACGAAACGAAACGACACAATAAAATGCGAAACGAGGATTTCGCATCATTGAAATAAGTTCAAAAGTAAAACCTTTGGCGCTAAATTTTTTTCTCTGGTGTCATATATTATGATTCGATTGGGGTCCCTGTGCATTCAAAATGGCGCCACAACAACACGGGTTGAACTGAGTTAAACTATAAACGAAAGTTTACATTGTTCTTCCCACAGACATTCAAAGTAAAACATGGGACAGTTAAACATGGGATCGCAAAGCCTCAGGTAACACAATCGTTAAGTTTATATCCAGTTTCACTTTCATCTATTTATCTATTTTAAACTGAATATACATTTCGCATTTTACAGTCTGTCGTTTCGCATTTTACAGATGTGTAAAATGCGAAATGACGGTTTCGCATTTTACAGATCTGTAAAATGCGAAATCCTCGTTTTGCATTTTATTGTGTCGTTTCGTTTCGTTTCGTTTCGTGGTTTATGGTAAGCCAGGTTTCATTCATTCATGCTATACTCTAATGTGATGGCGGGTCCAGGAATCGAGCCTGAGACCCCGGAGGTGAGAGGTGAGTGCCCTATGCTGCGCGCTACGCCACAATTGATGCTTCGGTAATAAAAATTACACTTTTTTCTTCTTCTAGCATCCAAGCTGGGTTGCAACGCTTCTTCTTTGGAATTGTATACTTGGTATTATTCGTTGTCTTCAATCCTTCCTTCAATAAGAATCACTTCCTTTCTGAATGGTTTGAGGTAATTTTCCCCCTTAATGTCGTACTTTTGTATGTGTTATGATCATTTGGCTGTTGTTTTTTTTTGTTTTTTTTTCTTGACCGAAGCTATCGAAAAATTCTTATAAGTTATGATTTTTTTATTCTTTGCAGAATATTTCACTTTTACATCGGTTCTGGTTTTTTATTTGGTTTTACGAAGTCATGTATATGAAGTATCTAGGTCTTTTCTTAGTGTCGGTGAGTAACACAAAGATATTTTAGCCGCCATTCCGACCTTGAGGAAAAAATTTGGTCGAGTTGTTGTTGAATTGAAAATATGCCGTCTAAAACAGCCCCACAATGCAGTGCAAGATATCAGAACTTTATCAAAACGCGGGTTTTGCCGTAAAGATGTTCCGCGTTCTATCGAGAATGACTGTAACGCTGATAATACTTGACACGCTCAACTCAGCGCTTATAAGTTTCACGAGATACTAACTCTGATTTTCGAAAAATTTGGTAAACGGATGCCAAAATACATGCGCCGCAGGGGCTGTGTTGGTGTTGTGAAGTGAGTTTAAGGTGCGGGTTCACACAGGACAAAATCGCTCCTCTTCTCGCGTAGTATTGATGATTTGTACGTTGTTGCCGCTCTGCGCACAGCAAATATACTAACTCAGACTTTCAAAATTTGATTAGCGAAAATAGCCTAACTGCGTCTGGTGCAGTGTGTTGCGTGACGGTCACGCAGTTATATCGTCACGCAACAGTGATATATTAGTACGTTGTTACCACTTTGTGCTCATCGAATTTTCTATGTTTCCAGCAAAGTAGAAACTAAGAAACATCGAAAAAGTTTCCTTCGTTGTTTTGTCGCAAGGGTTTATTTAGTATGACTAGATCGACTTTCTTACACAGGAAGGCTGCTGTATTATCACCGGGCTAGGATATAATGGTAAAACAGAGGAGGGGAAGCCAAAGTGGGATGCTGTGTCTAACATACGCATTATCGGTTACGAGACTTCTTATTCTATTCAGGTAAGCAATTGGTGATGGTGAGGAAGATGATGCATGATGATGGTGGTGGTGGTGGTGGTGGTGGTGGTGATGATGATGACGATGATAATAATAATAATAATAATAATAATAAAGTTTATTTATATAGCGCTCATATCCATGAGCATGTCCAAGGCGCTTTACAACAGGAATATATGCATAAATTATATATATGTATTTACAATATTTACAATGCTACGTATTTAAAATATTAATAAGTAAATCTAATTATAAAAGGAAAAACTTATCTTAAAAGCCTAAAGGCAATATGCATAAAAACAGGAAATGAATCAAACAAAAGAGATCTAAATATATTTCCTATTATTAAGGAATAAAGTAAATAAATAAGTTTTAAGCTTACTTTTAAAGGAAGCAACAGTAGTACAAGAGCGAATCTCAAAAGGGAGCCTATTCCATAATCTGGGAGCAGTAAAGGAAAATGACCTGAAACCATACGTAGTACGCCTAGCTTTAGGTTCACCCAGAAGTTTGTTGGAGATAGATCGGAGAGCATAAGAAGAAGAACGATAGCACAGAAGATCAGACAGATATGTTGGGGCAAGGCCATGTAAGGCCTTGTAGGTCAGCAACAGCATCTTGAAAATTACTCTGTAGTATACTGGCAACCAGTGCAGGTCAACCAACACAGGAGTGATGTGGTCAAATTTCCTGGTGAAGGTGACAACACGAGCAGCAGAGTTCTGAATGCGTTGCAGCCTCTCCACGACATATTTAGGAAGTCCATAAAGTAGAGCATTACAGTAGTCTAGTTTAGAAGAAATAAGAGCATGGATAACCGACTGAGCAGCATGAGAGGTTAAGTATTTCCTGATAGTTGACAGATTCCTCAAATGAAAGTAAGATGATTTACAGATATTGTTAACTTGGAGCTCCCCGGTCATACATTGGTCAAAAACAACTCCAAGATTAACGGCTGACATACAAGGGACAATGGTGTCGCCACAGACAAGAATTTCCCTCAAGGAAGGACGATCTTGAAATCTAGAGTGGATGCACATAAGTTCAGTCTTATTATGGTTTAACTTTAAGCCATTGGAAAGCATCCACCTAGAGATGTCGGTTAGACATTCCTCTAACGATTGTCTAGATTGCACAAGTTTGTCATTGCCCTTAAAAGATATATAGAGCTGAGAATCATCAGCATAGAAATGATAGTTAAGATTGTGTCGCTTAACAATGTCAGCCAGTGGAGAGGTGTAAAGCAAGTAAAGAATAGGGCCCAGTACGGAGCCTTGCGGAACTCCAACATCGAGATTAACCAGGCAGGATGAGCAGTCATTGATATCAACAAATTGCTTCCTGTTAGAAAGGTAGGATCTAAACCAGCTTAACACAACATCACCAATTCCAAACCGATAAGCAAGTCTATCAAGTAGAGTATCATGAACAACTGTGTCAAAGGCAGCTGACATATCAAGGAAAATAAGAATAACACAGTTGCCAGCATCAACTGATTGAAGAATGTCGTTATAGACACACACCAAAGCAGTCTCAGTGCTGTGCATAGCTTTATAATCCGACTGGAATGAATCGTGAAGATTATGGTCCATTAGATAACTGTTTAACTGAGATGCAACAGCCTTTTCAATTAGTTTAGAGATAAACGGTAGATTAGAAACAGGACGGAAATTGGAAAAATCATCATGGTCTGCATTTGGCTTTTTGAGAATAGGTGTAAGTTTAGCAATTTTCAGAGAATCAGGAAACACACCTTGGGAAAGAGAGAGGTTGATAATATTTGTGAAAACTGGTATTAGAAGATCAAGACACTATGAAGGTGATGAAGGTGATGGTAATGAGGATGATGATGATGATGATATTAATGTTGATGTTGATTTTGATTTTGATGTTAATGTTGATGATGGTGGTGGTGGTGGTGGTGGTGGAGATGATGATGACGGTGATGGTGATGATAATGATGATGATGATGAACGATGATGATGATTATCAACGATGATGATGATTATCAACGATGACATTGATGATGGTGGTGGTGGTGGTGGAGATGATGATGAAGATTATGGTAGTGGTAGTGGCGATGATGATAATGAAGATTATGGTGGTGGTAGTGGTGATGATGATATTGATGATGAAGGTGATGATAATGATGATGATGAAGGTGATGATAATGATGATGAACGATGATGATAATGATGATCAACGATGAAATTGATGGTGGTGGTGGTGGTGGTGGTGGTGATAATAAGGATAGTGTGATGCTGATGCCAATAGTAAAGCTGTTGCTGCTGCTTTGGATAATGATGATGATGATGATGATGATGATGATGGTGTTATTTATGATGATAATAGAACAATTGCATTATGGCACGCGTCAGTGCTGCTTGCGGCAGTGATAATGATAGTTCCTGATGTTGAACTTATTTTGTATTCTTTCAGCAAATTATTCAATCTTTCCATTTACAAACTAGCTTATGGATAGTGCGGTAAGAGATAGCTTAACATTCCCATGCATCTATTATAGTATGAGTGTCACTTAGGTTTTCCTGGCGACTGATATTACGAGCGATTATGTTGGCATTTCAATAGACTTCCTCGGCTTGGACGTAATTTTGTCCCATTTCAGACCACGTGTCATTCCCTTGAGAATGAGATTCTTTGTTTGAGTTGTATCCATATTCATTTGTCTTCTCATGTGCAACCAAACGCAACCCTTAAATAATGAAAGAATACTCTAGGGAATGACACGTGGTCTGAAATGGGACAACATTACCTCCAAGCCGAGGAGGTCTATTGTATTAGCCATTTCGAGATTGAAGAAAAAACTGGGTCGAGTAGGCATTGCAGTGCATTGTGGGACTGTTTTCGGGGGTGAAACAGACGTCATTTTTGAGATTAGTTCCCTAAAACAAATATGCCAGCAACTCGACCCAGTTTTCCCTCCACCTTAGAATGGCTAATTGCTGGTTGCCGTTTTTATCTATTCCCGTATCTAGAACCTACTCAATAGGACGTTTGCATGATGGCGTCATTTGACTCCCACTACCAAGATACTTCGCGAATTTTCATTTAAATTTGTATTCCCTCATGAGAATAGTAAGACAATTGGTGCTAATTAAGTGAACAAAAGAAAGTGTGCAAGGGAGTCTGGTAGTAGAGGTCAATGACGCCATCGTGCAAACGTCCTATTCAATGAAGACTGAGAAGCTGAGCATGCGCCCTGGTGACCTGGTCGCAAGATACTTGCTTCCGGTCCGTTAGGATTGTAAGATTGTATGGTTGTTAATTTATTCAGTATTCATTGATTTATTCGAATAAAAAACAATTACAAGAAAAAGAGTAGGTTCTGGGAACGAAAATAAGTTTTATCATTTTATGACTCAGTGATAAATATTCCGGTATTGTATTTACAGATATGTTTACAAACGTGCAAAGTTTCTTGGCAACAGAATCTTGTCCTTGGCTATTGCCCAGTTCTTCCTCGCTGTTTGGCATGGAGTGCAACCTGGGTACTTCTTTTTGTTTTTCTGCCAGTTCATGATCATTGTCTTTGAGAGATCGGTAAGGATACTTTAAGTAGTGAATGTTATACACCAAAATCAAAATGGCACACGGGCGGTTGAAAACGAGGCATCCAGGGCCAAATTTACAAATTTACAGTATTTTCTTATAATTTGATGCTGCAAAATTGTCGCATTCCTGAGGGTAAGAAGAAAAGAAAGACAGAACAAGTGCATACTTTGCATTGACACCCTATTATTTCTTTGCATTTGGCCCCGGATGCCTCGTTTTCATGTAACACACTCAGCCGTGCGCCATTTTGGACTTAGGTGTAAATGAAGGGTTTGATTGTATGAATCAGACTTCTTTTGAATTCGTAAAACACCGCTGTGCTCACTGATTACAGACTCATTTACTCAGTGTTAGTCTCATTTCGCACTACACAACTGAAAACCCCACGCCCAGATCCCTGGTATACATTCGGCATGTAGGGTTAAATTTAGCACTTTCTATCTCAGTTAAAGTTGTTGCTGTTTGAAGCTGTTAGGTGCGCGTTAAATCCTCGGTCTCACCGCTTTAATTCCCCGCCCTGTCCCGGGGTTCGGAGGTCCAGGAGGTCTCAGTTGACTGAGTGCATAAAGGAAATTACAATTTTAAACACCTTGAAATTCCACGACACCAACAGTTTATTTTTACCATTATTATAGTACACTCAACAAAATTACTCGACTCTGATTGGTCGAGAGGAGTACAATTATACCGTTAATTGTACTCCGTTGGAGTACCGAATTAAGTCGCTATGGCAACACGCCCAAAATAATGTCAAAACAATTATTTTCTATCATTTCGTACTTAAAAAACATAAATAAAATTTTAAAGCCGTAAGAACTAATCTTTTTTATGCATTTCAGTTGCGCGATGGACTGAATAGACAAAGATGAACGGCGTCGATTCGCATTTTTTCTGAAATTTTGTTGAGTGAACTATAAACAAAAAATCGCACGATCTTCTCGTACAATTTGGAATTAATAGACACTCGTAATGCTTTGAAAGTTCTTTAATTGCACTCGCCTAAAGGTTCGTGCAATTACAAGAACTTTCAAAATATTACTCGTGTCTATTAATTTCCAAATTGTACTCGAGATCGTGCGATTTCGTATACAAATTAATAGAGTAGGTGAAATACAATATACAGTTATACCACGGTTGGACTCGAAACCATTTCGAAAGAATTCGAAACTAGAGTATTTCTGATCCAAAGAACCCATGTGATCCTTGCTTACAAACGAATTTAATCGGGGTTTGCCTTATTACAGCGTTAAATTAGATGTTGAAATGATGTAAGCTTTGTCACAATGTGCAACTTCTTTCTAGATAAATAGAACAGCTAGAGTGAATGCCGCAAATTTTGCGCAGAATTATGAAAGGGGAAAGTGCAAGTGCACGTGCACGTGGGACTGCGTGTGTTTATGGGGGAGGGTAGGGTAGGGAGGATTCTTCAGAAAATTTCATAAATCATCGGTAATTTTTCTTTTGCTTTTAGGTCCTAACAATGTGGGAGCTATTACAATGGAAGAAGGTTTCAGAGATGCCCGTTTATGTCCAGATCATAGTTAAACCGATGCTGTACTTATGGTCCCATATGTTGATGGGTTACGGGTCAGCTCCTCTAGCTCTATTGTATCTGGACAAAATACACAAGGTATGGATTTAAAAAAATCGATCTTCCATTTCCCCTTGCGCAACCAACTGACAAACTCGAAAAGGTCGAAACAAACTGCGCTTGCTCAAAAACATTTTATGTATAATTTCTCATGTTATTTCTTTTTTCCTTTCAAAGGAAGTGTTTTGGTTTCTAGAATGCGGATGTAAGAGTTAATTACCGAGAACGTCGGCAATAAGCCTATACATCCCTCGGGCCTGCGGACCTCGGGATGTATATGGCTTATTGCCTCCTTTCTCGGTAATTAACTCTTATTTATCAATTGAGAAGGTTTTCTATCAAATGTTGCTCATTATAAATGCGAACGGTCTATATATAGTTATTAACCGGGTTAATAACTATATACTGACCTCGCATTTATAATGAGGGTTATAACAAAAATAAAGCCTTGTGAATAACAAAGAAAACCGTGTCAATCGAGAAATAAAACTTATTACTGTACTAACTGGCTGTAGAGAACTTAGAGAGCAGAAGATGATATTTTCTTTATTTCCAGTCCGGTATATCCTATAAATCGCGCATTCTAATTGGCTGCGCAAATGGGTGGTATCCAGACTGGAATAATGGATTGCGCTAAACAACAAGAAAACATTTGCAAAACAAGATTAATTTTAATGGGAAATATACGAAATATGACGTCCTCGGCCATATAGTCAAGACCGAGGGTGAACGTAAATAACCTTTATCTGTTTCATAAATAAGGGCCGAATAAAAGCACAAACCAGGTATTCAAAAAAAAAAAAAAACCTTGACTTATAGATCCCTGCAATCTTCCTTTTCCATGCAGGTTGGAATGTTAACGTATTATGCACCGTTCATTGCAATCACTACCTGGATAACGATCATCTATCCATATGTGGTTCTGCCTCGCCTTGGCTCACAAAAACCGCTGACCAAAGTGAGCTAGGCACTGATTATCTGAAGTACTTAGTCTCTTGTATCTTCAATTGTTTGTGTTCAATGTTACAGACAATTTATCTAATAAGATGGATGTATTTTTACCTTAGTCCATGGAGCTGTGGCGACATTCTGACTATGTCAGCAGTTCAGTAGTGCTTTTGTGAGCTGGACAAACCTACTAACCTCTTACCCTCGGCCTTAATAGAGGTTTTGCACCACCACGTGACGTCAGCCATGTTAGCCATGTTTACATAAGAAAGAATTCAGTTCCCGAGAGCAAAGGGATTCTGTCATCTAACCACAGGCATCCCAAGCTGCATTATGGGCTCCGGCACGTGATGGTACAAAACCTCTATACATATTCACAAAAATTAAAATATTATCACACTAATCCAATATTTATGAAAAAGAAAATATGTATTTTAGGACTCCCTAACTTGGGAGCAAGGCTCTCTTGACCAGGCCTTCTCGGTCGTAGTTTTCTAGAAGTACTGGATCGAGAGAGCTTTTTAGAACTTAACCAAATTTTAGTTTTTTTCTTTTTACTTTTTGTTAAAAGTAAACAATAAATAGTATTTTTTAAGAGTGAGATGTAATATTTTCATAACTATATACAGCGTGTATTCCAGAGGAAGTAAATGATGTGTTAAGTCCTCTATTGTATTTATAAAATTAAACAGGAGTAAAGAAAAATAAACATAGTATGTTGCAGGATGTTGCAGTTTGCGTTTTTTGAATGTGTTGGTCGACTCAACCACAGGAAGCCCAATATTAATAATTCTAACGAATCTCCCAGTTTTCTTTCTGTCTTTCTTCTCTGTATCTCGATTAATCCCCATTTCCCCTTCTTTCTCTCCCTCCCTCTCATTCTTTGTCCAAGGCAATATTACGCAATCAATGCGTAATACCGATTTGAAGTTTGAAATGGAACCACAGGCAGCCCAATTAAGTCCGTATACTTCATAGGAGGAATTCAAAAGAAAAACGAGAAACGTAACAAATATTTAGTTAAAGACATTTGAATGAATTTTTAGTCGTTTCTTGTATAGAAAAATCTTTGAGCGATTTACAATTTGACTGGTACGTTTGACTTCTTTTGTTTCACACAAGGGTTATTTCCGTTTCCGGTTGCCTCTCGTTATCAAATCGAGGCAGTTCGTTATTATTATACTCAAACAAAATGGCGGATTACGAGACGGTTGGTGTTGGAGATATCAGTTTTTTGGTTCAGAAAACTGGCCTTTCTGACCCTTCACTGCGTCTGGTCATAGGCTTACTTGCAGGTACTACTATTTTTTTTAATTTATCTGTCAAGTGTGACTTGTTATGAGGAGAAAAAACAAGTTTTGATTGTCATTTGTAAAGGGACGTTTGGTCACCTGTTGGTGAGTTTGGTGATACTGGGTGATGTCTAATGCAAGTTTTATCCCTCTCTGTTTGAAAAATCTGGGCATTCACATCACAATATTATATAAAATTTAACCAATAATTTTACATCCTAAACGTAATACATCACAATATTATATAAAACTTAACCAATAATTTTACATCCTAAACGTAATACATCACAATATCATATAAAACTTAACCAATAATTTTACTTTCCTTTTTTTTCATTTTGCATACTTTTACATTCAAATTCAATCAATACAATGTACAATCCAATTGAAGCTTATCAAGTTTTTAAATGATTAAATTGTACGAGAATATATTTGATTTAGACTGAGGACTGCTTGAAGCATTCATTACGCCAAACACTCATCAAGATTATTACAATATGATACCATTAAGATTATATCTAGCTCACTTTGTAGTTAATCTAATTTGAAAAGAATTTGTCATTAACTGGATTGTCAAACTTCAACTACAAAACTGCCATTTTGGGGCATTTCGCCTGCAGAGAAAATGATTACTTTGATTCTGGCGCACAATGCATTGTATTTGACTAGGATTCTTTAAGATATTATTCAATTTGCACATTCTTTACATTATAGAGGCACTATCATGTGATGGCAGCCATGACACGAGGCACAAAAATAAAGTCATTTTCCCCTGGGAAACTGAATTCTTTCTCATGTAAATCAGATTAGACCAGATTCAATTGTTCCTGCCTCCTGTCATGGTGCAAAGTGTCTACAGTTGATTTCTGCAAATGATTTGATTTTAAATGAGGGTAAGCCTGTACAAATGAGTCACAGTGGTATCATTTACTGAATGAGAAAAGGGACTATTACATCATATCCAACTTCACCTCTACAGGGGCATAGGTATGGATATTTCAGTATTAAAACATTGCTTGTTCTGGTTATAAAATATATCTAACTTGACTTTTTCTTTGATAGCATACCCACTGTCTGTGTTCTATCGACTGGTCCTGTACAGAAAGAATGCAGTAATTCAAGTAAGTCTAGACAAATAATAGGGATGTACAGTATGACAATTGCTTATTTCAAGTGACATTGCTAGTAAAATTGATGTGATTTAGTATTTTTTTCAATGAGCTCCCCAGTTTTAGGGTCAAATGACGTCTTTTTGACTTCAAATGAAAACCCACAATGATAAGCTTTCACAGGCATTGGATTTTTTTAACCCTTTAAAATGACTTGTGCATGTTCTTTTTACAGAATTAGGCCCACACGTATCCGGAAATTTTTGTGTCTGTATCCAAAAATTTTCAAAAACAGTCTCCAGAATGGAAATTTTTGAATATGCTCCGGATACGTGTGGAGGGTCGTATCCGCAAATTTTCAAATACGCTGACGTAAACATGATTTTGCGCATGCTCGATAAGAAAAACTATCCGTCAAAGGGACTACGCACTAGCGTGCAACAGGGCAACTGAAGAACGTGTGGACAGTGAAAACGATTTATAAACGATTCGAATATGCTGCATGTGGATGCAAAAATTTTCGTACCCGCAAAATAAAATTTGCGGATACAAAGATTTCCGGATACGTGTGGATGGGGCTTTAAATGATAATTATCATTATTCATGTCTTATTTATCTCGTATAGATGTATATTTTATAGATTCTTATAGCTATATTATATTCTACTTTCAGAGAGTAGTTTTATACATGGAAGTCCAGTTTCCTCCTGTTTCCTCCCTAATAATATTTAAACTAATGGACTATCAAAAATTCTACTTTCAATTATTTGGTACCCTAGATATTAGGTATATTCATTTAGTGATGGCTAGCCCACGTCTTCAAGCTGAGCCCATGTATTTTTCTGTTATGGATGCACATATTAATTATGCATTACATTGGTCTTTATTACAATATTTGTTAAAAATTTATACTAACCTCTCTTTGTTTTTTGTTTTTGTTTTAGCATTTATATTTCATAATTTGTGGCCTGGCTCTTCTTATCTTCAACTATGGTAAGAACACCAACAGGATTTATATAGTCTTAGTACATAAAATATTTTATGTAGCAAAGCTGTAGGCAATTGCTCTTAAGGTGGCTCTATTGGGTTTTGTTTGTGGCAAATCTTCAAAGTTTGAATGGGAAATGCAATGCTGGCAATAAGCTAATTTCAAATTATTGTTATGACACGATAGATTCAAGTTTCTAATGATATACAATTTATCACGATCAGAGTTACAATAGCAACACAGTGACATCATATCTTTTTTTTGTACATTCCATTTTCAGCAAAATCAGATGTTTGTTTTAAAGAAGGTTTAAGAGTAGTACTTTACTACGTAAAAGGTTATGTTGACTCAATATACAGTATTCATGTTGTTTGTAGGCTGGGGTGCTAAACATTCTGTTATCAACATTTCCATGGTTTATCTTGTCCTTTTGGTTGGAGGGAGTCAGGCAGCTACAGTGCTCGCTGTATTTGTACTCAACTTTGTAAGTAGACACCACTGGAACCAGGGACTCTGGAGGCAGGAGAGTTTGGAGGGTTGGGGGGGGGGGGGGGGGGGGGGGGGGGGGACTAACACCCCTAAGTTTTTAGCCACATAATGATTTTCTGTTATGATTTGCCTTATCGACACTTAGCCTTAATGCAATTAAATAACTTGAATTTGCCCCTCAATACTGCAGCATTGGAAATCAAATATAAGAGAGCATTGATTTCAATGTTTTCAGGAAAGGTGGGCCATTCCTGGGAACCCCCACAATTAACCCCCACCCCAGGAATGTTTGTAAACGTGACATCAGGCATCCATCTTCTAGTTTTTGGTTACATTGGTATAATATTGAATTTCCCTCCCTACACACACCCTAACGCATTAAATTCCAATTCAATCTGTGAGTTAGCTGTGACCTAACAAATGCTTAGCCCACATGCAGCTCTTTCTTTTTTTTTTTTTTTTTTTTTTTTTTAACCAAATTTAAAAAACGTTTTTTTAATAGTTGAGTATCGTTTTGTGTTGTTGATTCCTTAGACATACCTGATAACAGGGTATATGGTTAATGCTACTGGTGGCTATGATGTCAACTGGACTACACCACATTGTGTGTTGTGCTTGAGACTCATTAGTAAGTACCTTCAGGTAACTTATAGACCTCCTTGGCTTGGCCGTAATGTTTTCCCAATTCAAGCCACATGTCATTCCCTTGAAAATAAGATTCTTTGTTTGAGTTGTATCCAGTTGTATCCATATTCATGTATCTTCTCATGTGCTACCAAGAGCAACCATTAAACAAAGAAATGATATTCTAGGAAATGACACATGGTCTGAAATGGGAAAACATTAAGTCCGAGCCGAGGAGGTCTATTATAAGTTACAAATATAACACGGAACCTTAACACCGTATTCTCAATAGCCTTTATTGCAGTTTAGCCCATGCAGTTCATGCTGTTGGCCTAAGTCTTGATAAATTTGAAGAAATTTCAATTATCTAAGGATAATTTGCAGCTAACGTTCAGAAGTCCATCGATTTTACATAGTTTTTCTTGAAATTTATTGCAAGCTGACCCAATGGCCTCACTTTTATGTATACCACTTGGTAACATCTTGCCTGAAAATGCCTTGTTTTTGAATCTTAGTATGCGATACTTTTGACAGCGTAAATGCTCATCTCATTGTCTTAAAACCCTAAATTGGACTACCTGTGGTGGAATACAGTTAACCACAGGATTCCCAAACATAAAAAAGTCTGTGAAAGAGATGACCAGCTTTTTAATTTAAGTAATATTTATTTTGTGTATCCTAAGGTTTGGCATGGGATTACTATGATGGAGGACAGGACCAGGTAAAATTTGCAAAAATTTATTTATTTAAGTGAATTCCTCTTTTTCCAACTTTTTTCCCTTCTTTTTTTCTTTTTTTTCTTTTTGTTTGATCCATTGTTAGTGGGAATTGGGAATTTGGAAAGCTATTGGTTAGGTTGACCAGATCTGTAGTATGGTGTGTTGGTAAGTTATTTTGGTGACATTGGTCATTTCACAGGAAGATGATGAATGGATTCATTCAATCATCTTGCTATTGGACCAGATAGATTGTCTGTAAGATGGTGTGTTACATTCCTGATAGGTTTAATATAACAAAGATCATGCATTTGTGTTTGTGAATGGAATTGCATTATATTTTCTAGGAAACCTTGTCTGAAGACTACAAGAAGACAGCCCTGAACAAACTTCCTTCCCTTCTTGAGGTATTGGCAAGGCCCTGATCCATTTGGGGATTCAACTCAAAATCCAAAATACACCGTAAATAGAGCATACTGTACATGCATAAATTTTTTATTTCCTTTGCACACTACTATGTGCCTCTTGCTTCTGTTCTCAGGTTCAATTCCTGAACTCAGCATCGTACATGTACGCGCATGAGTAGAGTTTGTTAAGTCTCACTCTTAAATCTATCAGTTTTCTCTGTAATCACACTGGGACAATCACAAACGGAACCCTCAGAACCATGCTAGGTGAAAGCCCAAGATCAAATTGGAATTTAGAAGTTGGTTTTTGCGGAGGGAGGAAAACCGGAGAACCCAGAAAACCCTTGAAGCACAGGAGAGAACCAACAAACAACTCACTCACATACAACACTGAGTTTGTAGGGACTCGAACCTGGGTCACATTGGTGAGAGGCGAGCACTCTCACCACTACGCCACCCATGCTTCCCCTTAACTTGGTCTTATTTCATTAGGTTCTTTAGTCTTCCTTGAACTCTCTGCAAAACTAGGATCCTTTACAGAAGCTTTTGAGGTAACCGATTGATTAATTTCCAGGTATTTGGTACCAGCTTTTTCATGGGTGGAGTCTTGGTTGGCCCTTTGGTAAGTACCTTTACTAAATCTTGTAAAAATATTAGATAAATTTCCCAATAAAAAGTACAATCATGAAAATTAATGATCCAATCCCAACCACTACGGCAACAGACACAGAAAAGTATTTCACTACAAACTTTGATTTTTTTGGCATTAATCAATAATTAATATTATTATATATTATAAAGAAGGCACTACTACCATTACATCATTTTATTATATAGTTAGGATAGTACGTGCTCACTGATTGGTCAAAAACTGTGCATTATTAGTGAACGGAGCACAGTGCTGACGCCATCAGTTTGTGCGAGATCCTGCAACCAACTTTCTTTTTGCGTAAATAAATTCAATACCAAAAAAGAATTAGTAGCTATATAATAAAACGGCTATGGCTTGTGCTTCTCCTTACACTCTTTCTTGTTTACTTCACTTCCTGTGTGCTTCATTACTGAACGGAGCATGGAAAAAGCCGCTTTATTTGTTAAATATAGAGGCTTTGCACCATCACTTGATAGAAGCCATGACAGGAGGCAGGAACAATTGAATCTGGTCTAATGTGATTTGCATGAGAAAGAATTCGGTTTCCCAGGGGAGAACGACTCTATTGTCGTGCCTCTTATCATAGCTGCCATCACATGTTGGTGCAAAGCCTCTATATAATCCTGAAATTAGGTCTTAGATATTAATACAGATCTTTGTCACCATTCAGTTTCCTATTAAACACTATATCCAACTGGTAGAGGGAAAACTGATTGACAAAGAGGATGACAATAATTCTTGGTAAATAATTAATAGATAAATAATAAATGATGGGATTAACAGTGGATTCCAACGATTTACTCCGACGAAGGACTAGCGTCCGAAACGTCAGTAAGTTTTTTCATCATTTCACGGTGTATAATTTACCTTTTCATCATTACTGTGTCATTAGAAACACCGACGCAGCTCACACTAGTTTTTAGCTAGTTATATCTTTTCAGTGGATTCCACAGTGGCTCTTCTTCCACTGGAATTCAATTGGAATCTAGAAGCTGATTTTTGCGGAGGGAGGAAAACGACGGAGTAACCGGAAATCCCTCAAAGCACCCTCCTAAAGGCTCATCCAATTTTGAAAACTTTCAAAACGTCAAGAGTATTTATAAATTCAAAATTGTACTATAAGATTGTGGGATTTTTTGCATTAACGTTGTCCACCGAAAAAACACATTTACACATTTACACATTAGACATATCAGACATTTACACATAGACTAAAAGAAATATCACGTGTTTCATTATGTATTTTTTGCCTCGTGTGCGTCAGCCTGAACTTAAATGTAAAATTCAACTCGTGAATCGAAAATCCAGAATGCCCTGACCATTTAGTGAGGATTAAAGATGGAGAATAGGTATTTCAGCATTTGTTTTATGACAGAACGTTCGAGGAAACACGTGATATTTATTATAGTCTAAATGTGTATATGTGTAAATGTGTTTTTTCGGTGGACAACGTTAATGACATTGACTGTATGACAGCACATGCAATCCATGATCTTACACACAGCTATGTTTATTGTAACCTGAAAAAATATCATTAATATTATTTCACATTCACAATTAAAAGATTCCAATCTGACTGCACTATACGTTGGGTCAGGAAGGCGTTTTTTAGACTTGGAAAAAGTTTCAATTTGAACGAATGAAACATCTTATTTATGCACCTACAGTAACTTAAAATTTACCCTTTTATCATTACTGTTTCATTAGAAACATCGACGCAGCTCACGCTAGTTTTTAGCTAGTTATCTCTTCTACAGTAACTTACTTTGATTATAATTTTATTTCTTTATATTTTTCCTTAGTATTGCAGCTGGTTTCAAACGTCTATCAGCTGGGGTACTGTACCTTGGTCTTTATGCAACCCTTGGTTCGTTTTTTCCAGATGAATATCTGCTATCTCAAGATTTTAAGGTAATATGCTTATTGTTTAAGACAATCTTCAATGGAGGAATGCTTCAATCTGTCCATCTGTCCATCCACCCAGCTGGCCATCCATCCGTCAGTCCATCCCATTCATCCATCCATCCATTCATCCATCCATCTGTCCATCCACCCATCCATGTATCCATGCATCCTCCCATCCATGTATCCATGCATCCTCCCAGCTGTCCATCCATCTGTTCATCCACCCATCCATGTATCCATGCATCTTCCCAGCTGTCCATCCATCTGTCAATCCACCCATCCATGTATCCATGCATCCTCCTAGCTGTCCATCCATCTGTCCATCCACCCATCCATGTATCCATGCATCCTCCCAGCTGTTCATCCATCTGTCAATCCATCCATCCATGTATCCATGCATCCTCCCAGCTGTCCATCCATCTGTCAATCCATCCCATTCATCCATCCACGCATCAATCCCATCCATCTGTCAATCCATCCATCCATCATTGCATTCCGTCTATTAACCAATCCTATCCATTCATTTTCTTAAGGACGTTCATGGGCAAAAGATCCCATCGTCAGATTTTTTAAATTTTGCATGATAAAAGTACATCGTACTAGAAGTAAAATAAGCAAATAAAAAATGGGGGTCCCCAACTTCGTTTAGCCGTCAGAATGCGTGGAAATCACCCTTTTTACGGTAAAAGCGTGCAAACAACATAGACATGGTAAGCTATCGAAAATAATCTTCCTTTATTTATTCCCTTAATTCATTGTTTTTCTCACTCTGAATTCATATAGTATATCACAATTTACACAATCTTCTCATGCACATATTTTAAACCAAGAAACGCCCAAGCTAAAAAAAAGTTCTGTATTACTGATAAAACAATGTTTTCCCCTCAGAATCTATCTTATCTGGCCAAGATTTGGTATATTGGATTCTGGGGACGTTTCCTCTTGATGAGATATCTGGGCGTCTGGCTAACAGCTGTGAGTAAATGCGGCCTGAATTATTATCCGTTCTAGAGTTGAAGCACGCGTTGCAGCATGGGTCTGTTATAGCGGACGCTTTATGACTTACATGGCGTCTTTTACTTCGCTTGCTTATAGCGAAAAGTGATAGGAAACCTTAATTGTTGTGTTAATTTTCAAATTTATTTTGTTTCTTGATACATAAAAAGTCTACTGATTAAGGAATTCCCCCCCCCCCAACTATTCAATAATGCAACACATTCGTACAACTCTGGAAAGGCTAATAGTGCAATCACGTTTTAGTGTGGACGATAGGCCAAAAAAAATAATCAAAAATTACAGATGTGTTTTCAAACAAAAATACATCAGTGTGGTTGGGGCCTTATTGTAGAGTAGTTTTTATATGATTGGAAAACGTAGGGTACTGACTTACAGCACGTACACAGAACGAGATACCGCAACTGTTACGCTAAAAGTTTTTTTTTTCTGTTTGCTAAAATAGGAAGGTAGCTGTATAATTCCCGGGCTGGCCTACAATGGCAAGACACCTCAAGGAGAGCTAACATGGGATGGATTGAGGAACATCAAACTCTCTATATATGAGGTTTCTTACACATTCCAGGTAACTCGAGGTCACTAGACTAACAATAGAGGTTTTGCACCATCACGTGCCCACACCCATAATACTACTTGGGCTACCTGTGGTTAGATGGCAGAAGAATAAAATCCCTTTGCTCTTGGGAACTGAATTCTTTCTCGTGTAAAACGATTGTATTGTTCCTGCCATCTAACATGGCTGCCGTCACGTGGTGGTGCAAAACCTCTATATTAGACGCGCAGCCCGAATGGTCTACAAGTCATGATAGCGAGAAGACTAATCATTTTAACCTACTAATTGGCCAATAAATGTATACAAAGAAAAATTAAATTAGTTTGATTTATTTTTCTTACGTTGTTTTGGTTTTCAAAACTGGCACTTTTTGTTACTGGTAGTCTATCCACTCGTAGCTCAGCCAATCAGAGCGAAGGATTTGTGATATACCATCAATAGGTCATCATACTAACCCTGAGTAACTGAATGTGTAATCAAGAAACACAGCAGTAATTTGTAACTCAAAAATGGAGTTTTCATGATATACTTAACACCTCCCATTAAACCGTCAATCACAGACAGACCATGATCGATGGGCTCCCTGTGGTATTTGGAGTTTATTCTATGTATCACAAAAAGTCAGTTTGAGTATATTAATCTATCTTCTATCCTGATTTTTATTTGCAGCACATTGTTGAATGTTTTAATATTAACACTAATAAGTGGGTGTTCAGGTAAGTTTTCTGAATATTGATTATTGGAATGCTGTACAAAAGGGCTCTTGCAGATCATCTGTTAAGGCGTCATTCTCTCACCAATGAAAGGCTTGTGACGTGCGGCCTGCGTTCGAGTTGAGTTTATTTGGGTGTTGTTCTCTCCTAACCAACGTGGGCTGTCTCCGAGTTTTCTCTTTGGTTTTCCTCCCTCCATAAAAAGAAACCCCACGTGAATTGAGGGTAGTGTGTATAGTATATTCGAATGTAGTAAGGAGCGTGTATGGATGATACACTGCCCCACAAGCTTCTAGCTTTGAAGCCTACTGTGTATAGGACATTCGAATGTAGTAAGGAGCGTGTATGGATGATACACTGCCCCACAAGCTTCTAGCTTTGAAGCCTACTGTGTATAAAGTATTCGAATGTAGTAAGGAGCGTGTATGGATGATACACGCCCCACAAGTTTCTAGCTTTGAAGGCTAAATCTTTATCCAATGAAATCCATAGCTATCGTACTATGCACCGAGAGTTACTCCGCATTCCACTAGCTAATTAAAGCCAAATACCAAGGTAGCTTTCGCATAAATGGAGCGCGCACTTGCAACCAACTCCAGTTAGATATAAGACACGTTTCTAATCTTGGAGAGTTTAAGGCAAATGCAAAGCGCCATTTTAAACTATACGCATTGTCTTGTTTTGAACTATTATTATATTGTATCGTAATGTAACTTGTAATTCATGTAGTGTTTATTTACTTTGTAATTATATTTGTTTTATACAGGATTCTATTTAAACTAGTCTGTGCTAAATTAGATGTTATTATATTGTATCGTGATGTAACTTGTAATTCATGTAGTGTTTATTTATTTTGTAATTATAATTATTTTATACAGGATTTTATTTAAGCTAGCCTGTGCTTAATTAGATGTTCCTGTTAAAATATTGAATAAAAAATAAAGAGGGGATGGCCTAAATTCCAGCCTGATAATGTCAGGGCTGATACAGTAAAAACCCGCGTATAAGAACCTAGATTTTTTCAAGTTAGCCTAAACAGGTTCTTATATGAATTTTTTTATTCAATGAGGACATGTTCTTTACAGTAACCATGTACAGTTATAGTGTTTATAGCATTATCGTGTACAGACTGTGTTATGAATATATTTTTGAAAAGGATGATTCTATTTTTTTTTTTTTTTAAATAGGAACCTGTTTTAGGATTTTAGCTTAAATGGTTCTTATGTGAAGGGTGCTTTAAAATGAAATTTTAGCCTAACAGGTTCTTAAATTTCAGGTTCTTATACGCGGGTTTTTACTGTATTAACAGCTATTTCTTGGTCTGTTTTCAGGTACGTGTTCAAGCGTCTTCGTTTCCTAGGCAACAAGGATCTGTCTCATTTCCTGACCCTAATGTTCCTGGCCGTTTGGCATGGCTTGTTCCTTGGATACTTCATTGCCTTCCTTTTGGAATTCCTTATCATCAAAATGGAGAAACAAGTAAGACATCTTTGCTCAGTCTATCCTCAGTCATTCCTTCTAATGTTATGAGCAAAATCTGGGCTGATCTGTGTTTAGTTGGGGCACGGATGACTCACAGATCAAACCCTGAAACAACTTCTGGACTGATGTAAATCAGGGCACGACTGAAAAGCCTGAAAACCCTCGATCATGGGAAAAACCTAACAACCTCTAATCAAATATGTCGTAGTAGGTTATCACCGTAGGTACTAAAGATAGTAGACTGAAGTTTCGGACGTTAGTCCTTCGTCGCAGTCAATGAGAGAAAGAGAATGATGGAGGGGTATATATAGTGGTGTAGGGAGAAAACAAACCAATGAGAAAATAGGAAGTCGTAAAACAAAAGAGAACAAAAGAATCGAAAATAATAATGGTAGGTGAGAAGTGGCTAATTAAAGGTGAAGCGTTCGTTCGGCGATACAATTATCTACTACGACACATTTGATTCAATAAAAAAACACCGACGCAGTCCAAGCTAGTTCCAAAACTAGTCGTCGTCTAATCAAATATGATGTCGAGTCCAAAAATTGAACTCGAGACTCGGCTATTAATTGATTATTTATCACTTATTAATTAATTAATTATCACTTATTAATTAATTATTTATCACTTATTAATTAATTATTTATCACTTATTAATTTTTGGAATTAACTTGTTTCATTTTGTTTCTGCAGATTTACACAATGTGCATAACATTGTCCAATAAGCGCTGGGCAGACATGAGCATTGCTCTCAGAGCATTGGTTATCGCCATCTCTTGGCCAATAAGATTCTGTGGTTTTGGATATACTATTATTCCATTTAACTTCTTGACGTGGGATAAAATGAACGAAGTAAGTTTTGAAATCATTATCGCTTCTTCGTGTATTATCGGGAATCAGCATTTTATTGAATCGAAAGATTAAACATTAAAAAAAAGACAAGCCATGCGGACGCTCTGATTGGTTGATAGAACGAAAATATATCCGTGTTTTCCCCCGAAATCCTTTCGGAATTCTTTCGGAGACTAAAATGAACGAAGTTGTAAAACTGATGCTGACCCTTCTCTCTTTAGTTTCACTGTATACTTCAGTTGTCCTCTTTATTCCCTCTTTCTCCTTTCCCATAAAAACTACTTACTTTGTTATTCCATTAAGGTTTTTTACACCACGTACTACACGGTTCCTGCCGTGCTTCTCGCTTGGTTTATCTTGTATCCCATTGTTATTCTACCAATATTCAAGGCAGTTAGTCGAAAGACAGGAGACAAAGAAAGGTACGAGATTTATTTTTCTTTAAAGAGAACGGGTGGCGTAGCGGTAGGAGCTCTCGCTTCTCGACAATGCGACCCGGGTTCGAAGATGATGATGAAGATGATGATGATATGAAGATGATGATGATGAAGATGATGATATGAAGATGATGAAGGTGATGATATGATGATGATGATGATATGAAGATGATGATGAAGATGATGATGATGATAATAATAATAATGGGATTAACAGTGGATTCCACAGAGTGGCTCTTCTTCCACTGGATTCCAATTGGAATTTAGATGTTGATTTTCGCGAATGTCAATAGAGTTGCTTGTTGATGCTCTCCTGTTCTTCAAGAGTTTTTCTCCCTGTCCCTCGATCTTTCCACACTACAAAAAAATCAGCTTATAAATTCCAATAGAGGTATTGCACCATCACAAGCCCATCCCATAATACTGTTTGGGCTTCCTGTGGTTAGATGGCAGGACAAAATCCCTCTGCTCATGGGAATTGAATTCTTTCTTATGTAAAACGATTGTATTGGTCCTGCTATCTAACATGGCTACCGTCACGTGATGGTGCAAACCTCTATTAAAATTTCAGTGGAGGAATAGGTACTCTGTAGAAATTTCAATGCTGAATCCCATTTAGGCGGGAAAAAAATTGTGTTTGCTATTGAGCGACCGACCCTAATTTTCTTGCCGATTTTTGTCGACCCTAATATTTTTTTCATTCCCAAATGCACCACAGGGTTCCCAGTAAACTCATTTCCACTGTTGTATCAGTAAACTAAAAATAAAAAATCCGACCTACTGACCTACCGACCCCAATTATTTTCTCATGCAACAGTGTAGGCGTTACTATCTATTTATTTTGTTCGCTGATGCTTATGATGGCTTTGTTTCTCACGGTAATTTCTCTTGTTTTATTTTTCAGACTCAAAAAGGCAGAATAACTTATATCCAAGTTCTTGTGTATCATTCTTTGGTGTTTTTAAGTCAAATTTACGACATTTAATTTGAGTACCACGGACAGTACTTCTAATTTTGCGAAGGTACTATTAGGATAATCATAAATATAACGCTTTACTTACAGTGCTTTTTACTTCACCCGTGAAATAGATATTAGAATAATACACATTGGTAGACCCTAATTCCACTGGGTTTTTTTTTGTGTGTGTCTATTTGACTATTACACGTTGACTAGTATTTTTTATTTCACGGGTTAGAGTGAAGGCATTTGACCCGTGAAATAAAAAATAAGGCGGTGAAGGCATTTAACCCGTGGAATAAAAAAAAATACTAGTCAACGTGTGATAGTCAAATAAACAAACGTCGAACTAACCATGAGCTCAATTTAGTCGAACCTATTACATTTGAAATAGGCTCAAGCCTAGTACGACGTTTGCTGCAATTGAGAACGGCCCTATTGAATAGGTTCGAGTCTAGCATAAGCTCGAAAAGCCAAGTCGGACATCACGACTCTGGAGCGCCTTTGCCGCTTTAAACAGGTGCCGAATTAAATTCATAAATTATGCAAAATAGTAAATCAATCATGCCAGTCGCATGACTTACACCAAAGCCGTGAAAACAATCGCTCCCCAAACTCCCAAACTCTCATTCCCCCCTGGCGAGCATGCGCTATACAAAGATGAGTGATGAATGAGACCGAAGAGCTCTGGATACGAAAATAAATTCAAAACTACCCAAACTGAACATGTCCGCGTTTAGAAAGTCGTTGCCACGAGACGAGACTCTTGAGTCCTGTAGTTTTTGTTTTGACCAAATGAAATATTTTTGCCTGGTTTGTGAGATGCCGACCTGCAATAAATGTGCTGTATTCGAGAGCAACGAAGATGAGCTGGGATGGGCGGCCGGCAAAAGCGTTGCGTATTCTTGGTTTGCAATCAATCCCAAGAGAGCACAATAAAAAAAGGGATGTCCACCATGTTGGAAGATATAAAAAAAGAATTCATTGAAAAATCTTTTGTCAAATTCTTCCAACATGGCGGCTATGACGTCTATTGCAAACGAAGAATCGTGAATGCTGCAAGAGAGACAAAAAAAATATGAAAAACAGGTTCCCGCAAGGATATGCACTGTAATCCGGAAAAGACAAACAAATGCCCGTACGTTCCCCCGTGCATTTTCATGTCCAATTAAAATTATAATAACGATGGGTGAGCGAATTAAGATCGACATTGGTTCGACTTTTGCCGCCACGTAGGCCCTTTAGTCGGCCTTCCACCGAACCTATGTTAAATAGGTTCGGTGCGACGTTAGTCCTATGTTTGCCCTAGGCCTTAGTCTAATATCTATTTCACGGGTTAAATGCCTCCACTCTATATTGATTATTTAATCATTGTGGATATTTAATTCGCATCAGTCAAAATTTATCGATCAATTATTCGTGATGTTCATTAATTAAAATGCTAATATTATTGATAATCATTGACATTCTTCTTCTATACGTCAGTGTTGTTTGAATCTTAAGGCACCTAGCTTGATCCCATCCTATTCATTATGATTAACGATTTTTAAATCGTTAAAACTACTCTTTCCTCTCTAGCCTGTAAACATGGTTCTCTGTAACCTGTGAACATGGCTCTCCGTAGCCTGTGAACATGGCTCTCCGTAGCCTGTAAACATAGCTCTCCGTAGCCTGTAAACATGGCTCTCTGTAGCCTGTGAACATGGCTCTCCGTAGCCTGTGAACGTGGCTCTCCGTAGCCTGTGAACATGGCTCTCTGTAGCCTGTGAACGTGGCTCTCCGTAGCCTGTGAACGTGGCTCTCTGTAGCCTGTAAACATGGCTCTCCTTAGCCTGTAAACATGGCTCTCTGTAGCCTGTGAACATGGCTCTCCGTAGCCTGTAAACATGGCTCTCCTTAGCCTGTAAACATGGCTCTCTGTAGCCTGTGAACATGGCTCTCCGTAGCCTGTGAACATGGCTCTCCGTAGCCTGTAAACGTGGCTCTCCGTAGCCTGTGAACATGGCTCTCTGTAGCCTGTAAACATGGCTCTCCGTAGCCTGTAAACATGGCTCTCCGTAGCCTGTAAACATGGCTCTCTGTGGCCTGTGAACATGGCTCTCCGTAGCCTGTAAACATGGCTCTCCGTAGCCTGTAAACATGGCTCTCACGTAGCCTGTAAACATGGCTCTTCGTAGCCTGTACTCACGGCTCTCCGGGTAGGGGCAATGGATGCATGTTGACAACATAACCATCTCACATCCTTTCTACGCATGAGTTAAGTACATGGGCGCTCACTGTGATTATTCGAATGTATATTTTCATGACATATATATTTTATTCTATATTTTAATATCATTAGCATTTTCATACAAATTTGTTTAGCATCTCTCTCTTGGAATTGCTTGCAGAGGTAAAAATAGACCTGTCGTAATTATTGGCTACCGGTAAATTCTGTACGTAAACGCTTCCTTATAACCAAATAGGCGTTAACATATGCAGACCCATAATCCTCAGGGCACTTGGCCACCTCATCTTCGTAACGGTGGTACAACTCATCGACGATTTTAGATTTCTCTTCGGCAGAACGAGAATCCGATAATCCTGGAAGACAAAGTAGAGGGGAAAATAGTCAAAAAGGAAAGTAAGAGAGGTCGTTAATGGCAAACTGACTGACTGACTGACCGACCGATGGACTCGGGCTTGCTAACTGACTGGATGGTTGATCGGACTGCACCGACTGGCTGACGGACTGAATGATCATTATTTCCAGTCCAGTACAACTTGCTCAAGACGTGTTAGATAACATACGCGGCAGCTAGTAACTGTGAATTAATTATCCCCATGATCCTTTTCGGTCTAGGAGCGTATGGATGAAGCCGATCAAACGACAACGTTTTGCAATTGTCCTCGAAATTCGATAAAAATCTTTAATTAAAACAATTAAAACATTTAAAAAAGCAAGTAAATAAAATTAAATGAATCTAACATCGGGGTTAAGTGGTTATTTCTCTTCGCTTCAAGTCATCTCGAATGTTTGTTTCTTGTTTCAGTGCAATAATTAAACCAGTCGCATGTTATTGGCTACCGGTAGATTCTAAACGTAAACGCTTTCTTATGACCAAATAGGCGTTAACATATGCAGACCCATAATCCTCAGGGCACTTGGCCACCTCAGCTTCGTAACGGTGGTACAATTCATCGACGATTTTAGATTTCTCTTCGGCAGAACGAGAATCCGATAATCCTGGAAGACACAGTAAGGGGAAAAATAGTTTAAATTGAAATTAAGAGAGGTAGTTAATTGCTAACATACTGACTGACCGACCGACCGATGGACTCGGGCTTGCTAACTGACTGGATGGTTGATCTGACTGCACCGACTGGCTGACGGACTGAATGATCAATCGACCGACCGACTGACTGAATGCACAATCAATTACCTGAAAGAAATGAACTGTTGCTCCACGCTCGAATACTTCCTACGTATTTCTTTGCATGTTCTTTGGCATCTCCCTTCTCTTTATTCCATTTTTCTTTATATGGACAAGGCACGACTTTTGTTTCTATGGAAACCAACTCAAGACCTGCTTTGACAACAGGCGAGTCAGGACACTTGAATGGCTTCTTGAACTCATCTACCCTTCTGAAGTAAGAGATAATATTTGTTTTGGTAACCTCGTCCTGTAAGAACGAAAGAGTTTGGAAACGATTAGTTAATAGGCCACTTTAGAAACCCGCAAGAGACTGGGCCTAATTTAATTTTAATCTAATTAGCAAAAGAGTTTTGTCATGTGATGAAGTATCTCAATATTAGTAATTATGTGAAATTTGAATGCGTTTTGTTAAAAAGAACCAGAGTAAAAGCCTTTAAAAGTGTCAAAAATTTACTAGGAATTTCCATATGGTTACAACCAACCAACCACTCGAACAATTAATGAAATGTAAGTCTTCTTCTTAAGTCCCGAAGACCTTCCATCATACTCACCTTAGTGATAATTCCCTCATCTGAAAGTGATTTCCAAAGTGTTGATAGAACTGTGTGACAACAATGTTTGGCATCTTTCGTGTGTCCTGTAAACTGGTTATTCTCATCCACAGCTAACTCCGCCAGGACCATACTGCCTCCTTAAGAGCAAATATCAGACACTATTTATATTGATCCCATTACGATTCCAGCAGTATCCTGGACAGTTATTTGTAGAACAATCTTGCGAAAGGAAGTATATAGAAAGTATTTTTTAAATTTCGCACACGTAAGCTCACTAATTTTTGCACGTGTGTTCTTCCTGCAGTATTCCTCGTTTGTGTCACGTTCTGCAGTCATACCAATGTATTATTTATATAGGTTACTGAGATGGACGGCTAGTGTTTTTCAGTCGGACATATTGCGACCTGAGTTAACAAACATCTTACCTGGTCTAAGTTCGGCCGCTCTTCTCGTTAGGTGTAATTCCCAGTCTTTTTCGGCTTGTGCTCGAAACTTCTCTTTTTCCTCTGGTGCAGTAATGAATAGGTGAAATATAGTTCCAGTCATGTCACAAGGCTTGTCACGCAACCAATGTGCACAATTAGAAGAGAACCCCAATGTCACGCTATCTTTGGGGAAACACTGATCGTAGAAATTTGTACCGCTGGCCATGACGAACACGTTGAGGAAGTCCAGGAGATAACTGCGAGGACCAGGAATCAAACCTTGGATAGAACAACCCCGAGTACATTTTGGATCAGGTGTATATATATTATAATATTGAGATACAAATACACTCATCAATTGAAATCCCCGGTCATATGATTAACACAACAAGTCCCACCCATGCTACCAAATTTCGTTAATGATAGCATGCCTCGTTAAGGCGTTATGGCAGAAGCTATAATCCAATCACATTGAAATTTAATTCGATGCCTAATTTGAATTTAACAAGTTCTACTTTATTTCTGTAAGCTTCAAAACAATCTTGAAATCAAATTTCAAAAGATAAATTTCATCTTCCAACCTTGGTAGGAACGCCTAAGCTGAGCTGCGCTGGTTTGACTTAATACTTTTACCTTGTGTTCTCAAGAAAACAGACGTGAAATCATTGACAGGTTGATCCTCGTAGATCACATTTATCGGTAGTTCAGCTCCATGTTTTTCTCGTATTGCTTTGACGCATGCGTAGATAAGATCCATCGAAATTCCACCATCAGCCGTCCCATAATCCACTAGGGTTACCACAGACTGTTTTTCTAGGGACATAGCATCAAGTTCTCTCAGAACCAAAGGGGTCGCTGTTTTAACCACTTGACGATTTGCAATGCTTCGAGTTGAATAAAACCCAGAACCAACCTTACCGTACGGAAAGTGACTATGAGGGACCTGGAAGGAATCAAATTCGAAAGGAACAACTGGAACTATATAGAACATTCCAACATCCAGCCTGACGAACATCTAAACCGGAGCGGGCTCCATCTAAATAGATCAGGAACTAAACAGTTTGCAACCAATTTTATTAATTTTTTAAAGAAGACATAGGAACTAACTGTCATGGAGCCCATAGAGAAAGGGAACAAGGGTAAGTCACGTAATTTAGATAAAATATTTGGTCGTGGTTTAACAATGGCTTCCTTAAATATTAATAGCTTAGTTGCGCACATTGATGAATTACGGGTGTTTCTCGCCGCATCTCCTGAAATTGATATCCTGGCAATCAATGAAACAAAATTAGACTCTACCATTATGGATTCTGAGTTACATATAGAGGGTTTCGATATTGTCAGAAAAGATCGATCTCAGAATGGTAGAAACGGAGGAGGCGTATGTATTTACATGAGAAACAACCTGAGTTATCAAAGACGCGACGACTTTGATGATGGGATCTTAGAACTCATCACTATAGAAATCTTTAAGCCACGATCAAAATCATTCTTAGTTAGTACTTGGTATCGCCCTCCCAACTCACCCCTCGAGTTATTCACGACATTTGAAAAGCTCATAGATAGCATTGATAAGACAAATCTCGATTATTATTTGTTAGGTGATATAAATTGCGATCTCTTAGAACTAACGAGAACGAACCTAGCTTCATCTAATTTAATTGATATTTTGGATATCTATGGCCTTTATCAGCTATTAAATGAGCCAACACGTGTAACGCATAACACTAAATCATTAATTGACTTATGTGTGACAAACACTCCCGACAAAATTAGTAAGTCAGGTGTGTATCATCTTGGCATCAGTGATCACTCTTTAGTATTCATGACGAGAAAAATTCATTACGAGCCGTCAAAGGCTCGCAAAATTGAGGTACGTAACTTCAGAAATTTCGATCAAGACAAATTTTGAGTGATCTCAAACAACTGCCATGGTCAGACATCAAGTCTTACGATGATCCGAATGATATGTGGATTCGCTGGAAAACCTTGCTAACCGAGTGTATTGATTCCCACCTGCCTGTCCGCCACAAGCGTGTGGGAAGGAAAAACTCACCATGGATCACAACGGAGCTAATACAGAAAATGCGGTCACGTGACCAATTGAAAAGGAAAGCAATTTCCACTGACAGTGACTTATTTTGGAAAAAATACAAAGAATCGAGAAACAGGATTAATAACGAAATTAGATTAGCGAAGAAAAAATACTTTACGGAAAATTTAGCACTAAATAAATCTGATCCTCGGAAAACATGGCACCTCCTTAATGATCTAAGTGCTCGAAAGGCTAGCAAATTTTCCGGCGTTTCCGAAATTAAAGTTGCCAATAAATCAGTAACCTCACCAAGTGAGATGGCCGAGATTTTCAATGAACATTTCACAAGTATAGGCCAGACTCTAGCCAATAAATTACCTCCATCTGACATTAAATTTGAATCATTTCTGAAACCTACAACTGGTAAAACTTTCGCTATCCAACCTCCAAGTGAGCAAACTGTTTGCGACTTGTTAGGAAGTATAAAGGAAAAGAAAGCTGCAGGCTTAGATAACATACCCAACAAATTGCTAAAAATGTCCGCCTCTATAGTGGGACCATCTCTCACTGTGATTTTTCGACAATCTATTAAAATGGGCATTTTTCCTAGGGAGTGGAAAATAGCGAAAGTAACGCCTATATTTAAAAAAGGGGAGAAAACTGACCTAAACAATTATCGCCCAATCTCGGTCATTCCCACTGCTTCAAAGATATTTGAGAAGATCGTTTATGATCAACTATACGATTATTTGAATGAAAACCAGTTATTGACGGAATGCCAGTCAGGCTTTCGCTCCCTGCACAGCACTGTCACCGCGTTGCTCGAAGCAACGAACGAATGGTCAGTTAATATAGACAAGGGACTACTTAACGGAGTAATCTTCATAGACCTCCAAAAAGCCTTCGACACCATAGATCATGAAATTCTTTTGTCCAAACTATCGAATTATGGTGTAGATGAAGGCTCACTCAAGTGGTTCCGTTCTTATTTACTGACGAGGTCTCAGCTGTGCAGTGTTAACGGAAGTCTGTCTGAGCCTTGTACTGTGAGCTGCGGTGTACCACAAGGCAGTAATTTAGGCCCACTTTTATTTCTCCTGTATATTAATGACTTACCAAATTGTTTGGCGCAAGCCATAACAAGAATGTTTGCTGATGATACCAGCATCAGCGTTCATGGTAAAAATGTAGGAGACTTGGAACCAAGCATCAACACTGAACTCACTAATATACATCAGTGGTTGTTAGCAAATAAGCTAAGCTTGAATGTAGCGAAAACGGAATTTATGATTATTGGGTCCCGCCAAAAGTTCACAGCGCAATGCGATTCCACTATTAATATTGCGATTAATGGAGCTAGCGTTAAACAAGTTGATCACACCAAATCTTTGGGTGTCACTATCGATAAAAACCTTAATTGGTCAGAACATGTTAACAACATTTCGAAGAAAATCTCTTCAAGTATAGGGGCTCTAAAACGTGTTCGCCCATTTATTTCGACCGATAGTGCCATCCAAATCTACGAAGCCTTAATTCTACCCAAACTGGACTATTGTAGTGCAGTTTGGGATGGATTAAGTGATAAACTATGTGTTCAACTACAAAAGCGTCAAAATCGAGCGGCTAGAGTTATCACAAGATCTAACTATGACATAAGATCTAGCCATCTCCTTGACCAATTAAACTGGGATACACTTGCAGTTCGTCGTAAAAAACAAAAAGCCCTACTAATGTTTAAGACGATGCAGGGACGTACACCAGTTTACTTACAAAACCTTTTCTCCGACTACCATACTAAATACAACCTTCGAAATCATGATCATAAACTGTCAATACCTAAGCCACACACTGAATATCTAAAACGATCATTCAGCTATAGTGGGGCAAAATTGTGGAATGACCTACCGTTAAATATAAAAGAGGTCAAGTCAGTACGAAAATTTAAAACGGAAATTGATAGTTTGTACAGTAAGAAAAGTTGTAACTAAGGGCTCCACGGCAAACATGTAAAACAGTAACTAGCTTTTTAATCGTAAATCTTTACTTTTAAATATTTTTAGGCAATCGACTGATGTTTTTACCGTGGCAAAATAAAGAAGCTTCCTTCCTTCCTTCCAAATTCAATACATGGTTACGTCTGGTTACTTGAAAACCTAAAAAAGATGTTAAACTTAACAAAATACACATGCATTTTAATTAACATTTGTGACTTTTTATATCTCCGAGGATTACCAGACGGAGCAACAGTTGGTTCCAGGGAAGAACACTGTGTCTTAGTTATGTTCGCTGAATTAGGTTAAGGGAAAGTTCATTTATTTTGCTGAGGGCGGGTGTGGGATATTTTTAATCAACAATTTATTCATTTTTCAGAACCCCTTTAAACAAGTTGCCGTGAGTCCACTACATTTTGACGGCAAGATGACGATAAAATCTAAATTTATATTATAGGTACGAATGATATTTTGAAAGTTTTTAAAATTATACGAGCCGTTAGGCAAGTCCAAATTGAGAACTTCCAAAAACTCACGAGCATCTATAAACTCCAAATTGTACGAGAAGATTGTGCGATTTTTTTTATTTTTTATTTTTTATTTTTTATGACACACTCAACAAATTTGAGCAACTTAATTGGGACTATTGGGACTCTTTTTTCATTCTTTTTTTTTTTTTTTTCTTTTTCTTTTTTTGTACAGAGCTTGATTTACGCTATTTTTCTTCCAAAATTGTGCCGCAAGTCATTCCGGAGTGATTATCTCAAAAACAAGCTTAGGATACCCCATTTTGCTGTGCATTTTTGAAATCAGCATTAAATTTCAGGTTAAAAAAGTTTCAGTTTCCAATTTTTAGTCGGCCACGTTAAACAGGTTTTTAGATCGAAGTGCATCATACTTACAAATAGTTTGCTTTCTTCCATTACTGCCAGCCTTCATGAAACAACCACGAATAAGCACTAACTAGTTAGTAAAAAAAGCCGTTTTGAGAAGGTACTTAAGCTTAGATATGACACGTCACCAACCAACACAAAACCCGGTTGAAAAACAACTGAGTACGTGTCAGTTCGATCACAGCCAGAAGCACTTCTTTGCAGACGTACTAAAGTGGCCCTTTAGGGGACGTCTGCAAAGGAGGCTAGATCACAGGCAGCCCAAACAAGGTTCCTGTGTGTGCTTTATAAGGGAATGTATGGGAGTTGTGATGAAGATATAACAAAATGTTTCACCCAACAATTCGCCTTGCTGCAGTCGTTCCTTATTGTACCTTGTTCAGTCTTCTGACGAAGTTTCGGCGTGATCTAGGCCCGTTAAGCGTTTTTTGTTGTTGTTTTTTTTGTTGTTGTTTTTTTGTTTTATTTATTTATTTATTTATTTTTCAAAATTCGCTCTTCTCTCTCTAAATAATTTACTTTTTTGACAGGGTCTGTTTTATTTCAAAGAGAACCGACTATTATATGTGAAATAATTTTTGGCTCAAAACATTTAACCCGTACCCTAAATGCCAGAGACCGTGTGGGGCGCCAAGCCCCAGGGTATTTAACCCGTCAAGGTCTCCAGCATTCTTATTTTGCAGTTGAACAAAGAGAAAACATCAACAAGTCTCGTTACTGAAAATAGAGCTCATTAGTATAGAAGAAAATCATGGCTGTATTGTCTAAACTGTATTGTCTAAATAACAATGAACCATTTGTTAACGTTATCCCTCTATTTTTATGTTTAGAGACACTTTCCATCCACTCTCAATTTTTCATACTATTCAACGACCAGGATATGTGCAATTAAGGTCTATAGGATTCTTGCTAGACTACTTGTTGAATGATACTCTTGTCTGAAGTGGTTTAACAAAAGAATGAATATTAAAAGACCCAAAATAGAAGCTACGCATGAACATTATTTTTAGTATTTGTAAACTTCATCTCTGGCATAAACTCAGTTTGTCGTGGAGTGAGTGCTCTGACTGTAACAATCAAGCTATTAACATCCAGCCCAGCTATCGACGAATCAACAAGAAAGTTAACTGCACTGGTTATTGCAGTAATCCTCAGCATCCAGCTTGTGTCGGCAATGCCAGGCACTGAAGAGAAGTGTCTCAAAGGCATTCATCACAAGATGTTCCCTTCACCAGAGTCGTGGGCTTCATTTTAAGAAAAGAATAATGAAAGTCCTGTATATTTCTATATTTCATCTATATGTGAGCTATATTTTTCCCAATAGTCATAACCCATAATTCTGTTTCTGAACCAAAAGAACCTTCGAAGTATTCCTTCATATCATATTACTGTAAAATAACTTCAATTTTTTCTAATAGCCAAGTTTTTCCCCCTAAAATATTGCCCGAAAATGCAGCCTCGTTTTCGAATCTGAGCACGTGCAGTCTAGTATCCAGAGCTCCTCCGTCTCGATACTGGAGGAGTACGCGATAAAGTTCGGACAGCGATCTTGCGCATCTCCGAAAATATCTACATAAGCACGGCACGAGTGAAAAACGTCTGCGCATGCTCTTAATCCGTATGCACATTAGTCAAAACATATGTAAATTTGACTTTTAAACATGACTGATAAATTAGACTTCACAAAATGCCAAAACTTAGTGTCCATGCTTGAAACTTAAGGCTAATTTTTTCATATTGTATTTGGTAATACAGTATCTTGGTCTGACAAAAGTATACTCGCGAACTTTTTTGTATACACGAAGAAAACAGACCTTTCATTCTCTGCACACAAACTCTTCAAAATTCTTAGAGAACGTGCTTAAATGCACGCATGCGCAAACGTTTTTCTCTAGTGTCCATATAAAGCACCGTCTTCTGACTTCAAACCTTCCATTTACATGTAATACCCGTGTTTTGCTGTTTTATGAGGAGTGAAACTGAAAATGGAAGAAAAAAATGCATTTGTAAGTATGACAGATACTGAATATAGGGTTAAATTCTGACGATGACTTCTAAAAACCTTGAATACTTTCTAAACTAACTCTGCATGGTTTAAGTCTGGTCTTCACTAGCCATGACATAAGCACAAGCAGAAGCATAAGAGTGTACGTCCTCACTGAGAAATTCAGTGACATAAGCATAAGCACAAGCATAAGAAGAACGCAATGTTTTGATCCTTATGCTTTAATATGTCATTCTAGTATGCTAAATAATTCAATTTGTTTGACAGGATCTATTTTATTTCAAAGAGAAGCGACTATTATATGGGAAATAATTCTTGGTTCAAAAAATTTAACCCTTCGAGATCTCCAGCATTCTTAATTTCGCAGTTGAACAAAGAGAAAACATCAACAAGTCTCGTTACTGAAAATAGAGCTCATTAGCATAGAAGAAAATCAAGAAGAGACACTTAGAACAGCTAGATGGCTGTATTGTCTAAACAAGATAATAATCAACCATTTATTGTTAACGTTATCCCTCTATTTTTATGTTTAGAGACACTTTCCATCCACTCTCAATTTTTCATACTATTCAACGACCAGGATATGTGCAATTAAGGTCTATAGAATTCTTGCTAGACTACTTGTTGAATGATACTCTTGTCTGAAGCTCAGCCCCATTAAGGCATGGCTCTTTTGAGGAAGTGATGGAAAATCAGTTATTTATTCATACCTTTGACAGTTTATTATGAATCTTTCCCAAATTTGGCTCGTAGTAGTCATTCTTCAAGGCAAGCAATTACCGCATATCTGTTACCATGGAAACCAGGTCACGTGACAACAAGACCGCCATCTTGGATTTTTTAAACAAATCGTTTGTAATCGTATTGAAACTACTTCAAAAGTTCTGAAAATCCATATTCCTTTTCATATTTGCAATACCTATATGGATCTAATTGGATATCTTGGAAATTATATTAAGTTTAATTTCTAGAATATTTTTGATTTTTTGGAAAAAATAGAAAATATTCTAAAAATTAAACTTAAAATAATTTCCAAGATATCCAATTAGATCCATATAGGCATTGTAAATATGAATAGTAATCTGCATTTTCATGACTTTTAAAGATGTTTCGGTACTTTTTCAAACGGCTTGTTTAAAAATCCAAGATGGCGGCCTTGTGGTCACGTGACTTAGTTTCCATGGTAACCAAGTCTCTAAGGTTCCTTCTTTTCACAAAAGACATTAACTTGCCAAGTTTGGGGAAGATTCGTAGAAAACTGGCTATGATATAGCTAAACAGTTTTTCATCTGAGAGCCATGCCTTAATGATGCTGAGAGTGGTTTAACAAACGAATGAATATTAAAAGACCCAAAATAGAAGCTACGCATGAACATTATTTTTAGTATTTGTAAACTTCATCTCTGGCATAAACTCAGTTTGTCGTGGAGTGAGTGCTCTGACTGTAACAATCAAGCTATTAACATCCAGCCCAGTTATCGACGAATCAAAGCGAATGTTAACTGCACTTGTTATTGCAGTAATCCTCAGCATCCAGCTTGTGTCTGCGATGCCAGGCACTGAAGAGAAGTGTCTCAAAGGCATTCATCACAAGATGTTCCCTTCACCAGAGTCGTGGGCTTCATTTTAAGAAAAGAATAATGAAAGTCCTGTATATTTCTATATTTCATCTATATGTTGACCTATATTTTTCGAAATAGTCATCATCCATAATTCTGCCACTGAACCAAAAGAACCTTCGAAGTGTTCCTTCATATCATATTACTGTAAAATAACTTCAATTTTTTCTAATAGCCAAGTTTTTCCCCCTAAAATATTGCCCAAAAATGCAGCCTCGTTTTCGAATCTGAGCACGTGCAGTCTCGTTTCCAGAGCTCCTCCGTCTCGATACTGGAGGAGCACGCGATACTTTCGGACAGCGATCTTGCGCATCTCCGAAAATATCTACATAAGCACGGCACGAGTGAAAAACGTCTGCGCATGCTCTTAATATATCCGTATGCACATTAGTCAAAACATATGTAAATTTGACTTCCAAACATGACTGATAAATTAGACTTCACAAAATGCCAAAACTTAGTGTCCATGCTTGAAACTTAAGGCTAATTTTTTCATATTGTATTTGGTAATACAGTATCTTGGTCTGACAAAAGTATACTCGCGAACTTTTTTGTATACACGAAGAAAGCAGACCTTTCATTCTCTGCACACAAACTCTTCAAATTCTTAGAGAATGTGCTTAAATGCACGCATGCGCAAACGTTTTTCTCTAGTGTCCATATAAAGCACCGTCTTCTGACTTCAAACCTTCCATTTACATGTAATACCCGTGTTTTGCTGTTTTATGAGGAGTGAAACTGAAAATGGAAGAAAAAAATGCATTTGTAAGTATGACATATACTGAATATAGGGTTAAATTCAGACGATGACTTGAATACTCTCTAAACTAACCCTGCACGGCTTTAAGTCTGGTCTTCACTAGCCATGACATAAGCACAAGCAGAAGCATAAGAGTGTACGTCCTCACTGAGAAATTCAGTGACATAAGCATAAGCACAAGCATAAGAAGAACGAAACGTTTTGATCTTATGCTTAATATGTTATTCTAGTATGCTAATGTCCCTAGTGAGGACCAGACTTAAGAGTTGGCTCGTCGGGGAATTCACGTGACGTTATCAAAAAACTAAAATCTAAAAACTATATATTCTCTATACAAAACTGTTTATCCAATATATTCTGTTGACACCACTGTAAGAAAAGTCTTACCAAAATAATTTTGTATAATCGTTGTTTGGTTGTAATAGATTTACAGTCAAACAAGCTCAAGCGTTGACCCCTAGATTCGATTAATGAAATCATTAGTCAATTATTCCTTTTATACGTATGAACCGGAATAATGCAATATTTCAATATTCAAATGAAAATTCAGTTCATTATTTGACTCGTGATGAAGAAGGTAAATCATCTAAATTACAGATACCTTCGAGCAGAAGTCGCTCTCTTATTTCATAAGCATACACACTAGGTTTTGTAATTTCCATGCCTCAATTACTTGGAGGATATCATCAATAATTTTTTAGGGAACGTTAACGTTCCCGCCTTCAGCGAAAGGGAGACACAGTTCCATGTCGTCGATAATGTTGGAGTATTTTCTGGACTCCCCCACTAGAAATTTTCAGTTGTCGCGAAATTGCTTTATTCGGCAATCCGCTATATATTGCTGAGATGAACAATAATTATTTCCTGTCGAATAAATTTCTTCGATTTCATTATTTCTCCAGCATCTAATCAAAGATTGAGAGCAATTTTCTTCGTTCTGGAAGTCTCTCAAACAACAGATACTTCATATTTTAAAATGTGGGATTACCTATAGGAAGAATATTTTCATCGTCTCCGCCTCCATGTTTAAAAAAACAGTGCAAAATTCAGCCCGAGTGGGGTGGAGAGAGAAGATTTTGGTACTTTTGCGAAAAATCGCCTCGATAATTTCGACCATGTTCGAATTCGCTGCGATTATCGCCGCCAGAATCGCAGGCCATTTACACGTGTGAATTTAGCATGCAACTCGGTCGCGGCGAGAATCGCACTGCAAAATTCGCTAGTGTAAACGGGCCTTTATATAGTTTTACTTTCTCTTTTGGCCTGTGGAAGTTCGTTTCTCTGGGGAAATTTTCATTGACGTTGGTGAAAGCCTAGCCTCCTACGCAGACATTCTTGAGTGTCTGTTAAATATAATGTTTCCCTCCGCCATGAAAAGTGAAAGCCAAGAATTGGTTAGCAAAGATCAAGAAACAAAATCCACCCTATCAGGAAATCAGGCGGTGTTTTGAAACAGTTGACGGAGACGTTCTCGAGTGTCTGTTAAATATAATGTTTCCCTCCCCATGAACAGTGAAAGCCAAAGAATAGGTTAGCAAAGATCAAGAAAAAATCCACCCTATCAGGAAATCAGGCTGTGTTTTGAAACAGTTGAATGGGTTTTACATGATTTTGCATCCATGCCTTAGCGCAATACCAAAGGAAAAAAAAAAGCGAAAAGCCTTTTAAAAGACTGCATCTAAGGGAGCAATTTTGAGTGAATTGTGAGAGAACCTCATGCTACCTGACCTTTCTGAGGGTGACGCCACGATTTACATGTCCTTTCTAAATTTCTCAATTATAAATAATGAGTTAACAAAAATATATACAAAGAGCTTCAAGAAGGCTGGGCCCCTTAATAAGCTAAAAATATATACGAAACCTCGCTCCGATATAACCCGTTATTCATTAATTTAAAGCGTTTATAAAGCCATTGTTATTATACATATATTATACATACATTATGTACATATAGATATATTAAGGTCTACCCACACACCCACCAACCCACTCTACCTACTTATCTACATCCCACTATATGATATCAAAATAATATTATGAGAGTTAATTTCCCGGAGAGGGGGGGTTATTCCCCTATATTCGCTATACGGGTACGTGCTGCCAAACAGGGTATGGTTTTCAGCGATTCTACTCTGGAAGAGGGTATATAAAATCGCGCTCTCTCTGGGACAGGGTATATTAAATCACGCTCTCTCCTCTATGGAAAAGGGTATCTACTTTTCGCAATACCGGAAGAGGGGATGGTTTTCACTCTCGGTATATATAAAAAGGTATTAATATGTAAGTTCATAAAGTCCCGCTATACCACTACCACTACCACTACCACTACCACTACCACTACCACTACCACTACCACTACCACTACCACTACCACTACCACTACCACTACCACTACCACTACCACTACCACTACCACTACCACTACCACTACCCTACCACTACCACTACCACTACCACTACCACTACCACTACCACTACCACTACCACTACCACTACCACTACCACTACCACTACCACTACCACTACCACTACCACTACCACTACCACTACCACTACCACTACCACTACCACTACCACTACCACTACCACTACCACATACCACTACCACTACCACTACCACTACCACTACCCACTACCACTACTACCACTACCACTACCACTACCACTACCACTACCACTACCACTACCACTACCACTACCACTACACTACCACTACCACTACCACTACCACTACCACTACCCACTACCACTACCACTACCACTACCACTACCACTACCACTACCATTACCACTACCACTACCACTACCACTACCACTACCACTACATCTAGATTCCGTAAAGGCCGGTTTAGACGGTACGATTTTCACCTACAACTATCGTATACAACACGCTCGCGCCATCCTACAGCTCGAGTCGTAGCGTGTAAATCAAGCCTACAACTCGCCTACGACAGACGCGAGCGTGTTGTATACTATAGTTGTAGGCGAAAAACCGTACCGTCTAAACCGGCCTTAACATAATGATTATGATTCATTCCAGGTCCCTCATAGTCATCTCCCGTACGGTGAAGTTGGTTCTGGGTTTTATTCAACTCGTAGCATTGCAAATCGTCAAGTGGTTAAAACAGCAACCCCTTTGGCTCTAAGAGAACTTGATGCTATGGTCCTTGAAAAACAGTCTGTGGTGACCCTAGTGGATTATGGGACGGCTGATGGTGGAATTTCGATGGATCTTATCTACGCATGCGTCAAAGCAATAAGAGAAAAATATGGAGCTGAACTACCGATAAATGTGATCTACGAGGATCAACCTGTCAATGATTTCACGTCTGTTTTCTTGAGAACACAAGGTAAAAGTATTAAGTCAAACCAGCACAGCTCAGCTTAGGCGTTCCTACCAAGGCTGGAAGATGATTTTTTTTTTTAAATTTTATTTAGAATTAAAGCAAAACCTATAAATTTCAATGTGATTGGATTATAACTTCTGCCATAACGCCTTAACGAGGCATGCTATCATTAACAAAACTTGGTAATAAGGGTGGGACTTGTTGTGTTAATCATATGACCGGACCGGAGGTTTCAATTGACGAGTGTATTTGTATCTCAATATTATAATATATATACACCTGATCAAATATGTACTCGGGGTTGTTCTATCCAAGGTTTGATTCCTGGTCCTCGCAGCTATCTCCTGGACTTCCCAAACGTGTTCGTCATGGCCAGCGGTACAAATTTCTACGATCAGTGTTTCCCCAATGATAGCGTGACATTGGGGTTCTCTTCTAATTGTGCACATTGGTTGCGTGACAAGCCTTGTGACATGACTGGAACTATATTTCACCTATTCATTACTGCACCAGAGGAAAAAGAGAAGTTTGGAGCACAAGCCGAAAAAGACTGGCAATTATATCTAACGAAAAGAGCTGCCGAGCTTAGACCAGGTAAGACGTCTGTTAACTCAGGTCGCGATATGTCCGACTGAAAAGCACTAGCCGTCCATCTGAGTAAAACTATTAATATGAATAATAGATTGGTATGACTGCAGATCGCGTACAGAAACGAGAAACAGCGGAAAGAACACACGTGCAAAAATCATTAGTGGGCTTACGACTTTAAATATTCTTTATATACTTTATACGGTATACGAATCCCACATACATTCCTTACTTAAGTTTACAAAAGGACCTTGTTTGTGCTTTCTGTTGTTATAAAAGCTGTTTTAGTTTCTTTCGCAAGATTGTTCTAAAAATAACTGTCCAGGATATTGCTGGAATCGTAATGGGATCAATATAAATAGTGTCTGATATTTTCTCTTAAGGAGGCAGTATGGTCCTGGCGGAGTTAGCTGTGGATGAGAATGACCAGTTTACAGGACACAAGAAAGATGCCAAACATTGTTGTCACACAGTTCTATCAACACTTTGGAAATCACTTTCAGATGAGGGAATTATCACTAAGGTGAGTATGATGGAAGGTCTTCGGGACTTCAGAAGAAGACTTACATTTCATTAATTGTTTGAGTGGTTGGTTGGGTTGGTTGTATGTGGAAAATCCTCGTAAATTGTTCACACTTTTGAAGGCTTTAACTCTGGTTCTTTTTAAAGAAACGCATTCAAATTTCACATAATTACTAATATTGAGATACTTCATCAGATGACAAACTCTTTTGCTAATTAGATTAAAATTAAAATTAAAATTAAATTAGGTCCAGTCTCTTGCGGGTTTCTAAAGTGGCCTATTAACTAATCGTTTCCAAACTCTTTCGTTCTTACAGGACGAGGTGACCAAAACAAATATTATCTCTTACTTCAGAAGGGTAGATGAGTTCAAGAAGCCATTCAAGTGTCCTGACTCGCCTGTTGTCAAAGCAGGTCTTGAGTTGGTTTCCATAGAAACAAAAATTGTACCTTGTGCATATAAGGAAAAATGGAATAAAGAGAAGGGAGATGCCAAAGAACATGCAAAGAAATACGTAGGAAGTATTCGAGCGTGGAGCAACAGTTCATTTCTTTCAGGTAATTGATTGTGCATTCAGTCAGTCGGTCGGTCGATTGATCATTCAGTCCGTCAGCCAGTCGGTGCAGTCAGATCAACCATCCAGTCAGTTAGCAAGCCCGAGTCCATCGGTCGGTCGTTCAGTCAGTATGTTAGCTATTAACTACCTCTCTTAATTTCAATTTAAACTATTTTTTCCCTTACTGTGTCTTCTAGGATTATCGGATTCTCGTTCTGCCGAAGAGAAATCTAAAATCGTCGATGAATTGTACCACCGTTACGAAGCTGAGGTGGCCAAGTGCCCTGAGGATTATGGGTCTGCATATGTTAACGCCTATTTGGTCATAAGAAAGCGTTTACGTTTAGAATCTACCGGTAGCCAATAACATGCGACTGGTTTAATTATTGCCGACTCAAACAAGAAACAACCATCGAAGATGACTTGAAGCGAAGAGAAATAACCACTCAACCACGATGTTAGATTCATTTAATTTTATTTACTTGCTTTTTTTTTTTTTTTTTTTTTAAATTAAAGATTTTTATCGAATTTCGAGGACAATTGCAAAACGTTGTCGTTTGATCGGCTTCATCCATACGCTCCTAGACCGAAAAGGATCATGGGGATAATTAATTCACAGTTACTAGCTACCGCATATGTCATCTAACACGTCTTGAGCAAGTTGTACTGAACTGGAAATACTAAGTTAATTTTTGGCTCTTATCCCCAAAGTAACCTATTTCGAAGCTACTATCTGTAGCTGGCGATAGCTCGTCTGAACAACGCTCAAGCAGATAATCTTTTAGCGCCTGCACGTTGTCGACATTTGGGACATCCTTGATGGAATATGATGTGAAACGTTAACGGCTCTTGTTTTCCTTGCTTAAAACGCGAAGGCAAATGTGCATTTTGCTCTCCATTGTGCGATTGTCACCGACTGATAGAGAACAATTAGTCATTCACGTTAATTTACCAGTTATCCCTTTCGGCCTAGGCGTGTAGGGATGATCCGATCAACGACAACGTTTAGTCAAAGGACTGTAAAAATAGGAGGAGCGCATAGAACGATGTTGCAGCTACAGAACTGATGCAGTTTGATAAGCGAACAGAAAATGATAAACAGCTTAGCAGCTTGTGTTCGTTAGCAGCTTGAGAGTAAGATTCTTTATTTGAGATGTTTAACAAATAGACATCCGTTTTTCATGTGTCTGTCCTCAGCTCTAATTGACGATAAAGTTGCGTCATTACATTGAAAGTAGTGTGGATACTACTTTGACAATGTGATGGCGAAATGTATAAAAAAGATGTCTATTTGTTTTTTACTATAACAAAAACGGTAAAAACCTCTCATTCTTAGCGATCAAAGCAACCAACGGAAAGAGCGCGCACTCGTCGACGTCAGCTTTATCTATCTGTCCTTTTATTGATGATAAAAAATAAACCAATCAGCACGCGAGAAATTTGTAAGTTAATGTAAAAATTCATATTCATGTGTCTGTTATGTACAACCGTTAACAATTGGAAATAGTTTTCATGAAGTACTTTCTCAAACAGCATTGATAGTTTCTGGTAAAAAGGCTTCATTTTAAGAAAAGAATAACGAAAATCGTGTATATTTCTATATTTCATCTATATGTGAGCTATATTTTTCGAAATAGTCATCATCCATAATTCTGTTTCTGAACCAAAAGAACCTTCGAAGTATTCATTTATATCATGAAAATAACTAAAATAATAAGCCTCGTTTTCGAATCTGAGCACGCGCAGTCTCGTTCCCAGAGCTCCCCGGTCTCGATACTGGAGGAGCACGCGATACTTTCGGAAAGCGATCTTGCGCATCTCTGAAAATATCTACATAAGCACCATCTGACTTCAAACCTTCCATTTACATGTAATACCCGTGTTTTGCTGTTTTATGAGGACTGGAACTGAATATGGAAGAAAAAATGCATTTGTAAGTATGACATATACTGAATATAGGGTTGAATTCAGACGATGACTTCTAAAAACCTTGAATACTCTCTAAACTAACCCTGCACGGCTTTAAGTCTGGTCTTCACTAGCCATGACATAAGCACAAGCAGAAGCATAAGAGTGTACGTCCTCACTGAGAAATTCAGTGACATAAGCATAAGCACAAGCATAAGAAGAACGAAACGTTTTGATCTTTATGCTTAATATGTTATTCTAGTATGCTAATGTCCCTAGTGAGGACCAGACTTAAGAGTTGGCTCGTCGGGGAATTCACGTGACGTTATCAAAAAACTAAAATCTAAAAACTATATATTCTCTATACAAAACTGTTTATCCAATATATTCTGTTGACACCACTGTAAGAAAAGTCTTACCAAAATAATTTTGTATAATCGTTGTTTGGTCGTAATAGATTTACAGTCAAACAAGCTCAAGCGTTGACCCCTAGATTCGATTAATGAAATCATTAGTCAATTATTCCTTTTATACGTATGAACCGGAATAATGCAATATTTCAATATTCAAATGAAAATTCAGTTCATTATTTGACTCGTGATGAAGAAGGTAAATCATCTAAATTACAGATACCTTCGAGCAGAAGTCGCTCTCTTATTTCATAAGCATACACACTAGGTTTTGTAATTTCCATGCCTCAATTACTTGGAGGATATCATCAATAATTTTTTAGGGAACGTTAACGTTCCCGCCTTCAGCGAAAGGGAGACACAGTTCCATGTCGTCGATAATGTTGGAGTATTTTCTGGACTCCCCCACTAGAAATTTTCAGTTGTCGCGAAATTGCTTTATTCGGCAATCCGCTATATATTGCTGAGATGAACAATAATTATTTCCTGTCGAATAAATTTCTTCGATTTCATTATTTCTCCAGCATCTAATCAAAGCCTGAGAGCAATTTTCTTCGTTCTGGAAGTCTCTCAAACAACAGATACTTCATATTTTAAAATGTGGGATTACCTATAGGAAGAATATTTTCATCGTCTCCGCCTTCATGTTTACGAAACAGTGCAAAATTCAGCCCGAGTGGGGTGAAGAGAGAAGATTTTGGTACTTTTGCGAAAAATCGCCTCGATAATTTCGACCATGTTCGAATTCGCTGCGATTATCGCCGCCAGAATCGCAGGCCATTTACACGTGTGAATTTAGCATGCAACTCGGTCGCGGCGAGAATCGCACTGCAAAATTCGCTAGTGTAAACGGGCCTTTATATAGTTTTACTTTCTCTTTTGGCCTATGGAAGTTCGTTTCTCTGGGGAAATTTTCAATAACGTTGGTGAAAGCCTAGCCTCCTACGCAGACGTTCTTGAGTGTCTGTTAAATATAATGTTTCCCTCCCGATGAACAGTGAAAGCCAAGGAAAGGTTAGCAAGATCAAGAAACAAAATCCACCCTATCAGGAAATCAGGCGGTGTTTTGAAACAGTTGACGGAGACGTTCTCGAATGTCTGTTAAATATAATGTTTCCCTCCCCATGAACAGTGAAAGCCAAAGAATAGGTTAGCAAAGATCAAGAAACAAAATCCACCCTATCAGGAAATCAGGCTGTGTTTTGAAACAGTTGAAAGTGTTTTACATGTTTTTGCATCCGTGCCTTAGCCGGGGCCTTTAGCGCAATGCCAAATGTAAAAAAAGCGAAAAACCTTTAAAAAAAACTGTATCTAACTGAGCAATTTGACTGAATTGTGAGAGAACCTCATGCCACCTGACCTTTCTGAGGGTGACGCCACGCTCTCTCCTCTCTGGAACAGGGTATCTATTTTCGCAATACCGGAAAAGGGGATGGTTTTCAGCGATCTTACTCTGGAATAGAGTATGCATTTCAGCGATTTTACTCTGGAACAGGGTCAGAGTTCAGAGGGCTTGGCGGCACATCCCTATCCTAAATGAGAAAAGGTACCCCCCCTCCCCCATCCCCCCCCCCCCTCCCGAGGTTAATTTAGAAACACTAATTTAGCCTCTATCTAATATACCTTTAAACATAAACACGTTATGTAGTGTTTAAAAAACGAGTAGGAGTGTTTTATCAGGTATAAAAGCACGTGGCGTAGCCGAGTGCTTTTATACCTGATAAAACACGATCTACGAGTTTTTTGAACTGCTTAAAACACTCATGAACAATTTATAAGATTTTGGTTCAACTGGAGCCACCATACACGTCACGAACATGGATTTTTATACTTCGATAGAGATTTGACGTCATGGGCATGCGCAACCAGATTCAATAGAAGCTCCCACACGTTGGATATTGCGTGCCAAGGCAAAGACAGGCACGTTAGTCAAAGATCATTAGGGTTGACTATGACCTTGGTGAAGCTCTATGTCTTCATCTAAACTTGGATGTATACTTCATCCCTGATGAAGTCATCCTCATAGTATTCGAGTGGTCTTTATATAAAGATCACATGTGTCTTTATGTAAAGACACATGTGTCTTTATGTAAAATCACTTGAATACTAATGATTAAGAGGACTTTATCGGGTATAAAGGTTAATGCACGTGACGTGTATGGTGGCTCCAATTGGACTATAAGATTATGAAATATTAATGAGTGTTTTAACATTAATTAGTGTATGTGTAATAGTGAAATGACAACAAAAGAACACTATGGAATTAGGGTCTACTAATTCGTGTTAGGAGTGTATTTCATGGGTTTATGAAAACCTATCTATCACTCTCGGTATATACACTCGATTGAAGAATCGTTGTCGGGTTCAGAAATATAGAACATAAAAGCTGAGACCGAAATGGCACATGGGAAATGACATAATTATATTATAATTTATTCATTTCCGACATCCATGCAGTCGGTTTAGAATGCCAAACGCGTATTAAAAACAGTGGATGATGTCACGGGTCGCCGGCACAGCCATAGTCATCTTCCGTACGGTGAGGTTGGTTCTGGGTTTTATTCAATTCGTTGCGTTGCTAATCGTCAAGTGGTTAAAATAGCACCACTTAAAATGCATGTGTATTTTGTTGAGTTGAACATCTTTTTTAGGTTTTCAAGTAACCAGACGTAACCATGTATTGACTTTGATTCCTTCCAGGTCCCTCATAGTCACTTACCGTACGGTAAGGTTGGTTCTGGGTTTTATTCAACTCGAAGCATTGCTAATCGTCAAGTGGTTAAAACAGCAACCCCTTTGGTTCTGAGAGAACTTGATGCTATGGCCCTAGAAAAACAGTCTGTGGTAACCCTAGTGGATTATGGGACGGCTGATGGTGGAACTTCGACGAGTCTTATCTACGCATGCGTCAAAGCAATACGAGAAAAATATGGAGCTAAACTACCGATAAATGTGATCTACGAGGATCAACCCGTCAATGATTTCACGTCTGTTTTCTTGAGAACACAAGGTAAAAGTATTAAGTCAAAGCATCTGAGCCAAGGCGATCCTACCAAGGTTAAAAGATCAATTCTTTTTTTGAAATTTGATTTGAAGATTTTTTTGAAGCTTACAGAATGCAGAACTTGCAAATTCAAATTAGGCCTCCATTTAAATTTCAATGTGATTGGATTATAACTTCTGCCATAATGCCTTAACGAGGCATGCTATCATTAACGAAACTTGGTAGCATGGGTGGAACTTGTTGTGTCAATTATATGACCGTCAATTGACGAGTGCATTTATATCTCAATATTATAATATATATACACCTGATCCAATATGTACACGGGGTTCTTCTATCCAAGGTTTGATTCCTGGTCCTCGCAGTTATCTCCTGGACTTCCCCAACGTGTTCGTCATGGCCAGCGGTACAAATTTCTACGATCAGTGTTTCCCAAATGACAGCGTGACTTTAGGGTTCTCTTCTAATTGTGCACATTGGTTGCGTGACAAGCCTTGTGACATGACTGGAACTACATTTCACCTATTCATTACTGTACCAGAGGAAAAAGAGAAGTTTGGAGCACAAGCCGAAAAAGACTGGCAATTATATCTAACGAAAAGAGCTGCCGAGCTTAGACCAGGTAAGACGGGCGTCTGTTAACTCAGGTCGCTATATGTCCGACTCAAAACCATCCCAGTAACTTTTATAAATAATACATTGGTATAACTGCAGAACGCGTACACAAACGAGGAATAGCAGCAAGAACACATGTACGAAAATCATTAGTGAGGTTACGACTTAAAATGCTCTCTATATAGAGTGCTTTTAGTCTCACCGTTGAATAGGTGACGTCAACTAAATTAGATAAGTTATTTACTATTTTAGCGGACGTCACCTAAATTTGAAACTACGCTAAACAGCTACTGAGATCAGGGGGAGAAACGATCATACAAATGAATGTCTATTCACTCATTCTTTGGTAAAACAACCCCCCGGATTAGCATGACCGTTATTTGGCGCGCTTTTTACTATTTTAGGTGACGTCAACTAAATAGTTATCTAAGTTAGATACATTTATCTAACTATTCAACAGTGAGACTAAAAGCACTCTACTTTATACGATATACAAATCCCGCATACATTCCTTTCTTAAGCTACAAAAGGACCTTGTTTGGGCTTCCTGTGTTTATAAAAGCTGTTATAGTTTTTTTCTAAAAATAACTGTCCATGCAGGATATTGCTGGAATAGTAATGGGATCAATATAAATAGTGTCTGATATTTGCTCTTAAGGAGGCAGTATGGTCCTGGCGGAGTTAGCTGTGGATGAGAATAACAAGTTTCCAGGACACACGAAAGATGCCAAACATTGTTGTCACACAGTTCTATCAACACTTTGGAAATCACTTTCAGATGAGGGAATTATCACTAAGGTGAGTATGATGGAAGGTCTTCGGGACTTCAGAAGAAGACTTACATTTCATTTATTGTTCGAGTGGTTGGGTTGGTTGTAACCATATGGAAAATCCTCGTAAATTTTTCACTTTCACACTTTTGAAGGCTTTAACTCTGGTTCTTTTTAACGAAACGCATTCAAATTTCACATAATTACTAATATAGAGGATATTACATGGGCGCGTGGAGATACCAAATTTATCTCCGAGTGTTGAAAAGATCTCTCACAAGTGAGCGCAGCGAACGAGTGAGAGATTTTCAACACGAGAAGATAAATTTCGTATCTCCAAGCGCCCATGTAATATTCTGTTTATGATATAATTATCAATGAAAGTATGTTTTGGCTTTTTCAGACAATTCTTTCCGTGTATTTTTGAATAGCCATCGCAATGGTGTTATTTTCACGTGTGAAGATATCAATTTTTCGAAATAGAGAAAAATAGATATTTCATTGGTAATTATATAATAAATTGAAATACTTCATCACATGACAAAACTCTTTTGCTAATTAGATTAAAATTAAGTTAGGCCAAGTCTCCTGCGGGTTTCTAAAGTGGCCTATTAACTAATCGTTTCCAAAACTCTTTCGGTCTTTGACAGGATGAGGTTACCAAAACAAATTTCATCTTCTACTTCAGAAGGGTAGATGAGTTCAAGAAGCCATTCAAGTGTCCTGACTCGCATGTTGTCAAAGCAGGTCTAGAGTTGGTTTCCATAGAAACAAAAATCGTACCTTGTGCATATAAGGAAAAATGGAATAAAGAGAAGGGAGATGCCAAAGAACATGCAAAGAAATACGTAGGAAGTATTCGAGCGTGGAGCAACAGCACATTTCTTTCAGGTAATTGATTGCGCAATCAATCAGTCGGTCGGTCGGTCGATTGATCATTCAGTCCGTCAGCCAGTCGGTGCAGTCAGATCAACCATCCAATCAGTTAGCAAGCCCGAGTCCATCGGTCGGTCAGTCAGTCAGTAAATTAGCCATTAACGAACTCTCTTAATTTCAATTTAAACTATTTTTTCCCTTACTGTGTCTTCCAGGATTATCGGATTCTCGTTCTGCCGAAGAGAAATCTAAAATCGTCGATGAATTGTACCACCGTTACGAAGCTGAGGTGGCCAAGTACCCTGAGGATCATGGGGTTGATTTTGTTAACGCCTATTTGGTCATAAGAAAGCGTTTACTTAAAGGGATTTAACTGTAGCCAATGACTTGCAAACGCCTTACAGAACGTTTACGAAATTATCATGGATAAGAGGCAAAAAAGGAAATGCAATAGAAATGGCGCAAATTATATATTAAAAAAGCGCAATATATACAAAATTTGGTTCAAGCCTCGGCCGGATCAACACTCAGGGTCTTAAAATAACTGAAGGTGCTGTCTTTGTAATTACATCTGCAAATAGTTAGACCTTCAAGTCTTCTCGGACAAGGACTTAAAACCCCAGGCCCTATTTTCCCGACCCTTCCTAACCTACAGTAAAATGGGGGACATATAGTCTCCCGGTTCAATGGCCTATCCTACGGCCTAATTTGGAGGCATAACACCAGCTAATTTACTAACAATTCACACTCACGATTGTAAGCTGCACGGCTGCTAATAGTGCCTTAATATGCAGCCAGTAAAGTCCTCACTGGCCATAAATGTAAAGCGCATTGAGATATTTGAAATGCGCTATATTAGAAATTTCTATTATCATTATTATTTTATTTCCAGTATTTCATGTGATATGGCCATAACATGACCATGAATTACGAATACACTTCTTTGCAAATGCAAATTTTCTCTGCGTTAATTCCAGTTTGCTCACGCATGGGCCAAATATTCTGAAATTTGTTGGATAGATGAGACAGAATTTTGCCTTGCAACATTATTTTGCTGCCTGAGTAAATTGGACCGAGAAAGAATTTGCATTAGCAAAGTAGTATTTTTGCCTTTGTCATTAGCCACTCATACGAAAACCGATGTATTACTCATTACCTTAGTGATTTGATAATTCCCTCATCTGAAAGTGATTTCCAAAGTGTTGATAGAACTGTGTGACAACAATGTTTGGCATCTTTCGTGTGTCCTGTAAACTGGTCATTCTCATCCACAGCTAACTCCGCCAGGACCATACTTCCTCCTTTTAAACAGATATGGGAGAGATATCAGAAAACTATAGGTATTCCTAGTTTACATTCATGTAGTGTTTGAAAGGTATTCTCGCAAGAGGAATAGTACAACATCACTCAATACCAGTCAATACCACGAAACTTACCTGGGCTAATCTCGGCAGCTCTTTTCGTTAGATATAATCCCCAGTCTTTTTCGACTTGTGCTCGAAATTTTACTTTTTCCTCTGGTACAGTGATGAATAGGTGACATGTAGTTCCAGTGATGTCACAAGGCTTGTCACGCAACCAATGTGCACAATTAGAAGAGAACCCCAATGTCACGCTATCTTTTGGGAAACACTGATCGTAGAAATTTGTACCGCTGGCCATTACATGACGAACACGTTTAGAAAGTCCAGAAGATAACTGCGACGACAATAGTTAATAGAGGGGAATGGTTAGGAAACTCTTTTGTTATAAGTCTTTGTTCACTTTTTTCAAGCGTGACCGTGCACAATCCTTTGTTTTACCATTATTTTACAATTGTTGGTAATGGCTGAGTGAACCAACCAAAATATTTCTTTTGGCTGGTAATTCAAAATACTTAAAGATTTATAAGAGATATTTGAATATTCCTTACGAAAATCCCATAGACAAAGCTTATGTTTACTTATTTTGCAATTTCGGATGAACAAAAATCAAACATTGTGCATGATCAAGACCGGTTCAACATCAAAAGCGAACAAAGGCCTTGATACAATAGGTTTCCTAACCATTCCCCTCTGTTAACTATGCGAGGACCAGGTATCAAACCTAGAAAGATTTGATACAAGAAAAGTTTCAAGTTCAGTATGCACACGGGCTGTTTTGTCTTGTTCATGAGGTCCTTTCACTGGATGTGATCTATTCACGAGGTCCTTTCACTGGATGTGATCTATTCATGAGGTCCTTTCACTGGATGTGATCTATTCATGAGGTCGTCCTTTCACTGGATGTGATCTATTCATGAGGTCCTTTCACTGGATGTGATCTATTCACGAGGTCCTTTACTGGATGTGATCTATTCATGAGGTCCTTTCACTGGATGTGATCTATTCACGAGGTCCTTTACTGGATGTGATCTATTCACGAGGTCCTTTCAATGAATGTGATCTATTCACGAGGTCCTTTCAATGGATATGTTCTATTCATGAGGTCCTTTCACTGGATGTGATCTATTCATGAGATCCTTTCACTGGATATGTTCTATTCACGAGGTCCTTTCACTGGATGTGTTCTATTCATGAGATCCTTTCACTGGATATGTTCTATTCACGAGGTCCTTTCACTGGATGTGTTCTATTCATGAGATCCTTTCACTGGATATGTTCTGAATTCATGAGGTCCTTTCACTGGATATGTTTTATTCTTGAGATCCTTTCACTGGATGTCACCCGATGTTATAGAAGATATATCTTTCGATGTACAACACTATTATCCGCAAATAAATCCACATTGCACGTCACGCTCGATGGAATATTGTTAATGTTACGTTATTGTAGATCAGGTTCTTACACCCTGAGTAACTACAATGATATCTTATACGTTAAATGTTTTACTGCCCCAGAAACGTTTCGTATATTTAATAATGCCTGCATCAATCAAATCATGCTTAATGCAAAATCAATGCTGACAATCTTGAGTTATTGACTATGGTTAGAGGTGTGGGGCACTGTAAACAGGTTTTTAGATCGAAGTGTGTCATATTTACAAATGGTTTACTTTCTTCCATTGTTGCCAGCTTTCATGAAACAACCCTGAAACACTAACTAGTTAGTAAAAATAGATTTTGAGAAGGCACTTAAAATAGATATGACACGTCACCAACCAACATGCGATTGAGGGTTGAGCCCTGGGGTAATCAGTGCAAACAAAAGTGGAATTTTGTCATAACTTATTATTTACATTTTGAAGTGTAGTTTGTCTAAAATTCAGATCGATTCAGGATATGTGTCCTCGAAAATTCTAACAAAATTGCAATTTTAGGTGGGCCGTAAGTGGAATAGAAAGAGACTAAAAACAGTAGCTACCCTTGGGTTACCTGTGGTTCGTTGCCTCCTACTAACTTGGGTTTCCTGTGGTAGAAATAGCGCGGGAAAAACAAATCCAAGATGGCGTTTGACGAGGAACAGGATTCAGAATACGAAACCCTTGCCTATCAACAGGTAGACACAAGAAACCAGTATTCTTTGATTATGAATAAGTCATATAACATCCTAGGTACATTTTGATGTTATCTGTTTTAGAGAATCAAAGCAGCATTGCACTATACTGTTGGACGAGTATGCGAACAGATAGAGATAGGTAAAGTATTTATTCTTATATTTATTGTTTTATAGACTACACTTTTCCGAGTATATTTTTTTCAGGTTGATATTTCCTGAACTTCCTACTGTTTCGAATCCCCTACAGCAAGTGTTCAAATTATTAATCTTATTCCAATCCATTTGATCAAGCATAGTTAATAGGGGAATGGTTAGGAAACCCTTTTGTTATAAGTCTTTATTCACTTTTTGCACAATCCTTTGTTTTACCATTGTTTTACCATTGTTGGTAATGGCTGAGTGAACAGACCAAAATCTTTCTTTTGGCTGGTAGTTCAAAATATTTAAAGATTTATAAGAGATATTTGAATATTCTATACAACAATCCCATAGACAAAGTTTATGTTTACTTATTTTGCAATTTCGGATGAGCATAAATCAAACATTGTGTACAGTCAATAGGTTTCCTAGCCATTCCCTTCTATTAACTATTGATCAAGGGATGATTTTTATATACGAAAAGGTGACATAAAACTTGAAATGTTCATGACTCGACTGTTTTCACTGTAATATACTGTCAAAAAATTTGTGTTGTACTGTGTAGCTATTTGGCAGCTATTTATATTTATTTTCTCATTTCTAAAATTGTTTTCATGTGATTTGTCACTGCACACCCTGTGTTCATGTGATGTCACATGAAAATAGGGTAATTAACCAAAATGATGGCCTGGGCTTCCTGTGGAATTGGGGTAACCATATAGTATAATAATTGACATTACCTTCCAACAACCCCCCCCTCCCCTCCCCGATGGCTAGATGACGAAAAAAGTGGTAAATAAGAGGACATACCACGGAAAACTGAAGAAAATATTTTTATAATTCTCTTTTTTTATTAATATAAATAAGTAATGCTAAAAATGACTGTTTAGTAATTATGAAAAAATATTAGTAATTATTATAACTATGAATGGTATATTGAATAATGGAATATAATGTTGGTTCCACATGTGAAGAAAATGGCATGCAGTACTCTCGACAATTTATTGCAGCCTTGACTGAAACTACATATCGACAATGTGGTAAGGTTTGGTATCAATATCTATTAAGCATTATTATGTTGTTATTATAACCATTGATCATCATCACCATTACCAGCGTCGTCATAATCATCATGAACAACACCATCATCACCAACATCATCATCAACACCACCACCACTATTATCATCATCATCATCATCATCTTCATCATCATCATCACCATCATCATTACCATCAATGACATCACCACCACCATCATTTTCATCATCATCATCTTTATCATCACCATCATGAACAACACCACCACCATCAACATTATCATCACCATCATTATCATCAACAACACCATCATCATCATTATCATCCCTTTTTTTGATAATGATTATTACCACCACCACCACCAGGACCATCACAATCATTACCACCACTACAATCATCATCATGTTCATCATGATCATAATCATTATCATGATCAACACCACAACCATCATCATCATCACCACCAACATCATCATTATCGTCATTAAGTTTAATGGGCAGTCAGTTTGTGGGATTGATCAAATTACAGTAAAAAATATCACCATGATTTAAAAATTAATAGTTAAATTAATAATAAAATTGAATTCTGTTTCAGAATCCTTTGCAGTAGATCTTGAATTATTTGCAAAGTTAGTATGTATATATTTATGCATTAATGCATATTTTTCCCCACAGAGTTTTCTTTGCTCTTAAAAATCACAGTGTAACTCCTTTCAAAGTAAAAATTAAATTAAGCCCTACCTGTAAAGCTCTGTGTGTTGGACAGACCCCTGGGAATATGATATTTTGTGGAGTAATCAATTACGAGTGCACTAGCATGCTAAATAGGTTGAATGTATGATGTCAAAAACCACTGTCCATAATAAGTTTTTTGCCATGAGACAAACAAATTCATGGTGGATGTAAAGTAAAAAGAAAAATTTTGGCACTTTTGTATGAAATATAGGAAATATATTGCAGCAAGTGATTATTAATCAAAGATTATTTCAGCAAAGTTCCAGCTTGAATGAAAAAGCTTTAATTTTGGAGCGATTATCATCTAAGTAGCACTTTTTAGTTGTGGATTTCTGTGAATTTCTTTACTCTGTGCAGGCATCCCAGACCTCCTATATATCATATATTTCCTATAATTTGTATAGGATCATATAAAGAGCCTATATTTATAGAAAACCTCCTATATTTCTTATAAGTAGGACGACTGCTGAGTGATACATTATATTTTACACTGTTTAGCATATTTGGCAAAGGTAATAAATGGTTCTCTTTTTTTGGTTCTGTTTTTTTTATGGCTTTTTGGTTCTGCAAATCATTGCCTGTGCACCCTCCCTGCAAGATCCCTGGTTACTCCACTGAAAAGCTATTTTAGTACCTATAAAGTGCATATATTTTTGGGAAAAAATCCTATATTTTCCTATATTTAGAACTTGCACAGCCTATATTTCCTATCAAATTTGTCTAAAAAGTGGCTGGGATGCCTGTCTGTCATGGGCAGTTGGGGGTGGGAGGGTGGGAGGGGGGAGGGGAATTGACTGGTAATCAGGTAATCAGTATTCAAATCACCACCCAGGTATCTATAATGTCGCAATAATCCACTTTTGAAGTTAAATTAATTTTAGTTTATTTTTTATTATATAGGCATGCAAAAAGGACAACCATTAACCGCGATGATGTACAGCTGCTAGCAAGGAAAAGCCCTGCTTTGGTATGTAATATTTAACAATTATTTGACAAAGACAAAGTGAATATTCTCAGATATTCACTGAGGCTGAGACAAATAATTGTTTTAGTATAAATACACAGGTGATTCTTTCAAAAAAAAAAGAAAAAAAAAAAGAAGATAAAAGACATTTTTTTCTGGTAACAGCAACAAAGTGGCTGGCCGTCATTTTGGATTATCGCTCGAGGTTTTCAACAATCACCTGTGTATTTATACTAAAAAATAATAATCATAAGATAATAATAACATATGTAATGAAGAATATATTTACTGTAATATTTTTAAACCAAATTTAATGAAGTAAGATGATATTGTATTCTAATATCCTTCTATAGTGCACTAGTAACTAGAAACAGCTGTTTATTTTTTCTTTTGTTCTTCATTCCTTTTCTGCTTACTAGTTGGCTTGCTAAAGTATATCTAAATCAGTTCTTTGCTATTGTTCTTAGGTGTGGCTGCATTACTTATCTATATTTCATTTTTGCCCTTTTACTCAGTAGCCAAACTTTTCCTCCTTCCCTCCTTCCCTCCTTCCTTCCTTCCTTCCTTCCTTCCTTCCTTCCTTCCTTTCCTTTCTTTCCTGACTTGCTTGCTTTGTTGTTTCGTTTGCTTCTTCCCTTCATCATGATTTGCTTTCTTGCTTCCTTTTCCCACATCATTCTTTTATTCCCTTCTTTCTTTGTTACTTCTTCCTCAGTCGAATAAGCGAATCAACTACTACTTCCTCTATTTTTAGTCAGTTCCATCGCCGTATTGCTAACACCCAGCTCCACAACCCTCTCATTGGGCATGCGTCCACTACCCATACAACAGAATCCTTTCACCCTCTTTACAATCCTCATTAACCCTCTACGATAATTCTCACTTAAAGTCACATATAGACACGGATTGATAGCGCAATTACAATGAGCAAGCATTAGACGCATATAGAACAAGTCGCAAGGTATATCCACTAGATAGATAGCCCTAAGTACCATTGTGATGAAATACAACAACCAGCACAAAACGAAACTGCCGACTACTACTAACACCATGCGCATCACTTGACGATTTAGGAGCTCAATGCGCAGATTCTGACCCGTCGTCTCAGGGGTAGACCCGGGAATTTTTCGTCTATGTAGTGTTATCATAATTGCAGTATAAGTTATTGAAATGACTGTCAATGGAAGAGCGTAGAATATTATTAAAGTTACCTTGTAAAATAGTAAATCAGATCCCGTGGAAAATACAACGTCATAATAGACAAAACAATAGACATCGTTCTTGACTGTCTGTAACTTTACGGCGTAGGGTATTGGCCAGCGGGAAATCATGGCAACCAACCATATCAACATCATGAGGACTTTGCAAGTAGTTTTGGTGAGGATTGTTTTCAAGGGCCAGACTACTGCAAAGAGTCGGTCTAAACTGATAGCCACTACAGTTAGTATTGAGGATAGGACAGCGACTTCGTAGAGAAAAGGCACGGCTTTGCACAGAGCGTTTGCCATTGGACCAGAAACGAGCCATTTATATCCCCACAGGAGTATAGTGAGGACTCTTGGCATGTAGATGATGGTTATCACCAGGTCTGCGATGCTCATGTTTACGATGAAGTAATTGATTGTTTTACGCATGGAGGTGTCCTTATACACGATGTAGATGACCAACAGGTTACCGAGGATTGAGAGAGGTATTATGATGATGTATGGAATCATGCGAAAGATTTGAATGAATAGGGCGTCGTTTAAGAAACAGCCTCCTTCTAAGATCTGATGAATTGTGCCGTTGGCACTGATATTGAAAGCTGGCATTTTGGTGTTCTTTGGAGTGAAAAACTGAAACGTAAATAAAAGATGACATGAGTGAATGAATGAATAAACTATGTATTATTTTCAGTTTTTGAAGAGTTAATGGAAGTAAATTAAGGAAACATTAACTGAAAGACAATATTTTAAGAATAGCGAAACAGCAATGGCAATATTTTAAAGTATTTTTAGAGCTATTACACGAATATACATACAGGTGTCAAAAAAAAAAAAAAAAAAAAAAATTGGAAATTGTGTGTTTGAGCTCGTGTCTTATCCTTGTCTTCAGGAAAAGAGATTTAAAAAAATCAAGTTTCAAAGAGAAAAGCAAAGAGAGGGGAGTAAAAGAGAAGAGAAGCGAAGAGAAGAGAAGAGAAGAGAAGAGTCGTTTTTCCACGACTTTGACCTTTCTTTGTGTGAATAAGCTCATTTTCCTTTTCGCAAAACTGGTTTTCATTCTCAGTTGAATCTTTATTTTAACGCCTAACCCTATTAAGGTATCATTTTTTCCCCTTCTTTTGACATTCTTTTATCTCGCTTTACTAAAAAATGACTCCCCAAAAAGACTAATCAAAATCAAATTGTTCCCAAGCAACGCATTGATAAAAAAGCCCTAAAATATCGAGAAGCTGCCAGACTTTGCTCTTCCAGTGTCAGTTTTGTATTTGGAATTTGCCTAAGTGTTGTTTGATCAAAACACCAAGATACGAATTGAAACCAAATTCCTTTTTGAGAAATGGTTTTTGTGAACCTACCTTAAGCAATATCACTTTACTGTCTTCCAAAGCAATTTCCACGCAGTTCGATCTTCGATCCTTTCTTTTTGATATCAAATAAAACGAAGTGTTCTGGTCAATGGATATGCAAGAAATTCAAAGAGCGAGGCTGTATTTTTCAGCGTTGTCCCGTGCCAGCTGGTGTAACTCGGGGTACACAAAGTTTACTTAATGCGCGCCTATGTCTATAGACGAATCTTATCACAGTTCACTTTCTATCAACAAAATGACTGCCGATTCCTAACGATTTTGTTTTTTGTCATTTAAGAAATGAGAAATATTAAAATAAATGCCTAGTTTTGACAGATAAGATGAAAAATATCAAATTCAAGACATCAAATTAAAGATGCTTCAGAATCTTTTGAGAGGAAGACCATCATTGATTTTGATTGGAGTAAAAATTTAAAAAATCTTTTATTATGTATCGATTGGAAAATGACTGATAAAATGATCAGAGTTATTGCAACAGTATTTATATGATTGAAGCATCTGTCTTGGAATGGCTTCCATATGGAGTGTCGTGATTGGATACTTTTTCTCTTTTTCTTTGACTCGCAGTGGATACCATTTGATAGACACAGTATTAAAATGGCTTCAATATCGAGCGTTTTAATTTGATGGTTTCTACTCTGGATATTTTCATCTTTCTGCTTTGCTCTCAGACGAAACCTTCATAGTTACCGCATCGACACGGCTTCGATATGGGAGCGTCGTGACCAGATGTTTTCTTGTCTTTTTCTTGGACTCAGTGCACTCGCAGCGGAAACCATTTAATAGTCACAACATTGAAATAGCTTCCATAGATTGGAGCGTTGTGATTGGAAGTTCAAGTTTCTTCTCCTTTTCTTGGAATTGCACTCGCAGCGAAAACCATTTAATAGTCAACATTGAAATAGTTTCCATAGATTGGAGCTTTGTGATTGGATGTTTTTCTTCTCTTTTTCTTGGACTCGCAACGGAAACCATTTAATAGTCAACATTGAAATAGCTTCCATAGATTGGAGCGTTGTGATTGGAAGTTTTTCTTCTCCTTTTCTTGGACTTGCATTCGCAGCGGAAACCATTTAATAGTCAACATTGAAATAGCTTCCATGTATTGGAGCTTTGTGATTGGATGTTTTTCTTCTCTTTTCTTGGACTCGCAGCGGAAACCATTTAATAGTCAACATTGAAATAGCTTCCATAGATTGGAGCGTTGTGATTGGAAGTTTTTCTTCTCCTTTTCTTGGACTTGCATTCGCAGCGGAAACCATTTAATAGTCAACATTGAAATAGCTTCCATGTATTGGAGCTTTGTGATTGGATGTTTTTCTTCTCTTTTTCTTGGACTCGCAACGGAAACCATTAGAAATGGTTAAAATGGCTTCCTATTTGGAGCGTTGTGATTAGATGTTGTTATTCTGTTTTATTGGTGTCAGTGGAAACCATTTAATATTCACAGCATTTAATTGGCTTCCTTAATCAAGAATTATAATTGAATTTTTAATCGTTTTCTTCACAGTTGAACCATTTGATTGTCACAGCTTTGATTTTTCTCTCTTTTGTAAATTACACCAGATGTTTCCCATCTTTTCATTTAAAGAACTATATATTTTATTGACCCTTATTGCACCCTCGCACTAAATTTCCGAATAATCCCGTAGGGAGGGGGTGCACGGGGGCCACGTCCCCCACCCCACCTTCCAAATTTTGATTTTGGGACCAAAATTTAATTAACTCATGTTGGATTCCTGTAAATTTGTCGGGAAAATGGTCAATGCCCCCCCCCCTCCTCCCATAATCAAGACCTCGCTACGTTTCTGTTTCTGGATACTCCCCCTCCCCGACTCGTCCTTCGAGTTGAGGACCATTACGTTGGCGTCACTTGTAAGATTTTGGTTCGAAAAGAATTGCTAATCTATTGGTTTAATTGATATTGGCAGGCAAAGCACATTAAAAGCCTTAGCGACGAAATAGCTGCAACAAACGAAGCAGAAAAAGCCAACAAGAAGACGAAACGTGCCAAAACCAAAACAAAGGAACAAGAAGAGAACGAAAGTAATAACGAGACGGCGTAACCACGGTTTTGGGAATAAAATATGGGGGAGGGGTGCTCTTTGAATGATGGCTGCGCGCAGCATCCATTTTTGACAAACCTAATGCGTGCGTTCCTTTGTATGGTCAGCACTAAGTAACACTGACCAAGCAGAACGCCCTTGATTGCTGTTGTTATTAATGCTCATGATACACGAAATTACAGTTTCCCTTCAGCGTACGCAATAAAAGACAGGGTCGTAGGGTCGAGAGTTGCAGTCCATCTTAGTCTTGTATGAAGGGCTGCGTTTCCTCTCGTCATCACCGATCTTGCAAAACATAGGGGCTAGCTATCATGTGGCGTTTTTATCGTCTCTCTTTAAGTGATATTTAATCACATTCGAGTATCGCTGGCCCTAAAGTTAAGTATATATTTTATTCATAGTTTCGTTCATCACGTTACTGTGTGCCTTTTTTTCTCAAATCTATTTGCTTGCAAAGAAGAGCGCAAAAAAAAGTGAAGTGTAAAAAGTGCCTTTCTGGCGCTGTTTATTTTTTTAGCCCATCTAGAATAGAAGCAATTTGTTTACATTGGGACTTTTATGTTCTTGAAATCAAAATTACGTCAGCGATAAAAAATGTTTGCCTTCAAGATTTTCCTGCTTTGGTAGATAAAATAAAAAAATAAAGATCACATGTAGATCAATTGTCATTCTCTAGAACATCACCTCTGTTTAACGGTTGCGCATCAGAACATAGTTAATAGAGGTATCTATCAACTCAATCAATTATGATCAGAATGACACCAATATATATGTAACTCAAACGAATAATCTTATTCTCAAGACAATGGCGCGTGGTCTGAAATGGGAAAACATTTCACCCAAGGTAGAGGTGTATTTGAACAAAAATCTTTTCAAAATCTTGTATCTGGCCATATATATAGCACCACAATATAAACAAAGCTGTGATCAATATTTTTAATATAAATTACTATATACTGCATTATCACGTATGCGTCATAAACGTTTGGGGGAAATCTAGTAGACTCACTGCTAACTAACAGGTCGAAGTGGAACTTAGCGTGTCGGGTTTGAGGGAGGATGGAAAACGAATGAGAGCCTGCGGTACGTAGCAAACAGTCGATGTAGTGCAATGTGTTCATAAAAATACGATGATTGAATCACACCTAATACAATAGAATACAATGGATTTATTGAATACATAACATCAACTGTAGTGCTATAGACCCCCTGCATGTGACGTCAAAGCAGCACAATCTGGGGGACAAAACAAAAGAATTGCAATCTCCTGAGAGTTGTAACCTATCGTTTTGTCCCCCAAAGTGAACTGAATCCCAAAGTGTTGCAAGGGGTCTTTACAGGTTCTCCGGAAAACGGATACAAAAGAAATGGTGACTTGCGATAGGTCATGATCATCTGTGCATTGATTCCCTGACTCGTCCCCAGTCGCCTCTTATTTTAAGAGCGCGCGCAAAGGGTCAAGGGAAGGGGAAAATAAGAGAGACGACGCGTCCTGCCCTTCTTTCTTATCTTCCCTTGACCCTTGTTCGCGTCGATGAAGACAAGTGAGATACGACTGAGGACGAGTCACCATTGATTTCAATATTGAAAACATGGTTCATAAAAGAACTGCATTTCTATGATCCATATTGAAAGTTAATCCACAAATTCAAGCACTACAGTTCTTATTTTGTTTCGCTTGCGCTTGTGTGTTTTATTTTGGCCAGTGAAAACCAAGCTTTAGACTAGCAAAAAATGCGTTTATACGGACATATGTAGCAGAATTTCCAAAAGAGAAGATAGGATTTTCTATTACGTTACTGAATAGATCTTCTTGGATGCATCGAAGCTCTATCATCTGGCAAGATATTTTAAAAGGGACGTCATAGGCATCGTTTGCTTTTCATAGTACAAAATTTAAAAAAAAAAATATTTCATGGAGAACTATGCGACAATGGCCGAGTCCGTTCCTAGGTTTTGTAGGCCGGAAACTGGACGAGTGGCAAAAGATACGAAAACCATAACACTAGAAAAGAGCATTACGCCAACGTCCAATCACAACTTTATATCTTTTGATCTTCGTGTGGTATACCAGTACCAAAACACAGGTATATGGAGCTTACAGGAGTGCTTACCATTCAAACCAAACCATCCGGTTTGAAATTTATTCGCTGATCGTAAAAAAAAAAAAAAGTGGGAAACTTTGAATTCGAAAAATGGTACACGCGTCTAACGAAAGAAGCAAAGAGCGGGAAAGTGGATTACCTCAAGCTGAAGACCGAGTTTTCCAGAACTTTCCGATGGAAAAGATTTTTTTTATTAACTGGAATGTCCGTTTTTCCCCCGGTTAAATGATAAGCACTCCAGATGTACGATGGACTAGAGATGCCAAGCAGAAAATACTTGAGTAAGGGTAAGCCGCGTATGTACATTAAAAGCAACGTCATCTCATGCCACCCCTTCCTCTCCACCCTACTGGTTCCTCGGGAAAGGGTCTCTCTCCCCTACTGTCGCGTCTATCTTCAGGTGGACCGGGAGGAAACCTCATTTTTTGTGGAGGTCCCAAATTGTCCCATTCTCGGTCTCTTTCTCGTTCTCTTTCAAGTTCTCCCTCCCCAGAGCGTTTTCTCTGACTGGGAGACCGATCTGGATCATCGTGTTCTATTTTTCTACCTGGAGGAGGGATGATCGGATTTATACTCATGAGGCTCATAAGTGGTCGGGGCTTAATTTCAGGGGGCCTCTGGGAGTCATCGGAGGATCGTCTTTCCGGGGGATCTGGGGGACCTCTTGGGTCTCTTGTATCAATGTCTTGAGGAGGTCCACGTCCGTAATGGGGTCCTGCTCTAGGGTCACGAGGTGGGGGGCCAAAATCTCTGGCTCCATGATTAGGTTCCATATGAGGTGGCCCTCGGAAGTCATGTGGATGTACGGGCTCATTCTCAGGAGGCTCATCCCATGGTTGTTGTCTGTCAAATGGACGTCGATCAGTTTGGTCATGTTCTTCTGGTCTACGAAATCTAGGATCAATGGGTCCAGAATTAGGAGGCCATGGTCGCCTGTTGTCGTCAGGCCCTTGGGCCTCTCTAGGGCCTCCCCGACCTCCTCGTTGGAATGGAGCACGCCCTCGACCACGATTCTCTCCATTTCGTTCGTCGTTCAGATCTTGTGGATGAGGACGCTGTTGGTCACTTCCTGGTCTAGGACCCAAGATCCCTTTGCCAATGCCCCTACGGAAACCCCTTGAGCTGAGGTCATGAGGATGAGATGGTTGGACGCCAGGAATTTCGAAGTTTGCTGGTTCCCTGTGTTCGTCTCTATCTCCTACAACTAGTCTTCTCTGCTCTGGCTCTCTTTCCTTATCAAGTCCAGGATGCGCACCAAGTATCCCAGGTCTTGCATTCGGTGGTCCTGTGAAGGGAGGTGGTGATCCAAGAATACTACTCATCCTACCTCCCAAAGGAGGTGCCACGAGGGGCCATTTCTCCGGTTCAGGTCTAAGCCCCTCAGGAACACGTGGTGGCGAACCAAGGATGCTTTGTTCTGAGTTGTTTTGTGGCCCCATCTTAAATGAGTCCTTAGGACCTGGACCATGGGGACCCCTAGTGAAATTAGGACCTGGGCCAAATCTAGGCTCATTTCCTCGGCCCCTGTTTTCTATTTCTCGGTGATCTCTTGGTGGTCCCCATGCATCTGGACCATGTGATTCTCGTGGATCAGCTGAGGATCCTTGTTCTTGTGGTCTTTGTTCCGTAGGGGGTCCTGGATGAAACTTCATGTTTAACTGCTGAGGAGGGGGTTTCCAGTGACGTTCTTTATCACCTGGTAAAAAAAACAACCGTCAAGTCTACTACACCCTGTAAATACCTCTAGGCTGATCCCGTTTGGATTTATGGGAGACAAAAAACCAAAAGAAAACCCATTGAATCAGACCCTAGAAGTGCACTACCACTGCAGCATAACTATTAGTTAAAAAGGCACAGATTAAATTTGAACTTTGCCTTTCGGATTTTGCGGAATCAGGAAATCCAGAGAACACAGAAAAAACTTGAATTACAAGAACACGTGGTCTTGTGTGGAGCTGATTGCATTGATCAAGTTCAAGACAAGGGACGTTTACAACCACTACAAGAATCTACTATAGATCAGAGGAATGAGTAACTCAAAGATCAAACTCAAAGTTAGCTGATCGGAGTTTGGAGGGAGAAAAAACAAAACAAAACAAAACAAAACACACTCTAATTGTTCACTCATATGCTGTTCAAACTCAAGGCCCCAAAATTACACTACCACTAAAGCAAAACTGCCAGATCCTTCCCCTGAATCTTACCAGCATATTCATTCCTTTGACGCCCTGCAAAATCACCATCCCGTGGTCTAAATGGTGGCCTTGGCCCAGCATCATTAGGCGGAGCAAACTTCATACCAGGCTCTTCAACCTGGTTTGCAAATGGAGGTAGTGGTTGTGTGGGTTTTGACGGTGGAGAACCATAACCAGGAATAACTGGTCTTTCTGGTCGAGAAGAGTTGACATCTGGTTCATTAGATCTTTGAGGTCCTCTGAATCCTGGTAAGGTCGCTGTAACATCACAAGGAAAACAACTTAATAGACCTTCCTCGAATTACTGTCAAACCTCTATTCATAGTTCTGACTACCTTTAGTTATTGTTGCTATGTACCACAAGCTTAACAAATAGACGTTTCCCGAATTCGCTTGCATGACCACGAAATAATGGTTTCTTTTATTCATCAAGTTCAACCTCGACTTCAAACCATTGTTTCATGATCAGTCAAGCGAATTCGGGAAAAAACCTATTAGCTAGAATATCTCAATTTAAAACTCTGATCGCAGAAAATTAATTATAAATTGTTTCAATAGTTTACTGTCCTGCAAACAGAATAGTAAATTGCCTCGTCATCTTTGTAGTACTGTTTAAAACAGATACTGTGTACTGTAGTTAGTGGGACAAGATTATAATTCCATTGGGAAAACTGATGCAACGGTGATTGCTTCGCTATTGCCTGAGTCGAAAATATGAATTAAAGTGGCCCTCTTTTATACTTACAGTAGTCTAAGTCTTCATACTCGAAAGAATCAGGATCCTCTGCTGCTGATTCCATGCCTGGGATTGCCATGGCGTGGTTGGCAGAGAAACCAGGAGCACCAATGTCGTCACCTGAAATGAACAAAATTGTGGCCCTCTTTATGCTGCGGTCATCTTTTTATGACCTTGGATTGTCAGACAAGGGCTAAAATACTGGTCAGTCACAGGACAATGTCCAGTCAGAACTGGAACTTGTCCAATCAAACCTTTGCTTGTTGGTCATGAGGTATAAAAATAAATAAATAAATTGACTTTATTTAATGAGGGTGACATACATTACTGGTAACCCAGTAGTTTCCATTATGGCCCTCCTACAATTAATAAACTGAAATGAATGATCAAAGAAACATAAAGTGTGTTAAGAATCCCAACTGGCAAGGAGGCAAATCAGTTGGCTATTTACAAGCATGGTCGAGAAACTAAATCTGAACTAATCAGAAATCAGGTCAAATACAGTCTCAGCTAGTGGCCACAGCAGGACTCAAACCCGGCACCAACCCCGGCACCGGATTGCGAGACCGACGCTATGACCATTCAACCATGATGCCTCCTATGACAGAGTTAAGACTAATTTGGTTGGTGATCATGATTGGCGACTAACAGGCCATCATTTTAAGCTCTGTATAGATGACATCTGGAACAGTTTGGAATGTGGCGATGCCTGATAATGTCCTTTCCTGGTTACAAGTTTTTGCCAGCGTTACTGGTCAAAAATCAGCAAGGAAAAGATTTGACCAGACAAGTTCTAATTTTGACCGGACATTGTAGGACGACCAGCTATTATTTTGAGTCCTGAAAAGACTATATAAAAAGGCACTTTAAGTACATCTGGGAGGAGTGAGCATGCAGCCTCTCTGCCTCACCCAACCTCACCCCCCTCCCCCCGTGTACATTATACATTAAGCACCCTGCCACTCATACCTGTATCATCTTCTGTGTCTTGCATGTTGAGATTGTACTTATCTCTCATTCTATCTCCTAATTTATTCCTCGTCCAAAATTTGCTTTAAAAAAAACATTTTTAGTACAGTATTTTCATATTAATAGGCACTCTTACATAAAACACTTTTGAAAGAAAACTAGTTGTCATAAATTTTAAAAATAGATCTCATAAAATGTTATATGTTAATCAATTGACATACTCGCGGGCTCAATTTCAGCTTTGATGCACATGCTCAGATGTGCAATGAAGCGTTTTTGCTGCCTCTGATCAGACTAGTGTGGACACGAAACATTTTATCCATTTTCATGTGTGGACGGAAAACTTTTTTTTTGGTTTCGGTGAGAAAGTTGCGGATTCAAATTTATCAGACATAGTGTGGACGGGGTCTCAGTAAACAAAGTTGTATATGATGAATGTGATTATTACTATTATTATCATAGCTTATTACAAATAAAAAAAACCATCCTTTCTGCTCACCTTGAATGGTCATTTGATCCAGAACACAAGATATGACCCAATGGATGCCATGCCAGACTCCATACCATGCCGTCATGTGCTAACTCCATGTTACCAACATCTTTTTCAACACTGTCAACAACAAGAAAACGTGAAAATAAATGATGGTTCTAAATTTCACGTTCTGATTGGTTGGGAGTGCGTGCTTTATGAGAGCACACAGCATGCATGCATACTTTCAGTTGCATCATTCCTATCTAAAATAATGATTTTTGTAATTTGCATTTCATAAAAAGCTTGCTTGTTGTGCTGTGTGAGTTATAAAGCATTTGGGGATTGGCAGAACACTCAAGAAGTGTCGACAAGCACTCTGCTATGCGTCATGCTTCTCAACACTTCTCTCGTGTTCTGCCAACCCCCGCTTCATAACTCCACACAGCGCATGTGCATGTTTTCTATTTCTTCATCATGACATAGCCATGACTTTCTACTTACCCTGCATTCCAAAACATTATAGAACCATCTGATCCTCCACTTGCAAACAAACCCTCATGAATAGGATGCCATGCAATTGCTGAAAGACAAAGCAGGGACAATAAGTTCATGGGTACAATGTATGTGTAGTATGCTGTGAAAACTCTGTTTCATAGGTAGCAAAGGTGGGGGCTATACCCCCCCTCCCCAAAATAAGAGTTGGGTGTGTGTGGGGAGGGGGGGAAGGGGGGGGGGGGGGGCTGAGCCTCACGACTTTTTTCAGGATTCTTACAAATACGAGAATAAATAAGGAGACATGAAGTCCCAGAAAACATCCATACCCCACCCATGGAGAAAATCGGAAATTAAGGAGGGGAGGGGGGTCAGAGAAAGAAAAAAATTACAGAGTTTGTATGGAAGAAAATTGGATGTTCCTGATGGTAGGGGGTCATTTTATGAATTCCCTACATTATGGGAGTATGGATATTTTCTGAAACTACAAAATCTGCAAAGCATTTTGGTTGGTTTGGTAAGATGAAGCCATCATGTAAACGTTTGATTGCAATCTTTTAAAACTAACCAGTTGCTTCTCTTTTGTGTCCTCTAAAGGTCTGCACTTCTTTCATCATTCTGATGTCCAATAACTTCAGCAGATGATCACGAGATGCAGTGAGAAGCCAGTTCCCATTCTGGTTCCACTTAATACTCATGACGGTGCTCTTGTGTAAATGGCTATCATTAGAAATCAAAGCAAAATTATACCATCTACAGTACCTTTACAGTAGAATTACTGTAATTTTCAATAGTCTCCAAACTTAGTAGTTCAAAGCTGCATGCTGAAATATGGTTTTTTGCTGCCTTCAATCAAAAATAATCAGTCAGTACTTTTTAAGTTCTTGACTGGCGGCAGTAAAAACCAATTTCATAACAAGCTCTTGAAATGTACAAGTTCGCAGAATATCGAAAACTGCAGTAAGATTGCACAATCACACAAATTACAGTACATTTATAGGAACTTTCCTTGGGTGCTCAAACACTGAAAAAAATTGTTTGGTATTTACCTAAAACTAGTTTTTTGTGGACATTATAGTAGTCCAATCATTTATAATGAACCTCCGTGACCATCTATATTCAAAGTCAAGACATAGCTAACTTACAGTTTAATTTAGGACTTGGGAAAACCAGAGAAAACCCTTGAGGCAAGGGAGAGATGCAACAAACTCTATTCCGTTGCAAATGTTAATTGTCGAGACTGAAAAATGAACCCAACATTTCAGAAGCTTTTTTTCAAGGTTTAGTGGAATTTATGTTTGTTTCTATCTCATATCAATAGTAACTAAATATACATCATATGTAAACTGACAATTAAAATTGTATCATTAAATTAACTATCTTACAGTGTTGCAAGGCTATTGCCTGTTCGTGTGTCCCAAATTTTAATAGGCTGCTGGCTATCCTTACTTCCAGACACCAAAATACTAGTAGTTGGATGCCAATCAAGGCATTTGACATCTGCACCATGACCTAAAAGAAATATGCATGTAAAACTTCTTATCTAACATCTACTGTAATAGTGTCACAATGCATTTTAATATAAACGTATAAATTGAGGAATTTTTTTGTTGTTGCAAATTTGGGAGTGCACTACATACAGTGCGCTTTATAAATGCTAATAATTTTCTAAGGTAATACATACATGTACCTCTTAAAACTTTTTCTTCAGTTTCAAATTTGGGAGTGCACTAGATACACTGCGCTGTATATATTAAGAACATGCGTAATAAGTAAATTACGAGCCTTAGATGAAACGACTGAAGAAGAGTGCCATACAAGCCTTTCACAACTTCAAGTCGCGTAAAAAATGAGCCAGCTCAACTAGGAACTGTGGACAGCTGTTTCGGCCCGTATTGGGCCTCGTCAGCACAGTGTATCTAGTGAGCTGGCAATCCCACGAAAAAGTAGTACTAGATAGATGGAAGGCTCTAAGGCTCTATAGTAAGGATCTAAGGCTCGTAATTTACTTATTACGCATGTTCTTATTTGATATTCGAGCCCATCCCACACGGTGCACTGCCACATCTATCCTGTATATATTAAGGTACATGTAATACATACCTCTTAAAACTTTTTCTTCAGTTTCAAATTCGGGAGTGCACTACATACACTGCGCTCTACTTATGCTAATCATTTTCTAAGGAAATACATACCTCTTAAAACTTTTTCTTCTGTGCAGCGGTAGAAGTCCCATATCTTGACCAAACCATCATCAGCACATGATGCATATTTATTATCTGTTGGAGAAAAACTGCAGAGAAAACAAAAATTAGCTAATTCTCCAGAACACACTAGTCAAAACCTCATTTTGCATTTAACTTTTGATCTTTAAGATCGCACTTGTGGTATTAAGCCACTTTCATCAAAAGTGCTACACACTCCTGGCATATTGAGCCACTTTCATCAAATGCTTATAATAGTATTTTTCATTAGTAATATATATTTTTCATTAATTCTTCTTGAACCATGGCAGTTCCTATACTAACCTTAATTCTCTTACTGGTAGGCTCTAAGTTACTTTCACCAAAAGTGCTACGCATTTGTGGTATATTTAAGCCACTTTCATCAAATGCTTATAGTATTACGTATTTTTTCATTCATATATATTTTTCATTAATTCTTCTTGAACAGTGGAATTTCCTATACTAACCTTAGTCCTCTTATCGGCTCTATGCCACTTTCACTAAAAGTGCTATGCATTTGTGGTATATTCAAGTCACTTTCATCAAATGCTTATAGTATCATTTTTTATTAATATATATTTTATTTTTCATTAATTCTTCTTGAACAGTGGCATTTCCTATACTAACCTTAATCCTCTTATCGGCTCTTTGTGTGCTTCATACATTTGTACATTATTCATGTTGGATTGCCAATACTTTACTACTCCACCATGATCACCCGATAATAACCAGGAGTCATTGTGACTCCAGACCATTGAACGCACTGGTAGGTCATGGGCCTGTGCAAAAATAATACAACATGTTTATTGTTGTCAACATAAGATAATACTACCCCAAGGGATTGAGAAGATCACTCTTGACTGTCCACCTGACCATGCCCATAAAAATACTTTCTCGGTTCCAAAACATGGAATGATAACAACTGCAACAATAGCTGCAGCAATAACAGCAGGACAATCAATAGCAGCAGCAATGATAGCAACAGCAATAGCAGCAGCAACAACAACAGCTCCAACTACACTTTACAACAACAGCTCCAACTACACTGTACAACAACAGCTCCAACAATAACAAGAGCAATAACAGCAGCAGCAATAATAGCAGCAGGAGCGACAACAATAGCAGCAGGAACAAAAGCAGCAGAAACAGCAAGTAAAGTAACAGCAACAGCAACAGCAATAGCAGCAGCAACGACAACAGCTCCAGCTCCAATAACAGCTCCAGCAATAACAAGAGCAATAACAGCAGGAGAACTATAGCAGCAGGAACAACAGTGGCAGAAACAGCAACTAAATCAACATCAACATCAACAGCAATAATAGCAGGAACAACAACAAGTTATACAGATACTATTAAAGTGGACTGCCTGGCCAAACATTAAACTTCTTTCTTGTTTTTGCTTTGACAACTAATTTATTTATTTGTTTCAGTCAATAGGAGTAAAGACCAATGGAGGTTAGACCATACCTAGGATGTAACCCCACAACAGACAATATTTCCAGTAGTTAAGGTGGATAGAAAATTACCATACAATTACGTGTCTGTCTATCGAGAACTATAATTATTAATATGGAATACAATCACATACAGTAAGAATTGTTTCAAAGTTGAATGTCAGACCATTCCAAAGTGTAAACTCTCCACTGGATGCACCAGTTACAAGACGGCGACCTTCAGGAGTCCACTGAAAGAATATAAAAATGACATCAGCTTCATAACTTGATCTACCAAGTAGAGCTCTACATTATCGCTAGTAAATTCAAAGCTTATTTCATTGAAACTTTTTATCAAAATAATGTCAAGTTGAAATTATTTAATGTGTAATTTCTGGGGTACATTATTAGTTGATCTTTAGGATTTGGGTCATGCCGACAAATTTGGAACTATGTATGCTATACAATTAAGTCACTAGAAAAATCAAGTCTTTATTTTAATGTAGTCACTCACCACCACACAAAAGATTGGACATCTTAGTTTATTGGTTGAAGTTCTGACAAACTTTGTCGTAACTGCATTGATGGGATTATCTTGCATACAAGATGGTGGTAATACCTTAAAACAACCAAAGAAATAATAATTCAGTAATAAATAAAAAATAAATAGGATTGAAGTAGTACCACTGTGCAGCCCAGCACATCAACATTCCTCGCAGATTACAGTTTGGGTTGAGAAGTGACAATGAATATTGTGTGTGTTGCTATCTTTTCATAGCTTCTCTCGCCCAACGCACAGACATATAAATACATAAACATAATCTTTGCGAATACAAAGATAACATCTTTACCTCAGTAGCATATGACTCATCTGGCTGAATCGTATGTCTTGAGCTGAGATTCTTAAACCACTTACGATTCTAGGGGAAAAAAATGCAACTCTGAATAAACAATCCAGGGCCCTGAAATAGTTTTTCAAAATAGACCTCTTAACCTTAGGAGTAATGTTTTCCTTTTCAGACCACGTCATTCTCTAGAGAATAATATTCTTTGCTTGAGTTATATCCATTATTCATGTGTCTTTTCATGTGCAACCGTTAAACAACAAAATAATACTCTAGGGAATGATGACACATGGTCTGAAATGGGAAAACATTAGACCCAAGATAAAGAGGTATATTCCAGGAATTCCTGGACCAATGCAAACCTTGGTATCAGTATTCCATTAAAAATTCATGTGTTCTCATTAGTTTGGTTATTTTCAAGCACGAGCATAGACCACAGGAAGCCCAGAGATGATGAATCCCGACCTAAGTTCTTCTCTAAAGTGTGCAATTCTAACTGGTGAAACGCTTTCTCTTCAAAATAAAGCGACTTTTTAAAAACTCCGATTTTATATTAGTACCATTGATAAATAAAGCATAGGATTTCGTTTTTTTATTGACAATCTTGTAAAGAAAAATGCCGGTTTTAGTCGTCGAAAAACTGTCGAAATTTTATTTGAAAAAAAAAAATAGATTGAATTCATTTTATTGAAAAAATGTACTTTGGGGTATTTCAAGTAGATTAGATGATTAGTTGTGAAGTTCAGTGATTTAGGATGTGCGCTGATTTCGATTTTGCGAAGGTCGAAGCGCATAAACTACTTCTTTATTTAATTTGTGACCAACTAGAGATGAAGAGCTGCAAAGACGCGATCTAGAACAACCTACCTCTAGATATCTCACTACGCTAGAATTATAATCAATAGTTTTTCTTGCCACGGGTTTTCTCATTCGCTTTCCATCGAATACCAACGGCTGCCTGTTCATGAACATTCGTTGATCGTCAGTTGAGTTTGCCTCAACGGGGTTCGACATGACGGGCTTCGTCACTGGTTTTACCGGGTTTGGCGCTTGACTTTGAAGCATCATGAACTCGATCTGTTTAGCTTAGGGATTAAGGGATTGCATCGTGGTTTAAGGGGAAGGAAATAAAGGTTATAAAGGATGAAAAACTACGAGAGAATCGAGACAAAAATCTTGACGTTCCAATAAACCGCCATCTTGGTTTTTGAGCATGTGTTGATGATCACGTGACCTTTTCTATGAGCAACCGCTGACATTCCATTCAAAATGTCAAAATGTGATATTTTTTGCTTTAAAAAACCCTCTTAACTTTTTCCCTCTTTTTCAATATCTTATTTACAATATTGATTATCATAAATAAATTATTTTCCATATTTGTTTGTTTGTTATTTGTTTGCTCAATTCCACCACAGGATACCCGCGCAAAATGGCGCGCAAGTGTCAAAAGGAAATACTAGTATTGGGTTGCCTGTGTTGGGGTTGCTGCAGAAAAACAAAAATGGCGTCGGAAGACCTTCCTTCGTCTTCTTCGCTCTTGCAGATGTTTTCCACCTCCTCTTTCTCTCCTGAAAAATGTAAGACATCAAAAATTAATTCTAAATTAAAGTAATATTAAATTTCTAAACTTTAAATCGTAGTTCTACCGTATTAATGTTGTTATTTTATAAACAATCCATGAATGTTTGAAGCTCGAAAATTTTATCTTTCCGCTTTTTTGATGTTGTTTTTTCGTAGATGTTCATGGATTATCTTCTGAATGTGACACTGATGCCGAACTTCAAGAACACCGAGGTCAAATCCAAGCTTTAAGCGAAGAAACAGCCATAGCACTGAAGAAAATGTCTATAAGAATTACATACAGTTTATCGAAACGTCAAAGGAAATATCTTGTATCCTTCACAATTTCCATACGTATCATCCTGGGCTTGTGGGAAATATTTGTACCCTACCCCACCCTGTTTTTCGTACGACCCACCTTATTCGTACGTAGGTAAAGGCATCTTTATGATGAAAACATAATAGGGATTTTTTACGTGTATATCAACTCCACTTAGACAGATTCAGGGGATATTGTGTGTGGAAGGGGGAGGAGGGCAAGGACACTCCCATGCGAAATATATGCTTAATGTGCATGTAACGTACCGTATTTCCTCCATTAAGCCCTCTGGAGGCATTATCACTATGTTTTAAGTGATATTTGGGCTGGGCAGGCGGGGGGGGGGGGGGGCTCATTAGAGGCTGGAAGCTTAATAAAGTCGTCTGATCTTTTAAATTCATATTTATTTTTTAATATTTAATTATAATCTTGACAGGTGAAATGCCTTTCCAAGGGCCACATTGGTTTTAGAGGCTGGGGGCTTATTTTACAAGTGTTGGTGGGAAGAGAGAGAGGGGAGTTAAAGGCTGAGGGAATAAAAGAGGAAGTAGGGTAGTCACAATGAGCCTTTTCAGAGATAAACCAGTTGCATTGTTGTCTAGCTTTAATATAAACAACACAATAGATTATACTAATGTCAATACCTACATGCCTTTAGCCTTTAACTGAATGCCTACCCCATTGAAATAAATGTTCTACACTGAGTGTTGGCAAATTCCAATTGTTTGTTTCATTATTATCCCTTGACCATATATTTTATCCAGACCTTGAGGCAGAAATGTACCAACTCAGTCATCTCCTAGCTGAACAAAGAGCTCTACTTTCTGCCCAAGAAGAGCTGTCACTATTTGAAAAGCAAAGTGAGTGTATCTTATTCTACTACATACTTTCTTTCTCTGAAAAGTAAGATTTTTGTAGAGGAAATAAAACTGATGGAAAACCCAGAAAATATATAGTCCTAGAGAAGTGCTGAAACTCCACTCCCATCTACTCCAATTTAAACTCTATTGAGGATTCAATCTAAAGATTTTCCTAAAAAGTTTATTGTATATCTTAGCTAGCTTGCATAACAGTGTTTTGGGGGAGGGGGAGGGGAGGGCGAAGGGGAGGGGAACACCTCACCACTCCCCCTCACCTTCCTCCTCCCCTCCTCTCCCCTCTCCTCTCTCCTCAAAGCATTGCTACGCAGGCCTATCTTGGCAGGAGTTACAGTGTATTAACTCCTCTTTTATTTTCTTTCAATATTTTCCATTCTCCTGTGTTTAGAAACAAATTCAACAAGCAAGCCCCTAAAGAAGGAAGAAAAGACAAGTAGCTCGATTGAAGCTGTCGAGGGACTTTCAGTGAGTAAAACAAAATAAGCGATAAATAAACTATAATATAACTATATACATTTATTCACTCATTCACAAATTCATTCTTCAGCATGATGTAATCTATCTATACTCTGACATTCATTTCCTTGATATCTGTTTTACAGAGTATTTTAGATGTTACAGATCTTCAGTGTATCTATGAAGGAAGTCTCCTGGAAGTTAACTCTTTCTCATATCAACCCAAACAAAAAGTCCATGCTTTTCTCCTCCATGACTGTATGGTCATTGCCAGCTCTATTCCCAACAGGTAGACTTGAGTATGATATAAATGTGTTAATTAATTATATTATTATATTGCAGATAGCTTGCTACATGCATTTTGATTGGTCAAAAACTGTGTTGTATTAGTAAGCACAGCATCTTACACCTGTCTGTGAATACAACAACCTTTGCAAAGAAGTCTAAAACAGCATTGCGTAGTTCCAGAAAATATCTATACCCTACCACAGAGGGAATTTGTAAAAGGACCCCCTAACCCCCAGGAACTTCCAATTTTCTTTCATACAAACTCTGTATTTTTGCTCTTTCTCTGACCCCCCTTCCCCCCAAAATTTCCAATTTCCTCTGTGGGTGAGGTATGCATATTTTCTGGAACTACACATTGAAAGCCAAAGCATACAGCCATCGTTTCTCTGTGCTTTTCTCAATACTTTTCCTGCTCTATTTACTTAATGACAAAGAGAACAAGCTTGTGAAATATTGTTGATGAACCTAGTTTTTGGCTTTTGCTACTCTCCTGCAATTATGAATTCATAAAATTAAAATATATATCTAACTCAAGTAGTTAACTGTAATTATCAGCTGTGTTAGCACTGCGTCAAGACGTTGTCTTGTCTATTTTTTGCTGAGGCCAAACAAAAAAATAAGTGTGTTTCCTGTTGCATGACCGACCCTAATTTTCTTGCTGATTTTTGCTGACCCTAATATTTTTTCATTCCCAAATGCACCACAGGGTTCCCAGTAAGCTCCAGTAATTTCTGTTGTATCAGTAAAAAAATATCCAACCTACCGACCCCAGTTATTTTTCTCATCCAACAGGAAACACACTTATTTTTTTGTTTGGCCTGATCATAATATTTTTGACCCATAGGCGTGGTCCTGTAAGATATAAATTTCAGTCACTATATGAACTTGAAAATATTGCTGTGGTTAATGTCAAGAACTCTGAAGGTTAGTTCAAAGTTCAATTGGTAATCATTAATCTATTATTAATTAACAGTCCACCTCTATGTAATAGCCAGTGGCCCAAAAGGGGTGAGGAATGGTGGTGGGGGTGCTGTGGGGAAGGGGACAAGAGGGAATGGGGGGAGTAAGGTCTTTGCATTATATTATTATGTAAAGAGTATACCTCTATATTATACTCTTGTAGTTTTTTTGTTTTTTTTAATTTCAGACCATGATATATCATTCCTTAGTATCATTTCTTTGTTTAACACATGTGCACATGACAAGAAACATAAAAAATAAAAATAAATAAATTAACTTTGTTTATAGAGGATAACACTTGACAGTAATTCAACTGATAAACTTGTGGTCCTCTGTTAATGTCTCTAGTTAATTATGGACGGGACTGCCATTAATGTGATCATCCGAGCCATGTAAAGGCTAACCATTTGCAGATGTAATTACAAAGGCAGCACCTTCTCCTCAGTTATTTTGAGACCCTGAGTGTTGGTCCGGCCGAGGCTTGAACAATGACCTTCCGCACAACAGACCGACGCTCTTACCAACTAAGCTAACCGGGTGGCGGTTATACATACAGTATGGTATCATACAGTACTTAATGTACTACATTCCACTACTTCTAATATTTTGTCTTCCCCTAAAGGTGTTAAAGATGCCTTTAAGATTTTGCTCTTCCCAGAGACTCACATATATCAAACAGAAAATGCACAGTTAAAAGTAAGTATAATTTCATGTTCTAATAAACTTTTTAAGATTTATATTAGTCTGAACATTTAAAAAAAATGTTAAAGTTGGATGCAAATGAGGACAATTCTGTATCCAATTTACAGACTTCCCCTTGGTGACTGATTCCTATGTAGTATATTACAATTTTTTTAAGACACCCCCCTACCCCCAGAAATTCCAGTTTTCTTCAATACAAACTCTGTAGTTTTTGTTCTTTCTCTGACCCCCCTACTCTTCGGAAATTCCAAATTCCTCTGTGGGGTGGGTATGGATAATTCCTGGAACTACACATTCTCTGCTTTCTTTTCAGAATGAGTGGCTATCAAACATTGAAGACTGTAAAAAGAATTTCAAACTTAAGCTTGAGCAAGAGGTACATGACACAACCCAAGATCACCGCACAAGCCACCAGAACTCCTTTTCAGGTTACGACAACCAGCTTAACCCCTTTAATTATGATGATCATCATGATAATGATGACAAGAACCCATTCAAAGATGATGTTTTGAATCCTTTTGCTTCTTCTAATGGTGATTTAGGCAATCCTTTCCTAGATGATGAAAACAAAGGTAAAGCAATGAAACTGTTTTCTTATATTCCATGCTTTTAAAATGAGTCTTGAACCTCTCAATAAATGTGACACAGTCGATCAATAAAGATAATGAATATAAATGCATGAATGGATAGATGGATGAAATGGAATGGATGGATGGTTAATGTGGATGGATGGATTGATTGTTATAATAAATAGAATATGTGATGGGTACTGTAGATGGTTAATGTGGATGGATTGATGGATAATTGGAAGGGTGCCTCTCATGGGACTCTAGGTCCCGTTTCGTTCCCACCCTTTTGGTCCTTCTTTCTTGTATTGTTATTTTTTCTTTAATGTGTATGTTATTTATTTTGTTCATTGAGAAATTTGAAGGCCAATAAAGCTGTTAAAAAAATTGGGATTGATCGATAAATGGAATATGTTATTGGGATGGATTGATTGATGATTGAAATGGAAAACACATGTGTGTGCAGCATGTAGTCATAAATTAAAGGATGCTGGTTTTGGCAGAACATGAGAAAAGTGTTAGGAGAAGCATGTGGCAAAGCACGTGCGGAGATCATGGCAAAGCACGCATTCGGCACTGAGCTTTTTCTCAGTCATATGATCTTCAAGTTGCTCTATTGTTCCAACAGTGTCACAAATATGATCATTTTATACTTTGTATTTAAGGTTCAAATGTTGATATAACACCAAAACCAAGTGCCACATCTACAAAAAGTGCAAAGGTAATAATTGTCATGAGTAACTATTTTTGACAGAGGTAGCATTAAACCCAACCAGTAGTATAGACTATATATATTAACAGAAGGACTAGTTCTTACGTTTTGCGATAGAATACACAATAACTAAGATTTTCCAAAAATATTTTTCCAATAGTCGTTTTTCTAGCTTCTCTAAGAATTCTTACCAATGGTGTTATCTTTATGTGAAGATATTATGTAATCTTCATGTTATCTTCACATGTGAAAATTTCACCTTTTGGTATTAGAGAGGAAAGATATTGTATTGATGATAAAATTAATAAAATACCTTAATAGAGATATTAGAGTTTGATATTACACTTTATCATATAATTATCCATAAAATACCTATATTTCTCCTTTTCGAAAAACTGATATTTTCACATGTGAAAATATCGTTACCATGTGTAATTAGTATAGGAAATCGCACGATCTCGAGTACAATTTGGAAATTAATAGACACGAGTAATGTTTTGAAAGTTCTTGTAATTGCACGAGCCTAGGCGAGTGCAATTAAAGAACTTTTAAAACATTACAAGGGTCTATTAATCCCAAATTGTACGAGAAGATCGTGTGATTTTTTGTTTATATTTCACTCAACAAAATTTCAGTAAAAAATGCGAAGCGACGCCGTTCATCTTTGTCTATTTGGGGGCCGATTTTCAGTCCATCGCGCAACTGAAATGCATAAAAAAGATAAGTTCTTATTAGTTTTTACGGCTTTTTTTTTTTTTTTTTTTTTGATTTTTGCCGCTGTTGACATTGTTTTGGCCGTGTTCCCATAACGACTTAATTCGGTACTCCTACGGAGTACAATTAACGCTATAATTGTACTCCTCTCGACCAATCAGAGTCGAGTAATTTTGCTGAGTGTACTATAAAGCTATTAATTTATGAATAAAAACTTTTTATAATGATAAAAAGCTTATTAAGTTGATTTTATGGATAAATATATAATAAACAGAATATTACATGGGCGCTTGGAGATACGAAATTTATGTTGAAAATCTCTCACTCGTTTGCTGCGCTCACTCGTGAGAGATCTTTTCAACACTCGAAGATAAATTTCGTATCTCCGCGTGCCCATGTAATATCCTCTATGTTATTTCTGTGTATGTCACAGAATGAAAAGAACTGGCTGATAGACCTACCAGAGGACCTAGATGTTTGTATTGCACAACGAGACTTTGAGAAAGCCATGGAACTAATTGATAAAAGTGAGTATCAGATATTGTCAATTATAAAATAACTGTTCTAAACCTCGCGTTCTGATTGGTTGGGAGCACGTGCTTTATGAGAGCATCGCAGCACGCTCGCGTACTTTCAGTTTCGTCATTCTTGTAACTTGTATTTTATAAAAGACATAAAAAACTTGCATGCTGTGCTGTGTGCAGCTATAAGGCACTTGGGGATTGGCAGATCACTCGAGAAGTATCAATAAGCACTCTGCTACACGTCGTGCTTCTCCTAACACTTCTCTCGTGTTCTGCCAACCTCCGTGCTTTATAACTGCACACAGCACGCGGGCATGCTTTCTATTTCTTCAGTATTCATTGTTTTTCTGGTCAAACTGTAACAGTATATCTTTTTCCCCCAGCCAACCAGTTCCTAAAAGAATCATCCAGCAGCCAAGCTCTTAAGGAAATTAAGTAAGATTTATGTATACAGCTTTAATACCACCATTTTGATGCTACGCTCATAGAAATGCTTCTGGTTTGTCGGAGTGACGTCCTCAATTGCGATAATAGCTATTCATAGTTCTGACTCCCAAAAGTGACCGTCCCACAAATTAAGCTCAACAAATTAAGCTCAACAAATTATCTAGAATATCTCAGAATTTAAAACTCTGATGGCCTAAAATAAATCATAAATTGCTTCATTTGTTTCGTTTCCTAATAGAGAATAAATAAAAATTTACTCGTAATCCGGCCCTGTAGTATGAATACTTTGTGGGACAATTCCACTAAGAAAACTGCTGCTGAACTGACTGCTTCGCTATTTTCCGAGTCGGAACTATGAATTGAACGTTTTTGGCAGTAATAATAAAAATGATAATAAAAGAGTATTTATATAGCGCATCCTGAGAGCCTGGATGCGCTTTACAGTAAGATAATTAAAACAAAAATTATATCTTTTAGTAGATATCAGTATCGGTACAATCAGACACACACTTAGCTTGAACATAGGAACTCAGGTAATAACAAAATTCACAGAAAAATTATAACATTTAATATTTTTTTTAGGGTTCGAGTGGATCACAGGGTGAAACAACTAGTCGAAGCACTAATTGAGGAACTTGACTGTCACCAAAGTATCTTGCTACATGGTGGACCACGTGCTACACGACGTGCTGTGTCTCTCTTGGTTCGTCTTGGAAGAGCTTCGGAGGTACGATTATTCTCTTGATTTTGGGAGCAGAGGTAAAAATCCCCACTCCAACATATTTCAATAGAAGAATATATACGTCAAAGTAGCTCCAACAGGGGGACAGAGCAAAAGAATTTCAATCTCAAAAGAATTGGAGCCTATTGTTTTGTCCCCCAGATTGAACTGCATTCCAAAGTGCGTCAAGGGGTCTATTCTCTGGCATGGGTCCCAGAGTTTCAACATGTACTAGCCTATAGCCGAATCCACTTGGACATAATGTTTTACTCATTCTCTTGAGAATAAGATGCTTTGTTTGAGTTGTATCCATATTCATGTGTCTTCTCATGTACAACCATTAAACAAAGAAATGATACTCTAGGGAATGACATGTGGTCTGAAATGGGAAAACAGTGGATTAGATCTATAGCTGTAAGGATTGGACCACGTGTCATTCTCTTGAGAATGAGATTCTTTGTTTGAGTTGCATCCATATTCATGTGTCTTCTCATGTTCAACCGTTAAACAAAGAAATGATACTCTAGGGATTTTATACTTGTATAATTCACTAATTTGGTATGTTCACTGTAACAGTTATGATAATCTATGTTGATCTATGTATATCATAGGCTTGTCAACTATTCCTGAAGAATAGAAGTGAGGCGATCAAACAAAGTTTAAGGTAAGGTATTATCTTTTAGGTTAAGGTTTTCAATGTGTTGGTTGTGTAATTATAAACGTAGGTGTGACAATGAATTCCTGATATATTTTTTTCTTGAAAACAGGCAATTAAAGATCGAAGGAGCTACTGCACTGTACATCACCAAGCTGTCCAACGTGTTCTTCACGAGTCTTATCGAAACAGGCAAAGAATTCCAAAAGGTGTTCGCTGGTAACTCGGGATTTTGCTCAGGTCGGTTCTTATGATTTTAAAAGTTTATCTTATTTTCTAAGTACAATTCTAGATAACTTTTCATTCTTGAAAATTTTTTTTGGCTAAGTGGGAAAACTCTTGAAGTTGGCAAATTTTGTGTGAGAAAATAAAACGGTATTGCGTAGAGAGAGTTTTGAACGAAACATACCCCTGAAGGTCTCCAGTGACTTTAATTACCTTGGACGTAATGTTTTCCCATTTCAGACCGCGTGTCATTCCCAAGAGTATGATCGTTCTTTTCTTTAACGGTTGAGCATGAGAAGGCACATGAATATGGATTTAACTTAGTAAAAAATCTCATTCTCAAGAGAATGACACATGGTCTGAAATGGCAAAACATTACGGCCAAGGTAAAGCGTTCTATCGGCTCCGCGAAAATCGGAACCGAAGGTTTATGTGTGTTGTTGATCGACATGCTCATGCTGACTATGTTTTTATTTCAGCCTTTGTGATGTGGGCTAACGCTGAGTTACAGAATTTTGTAGTACGTTTTTCTCGTCAAGTGTTTCATCGTAACATTGGGCTTGGAGCCATGGGTGTGTGTGTGGGTATTGCATCAGAGAACTGTGAAAAGGTGAGGTGTTCTGATTATAATGGTTTTAATGGACGCGACCATTCTCATTTTCAAAGTCAAGATTATTTTCGAGAAACATCATTCAATGTAGCACTTTGCTCTGCAGTTCTTCCAAAAAAGGGGAAAGCTATGCGTGCCAAAAATCATTTGCTGCCACGGTTAAGGCCGATTAGACGGTACGATTTTCGCCTACAACTATCGTATACAACACGCTCGCGTCATGACACCTACGATTGTCGTAGCTTTTTAAAACATGTATTAAAATCCTACGACTCTTTTCGTGTTGCACGCGTCTGTCGTAGACGAGTTGTAGGCTTGATTTACATGCTACGACTCGAGTTGTAGGATAGCGCGAGGGTGTTGTATACGATAGTTGTAGGCGAAAATCAATCGTACCGTCTAAACCGGACTTTACCATCCTCATATTTGATGGCAGTCAGTTGGTATATATGGGAAAACACCATGCTTAGTCTATCAAGTCGATGCAGGTTCAGGAATTGAACAGCAATTTGCTCTTTCCCTTGGTATTTTGATGCTCTTTGATAGATGACCGTATCAAGACTAGCAATTTGTATCATTTTAAACGAATATTTCTTCCCTCGGTGCCGCAGTCTCTATTCACCAGTCCTGTTCGTGTTCATGTTCATATTGAATGTGGTTCTTTTTATTTCAGCTCAATGAAATCGGTCTGGATTTAAAGTTTTCCATGCAGCATATGTTACTAAAGGATCTAATGGAGGCGCTGTTTGACTGTCGTGATCAGTTGGTAGCTGCTGCAAGACAGAGGGCAGCGGTATGTGCCATGAAACTTGATTAAATTTTGGAATGGCGATTTTTTTGAGCCGCATGATATTATTAAGCATATAGAGCGTTTTCACTCACGTGAGAAGGCAGCCATAAACAACTTTCTGCACAGTTTTTGCATAAAAATAGAGTTCAATTCCCGGAGGATAGAAAATGTATTGTTTTGGTACCCCAGAATGGCCGCTGTGAAAACGCGTGAAAACGTGAAAACGCTCTATATCAAGGGCCTCAAAAAATCCTAGGGTTTGAATAAGGTGTGTTACACAGCAGCCATGTAAAAAAATATGGGAAGCAAGGGTGGCTTAGCAAGTGAAAGTGCTCGCCTCTCACCAAGCCAACCAGGGTTCGATTCGTGGACTCGGTGCCGTATGTGTGTAGAGTTGCTTGCTGGTTCTCTCCTGTGTAGTATGTGAGTAGAGTTGTTTGTTGGTTCTCTCCTGTGTAGTATGTGAGTAGAGTTGTTTGTTGGTTATCTCCTGTCCTTCGGGGTTTTTTCCTCCCGGTTTTCCGGTCTTTAACACACAAATAATCACACGAATGGTATACCTTAATTCACTACCCACTGTTAACCCTTTTTATGTTCACACAGGAAGAATTGTGGCACCCACAGAATTTTGAAAACCTGACTACCTTAATCTGCGAAATGGAAAGCTGTGGAATAAAGGATTTTAACACCTTAATTCTAGGTAAGAGCAAACGATAAATGTTCGGTTTAAAAATTTTTACTACTGGGCTACCTGTTGGTAAATGGTCGAAAAATACCTTTCGTATCTTGGTATATTTTCGTACATTCCCCATGATGTGCAGTAAACTCAAAATGTCGCTCAGGAAATTTTATGTTTTCTAATAATATTACCCAGCAGGACTTTGCGATCATCTGATCTGCTATGGGCCTCCTGTGTAACTCAAAGCTTCAAAGGCCTTTCTTGTTTGCTTCAGGTGATAATAAAGTGAACCTGGCTAGTGCTACAATCGCTTTTACTAAAAGCATTACTGGTTTCCTAGAAGATGGATTGAGAGTCAATACACCAGAGGTACAGAGTATAGAGTACGATAGGCACACGAAACCCCGAAAACGGCTGGAAAGCTGAGCCAATTGCTGGTTTTCAATCATTCCCAAGGGAGTGAAATAACAAAAACTCGGCGTAAATGTTGGTTGATATAACAAAAGAATTCATTGACAAACCTTTTGTTAAATTCAACTAAGATGGCGGCTATGACGTCATGTGCAAACGAAGATTGCTTCTTTCCAGTCTTCCACGCGTCCATGGCAGCTCTTACAAGATCCCGGATGTGCTGCTTTTGATTGCTTATACATATGTGTCTTCCTTTCTTAACAGTTGCACAGCGTACTGGTCGAGTGTGTGGCCGATCTGTTTAAAAATCAAGTAATGCAGTTTGAATATACCCTGAAATCTAGTAACTTCTCTGGACAGGTAAGGCCGCCCGTCAGCTATCATGATAGCTAATGCCAATGACCTTGTTATTGTAAGAAGCGATTTTTTATGTTGCGAGGTTCCCTGATTTATAAACACATAGGTATTTCGTTGCAGCACGGCTCTAGGTTTGAGTAGTGAATTATGATTAGATACTCTTCAATGGAATCAAGGTATACGTCATGTATAATCTTAGACCCAAAACTTCAAAATGGCTGAGAAAATATTAACTCCTCCGTTTCAGGGTAATAGGAAAACCCCGTAACTAAATGCTTTTTGTGCACACTCCTTCTACATAGCGGTTATTACTCCTGTGAGAAAGCTTGTGAGCGTGCTTGGAAAACCTTTAACAATTATCATGTTGCTCTTCTTTAGCGACCATTTATTCTCAAGAATGCTGCATTTGTCTTGGAAACGGTCCTACCAATAGTGAAAAAGAAATTAAAGGTAAACCAGATTTCCATCTTATGTTTTAAGCTTTATCTGGAACATTCGTGAGATTTGTCATCCCTTTTAAAGTATTAGTATTAGTAGATCCAAATCAGAGAGATTCCATGGAAACGCTTTGATTAGCGCTCACAAAACCCTTTTTAGTCGCGAATGCAAATTTTAGGGGTGGCGCGCGTGTTCACTTTTGAATGAATTCAAATCTTTAATAACAATATTTGTTCTTGTTCTTCTAGCGTCAGACCGGTCATGACCCTGCCCGTATCAATGAACTAGAATCGGAACTTCCAAGACTACAGAGCTTGTCCGTAAAGTAAAAGTAAAACAACATTATTCCGGGTGCATGTTACGTCATAGCCGCCATTTTGGTTGACGATAACAAAGCATTCCTTATTAGCTTCTCTTGTTAGATCAACCAATATGGTGGCTGGTTTATTGGTATTTACATGTCAAGGGATTTTGAGTCATGTGGTTGCACCCCAAGATCAGTATCGCCCATCGACGTTCTTATACCACCAAACCGTACGAAGGGGGTGTGTGTGGGTGTTCAAAATATCAACGGATTCTCCCGTCCGTGAATCCTATATAGTTGAATAGTTGGTAGACAATAACAAGGGTAGTACAGCAATTAGAGATTTAAAAAGTTAAGAACTTTTAAAACTCCAGCTGTAGAAAAATGTTAGGCAATCAGCGACGAGGAAAATTAGCGAAACTGAGGTTTCACTTTTCCTTTTGTAATTCCGGATTTCGAGGCAAACAAATGAAAAAAAAGCATAATTATAAAAATTGTAAGGTTGGACCAAATGGAGGGTTCTAACCATTTTAACCTCTGACGGGTTGATACTCAATGGTAACGTAATAAAAACTAATAACTTAATATCGAGACGATTTTTGTCGCAAAAAAAAGCTTTATCAAATCCGCGCAAACCGTTACCAAGTTGACAAAAAATAGAATGACGAAAGATAGGCTGACTTACGAGATCTATTAAACTATCCAACAAAGCAAAGTCACAAAACCCTTTTGTTAAAATTCTGTGTACTGATTTTTTTTTTTTCAAATTTAAAAGTTCAAAATATTTCAAAAAAATTATAAAAGGTCTTTTGTCTTTTTATATTCTTAGATTTAGTTAAAATTATTAAAAATATCTTGAATTCAAAAAAACTCATCTATCAATTAAAAAACGTCATATTTCAAAATCACACTCAGAATTGCCGTTATGATAAAAAATCAGTTTTTAGGAAATATGTTTTCTATATGGCGTCTTTTCATCCGCTCAAACCGTCCGTCCCATAATGCACTGCAATTTCAACTCGACCCAGTCTTTTCCTTAATCTCGAAAGAAGGCTGTAAAGTATAAAATCGTTACATCTGATTTCTTCCTAAGTACATCTTAAGTCCAGTATTCCATGTGGGATTCGAAGAGCAAGGTTTGGGTTCCCACTCGTATGGGTACCCTCCCATTTTCCTCCAATCAAAGTGCGTTCCAAATTTACAGACTTCTTCAAAGGGCTGTATTGAAGGCAGCCAGACCTGAGGCCTTTCTTTCTTCACAATATCCCAATAGATCAGATTTTCGTGTAAGTAGCTGCCATGCAGACTAAGATAGGTGTTGCAAAGCTCGTTTGCTCTTTTAAACTGCGGGTTATGAGCGGTGACGTCGTGAATTACTCTTGGGTCGTGAAAGCGAGTGATGTCAGTTCGGTTATTTAGCCATATTGCTACTGCTTGATCTCCGTACGGATGACACAGAAGACTGTCCTTTTTGCTGACAAATTCTTTGACGAGGTCGGACGAAAGTATAAGGAATCCTTCATCTACGCGAACCTGTCCTTCTGCGACGCAGTGAACATAGCCCCAGTATAACCTGTAATAGAGAATATACTTACATTAAAAAATGCTTATCAATCACTTTCTTTGCCTTCCTATATGATATAGTTAATCGAATGTTCTTTGATTATCCACGAGGTTATCAGCATTATCAATCTGTTATATAATTAGTGGTAGAATTATTTAAAATTTATAGTGAGCTTTTTAGTTTCATTGTTGTAAAGCTAAACGACCGCGTGGCGCCGATAAAAAAGATTGCCGTACAAGCCTGCCACTACCCAACCCAACCAATAACGTACGTTACGTACCTGTGCCCGGTTTAAACTCGTTGTACGAAGGGTGGATAGCGCTATTCGACGGATAAATCCTATCCCGTGGAAACTTTTTTTGGATAAAATCATGGATTTATCCACTGGATTAGGATTTATTACACATTTAGGGTCGATATCAGTGTGATAAAGCCGTGAATAAAAACCATACCAGTGAAGAGATACGATATCACTTCACAGTGAACTGGAAATTGTAAATTTTGTTATTTTTTAATTTTATTTTATTTAATCATTTTTTCATTATTTTATTTTATTTTATTTAATCAAATTATTATATGTTAAGAGCTTGATATCTTTTTTATTCACTCGTTTTCCAGACTCCCTCACAGACTCGCTCGCTCGTTCTCGATATCATATGGAAACTCGTGAATAAAAACGATATCAACCCCTTAACATGTGATAATCTCTATTTATCCATCGGATACAGCGCTATCCACTCCTCGTACAACCCGCGGGCCATGATGTAGCGAAGCTCTACTATTCATTGTAATATTTACCCATGACAAACCCATGCTGGTATAAAAGCCAAACACCATACAACCACCCGCTTTATTTCCAAAAGGAATTCAATAGAATATAACTTCAAGTATTTTGCTCTTTGATCTCTTCATTGTCGTTTAAAAATCCAATATCATATATTTAACTGAGTATTATTATCGTATTTGATAACGCATTCTCTCAGTGGTTAAAAAATCTTAATTTGATTTTGACGAGTGATTAGACCGTTGTGGGTTTTGTCGTCAAGCTTAACGGCTTTCAATTTTTTCTAAAGGTTGAGATTTGATTACAAGAGATTTCAAAATAATAACAATAATACTTCAACCATAAATTGAAATTTGTGAATTGGTTTTCCTTCCATAATTCAGTAATTTCAACTTGCTAAAAAGAATCTAGAATAAATGACAACTATCAATTCCATATGGAAACAGCAAAAATGAAAACAAAATCAATTAATCTTAGATTAACTTGAAATTATCTCGCGGTTCGTGACTCTAAAACTTAAAGCCTGTATCAAATGGTAAATATGTGAATCAAACTTACCTAGGGACATGCACTCGACGTGGTATCTCCGACAACAACTTCCTCAAACACAAGAAATAATCATCATCTATCCGTAAAAAGAAGTCAAAATCATAATTTTGGACAGACCATTCCATAAGCCATAGCATCCTTAACCCAAAGTTCATTCCTCCTGCTATTGGCATGAATTCAATGTCACCATGTGTCTGATTTTCCTTGACTATCGCAGTCTTGACTTGAGGCTCTATACTTGTCAATTGATCTGTAAAGAATCTACAGAGAACGTCTTTCCGGCTGCAATCATTCATCCACGTGAGTCTTATGCCTGTGCGTCTGTCCATCCGTTTAGGAGCAGACAAAATAGCTACCACCAATTTCAACCTTGGTAGTGAAGAAATCTTGTTTTTAGCTCCCTCAATCTCTTGGCTTTCAGATACATTTGGTTTGACGGCTACCGGTGAAACAAGAACAACATCGCTCCATTTATACGTCAAAGAGAATAAAATAAAAAGCATATGTAATATTCCCGATAAGGCGAAACAAAGTAAAAAGAATTTACTCATTTTTTTCGGATATAAGTCACTACTTGTTCGAGTGTCAGTCGTGGCATGACACTTGATTCCACGTTAACCCAAGGAAAGTTAATGGCCGAGTACTCACTGACACAGTCAGCGGACCGATCCCTACAATGTACTTGCTAAATTCTCTACGGCCTTCAACTTTTTATTACACGACTGGTCTTTGCTGGTCACTTTTGTTTTGCAAGCGCTGCCCGGTGGCCATTCATGGTATGTACAAGAAGTCAACTGCGATTCATGTTTCCACTTCCCCTTAGTTACCATTGCTATGTCCCGAAATCTCAACAGATAGACCTTCCCCGCTTGAGCGATGACCACGAAACAGTCGAGGCTCATGAATTTTATGTGTTCTTTCATTTTACTGCATTTTATGAAGCACAGGTAGCCCAAGCATGGTTTCTGTGGTGTCATGTTATAAGGAAACGTATGGGGATTCATCAAAAGTTTCAATAAAGTCATTGAAACGTGAAATAGCACTTCTTTCGCTCTTTCACGTTTCAATGATTTTATTGAAATTTTTGTCAATTTTTTTTCAATAAAGTTAGTCACCTGAAAAGCCATATAAAGCTGAGGCCGACAAGTTATGGGTAGATACATTTTACATCTTTCAACCGCTTGATAACTGGTGATGGACTTGCTCATCTTTTACCAGTTATAGTCTCCCCTCTACTGAGCATCCTTTAGCTGCAGTTTGTATCCAAAAAGCTTTACTTGTTTGAAATGAATTGTTTCCCATGATCCTCAGTGATCTCAGCTTTCTAGGTTTTTGGTGACTAACTTTATATTGAAATAAGTGTATACAGCTATTTCAAAAAACGTTTGTGAATACCTTGAGAAAATGATCTATTGACTCTGAATAATGCGCAAAAACGAATGGGCAGTCAATCTAGCTTTCTGAAAAGATATTACTAAATTGCATGATTTAAAAAAAAGTTTTAGCGTATATATATCTGGATACAATGGTGTTCGAACCCACCGAAAGAAAAAAAGAAAAAAAATCGATTCTATTGTGCCATGCCCCCGAGACATCCGCAGAGCTGAGGCGTCGTATGGACTTCGGACCTGACGGCAATTAAATCCTTCTGCCCTTGGGTGTACGAATTACGCAAGAAAATGTTCTAGCCGAAGCATCAGGGGAGAGACCAGCCGGCCCCCAGACCATATCGGCTAATCCCTTGCATCTCTGCCACGCACGGAATCGGTTGAAAAAATACTGTTAAAAAGTGTAGTCTATTCGGTGCATTGTTTTCACGGCTATTGTTATGCTGATTCACCTGGAACCGTGGTCGGGTGGATAAATCGTTGTCGTTCAAGATACTGAGTCAAGCTCGCATGAAGAGGGTTAACCTTAGATGGGTGACCTGAACTTTATACCTACTCACGCTTTTGCTCCTTTTTTCCGTTTTTCTTTTTTGATTAAAAAAAAAGAAGAAGAACATCAGCATGAATAGCGCTAGCATTATTAAATTAAATAAAAATTAAAAAAATTAAAAAATCATAAGTAAAAACTGATAAGTAAAAATGATTTAAAATAAGATGAAGGCGTTCTACCACCAGGAATTGAATTTTAGAAATTCGCATCGACAGAAGGCGTCCTTCTGAAGCGTGTGAAGGAGTGCGGAGTAGCGATCGAGTTTTACAAAGATCACAACAGTCAAGAGGACACCAAAGTGAGCTTATATTAGAAATTACATGGACAGAAGGCGTCCCTCTAAAGCGTGTGAAGGAGTGCGGAGTACCAAGTCTTACAAAGATCACAACACTCAAAAGGGCACCAAAGTAAGCTTATATTAGAAATTACATGGACAGAAGGCGTCCCTCTAAAGCGTGTGAAGGAGTGCGGAGTACCAAGTCTTACAAAGATCACATCACTCAAAAGGGCACCAAAGTAAGCTTATATTAGAAATTACATGGACAGAAGGCGTCCCTCTAAAGCGTGTGAAGGAGTGCGGAGTACCAAGTCTTACAAAGATCACAACACTCGAAAGGACACCACAGTAAGCTTATTTTAGAAATAACATGGACAGAAGGCGTCCCTCTAAAGCGTGTGAAGGAGTGCGGAGTAGCGGGTATTACAAAGATCACAACAGTCAAAAAGACACCAAAGTAAGCTTATTTTAGAAATTATATCGACAGAAGGCGTCCCTCTGAGCATGTGAAGGAGTACGTAGTAGCGAGGTTTGTGGTCTCCCGTGTTGCCGTCCTACAGCTTAAGGTGCCTATTAATCTATGAACACGTCATTGAAATTCCTAATTGGATATTCCTGCGCAAGAATGCACTTTTCGAGAGATGGAGAAGGCAAAAACAATTCAAAGGGATTCTACGGCTAGGCTGCAACAGGCAACCCACTAACTATTTAAGTGTATTCAATCTGAAACAATATACTAACTACATGTAGAAAGTTAATAGACCAGTTTCGAATTCCAAATTACCGCTGTTCCTTGATTACAGACAGGGTTAGCCTCGTATCAGTGTTTAAATATTCACAAATACCAACAGAAAAGGAAAGAATGCGCAACTTCAACAATACAAACATTTTGAAACTCGACGGACCTTGACTGGAACACGTGAATATTCTGCACAAACTCGAGGCTAACCCTGTGCAAGTGAGTCTGTAATCAAGAAACACAGCGGTAATTTGGAATTCGAAAGGGATCTATTGCTGTATATATATATTATTAATTTCAAATTAACGAGACCCACAATGCCCTTTGGTCTTTGGAATGCACTATTCAGTATGCAGTATTCAGTATTCAACCTTTTTGAAATAGCTGTGTATTAACTTTAATTTATTATTAGCATATTTATTTCATATACTTTATTCAAATATACTAGCATCTTGTATGCTACTCTCCCAAATCCGAAGCAAAATAAGATTATGTATGTACCGGGACGAGACGAGACGAGTGTTTCGTGTTTCAACGTTTGTTTAATCAAGACCAACTCAAACTCTCTCAAACTGACCTGTTTACATAAGGTCACGTGATTACAAATACATTACGTAACATCCCCCTTTTCCTAGTTAAGGAAAACAATAAAAGCAATTACACTATTATGATACTATGATAATCAAATAAAGTAAATGTTAACAAATGGGTAATCCAAGTTCAATGTCTCTAAGCAATATACTGTCTTTAACTTGTCACATGCAAATACTATTGAGAGACATTCCTTCTCTATTTGTGCATAATGTCTTTCTGTTTTCGAGAGTGTTCTAGATGCAAAAGCTATGGGCTGACCTTCTTGTAGAAGCGTGGCCCCCAACCCAAATTCACTAGCATCACATTGAATGGTTACTGGTTTCTTAACATCGTAGAATCTTAGAACAGGGTGTTTTGTTACAAGTGCTTTTACCTGTTTGAAGGCTTCATCATGTTGTGGGGCCCAGATAAACTTTGCATCTTTAGCTGTTAGCTCTCTAAGAGACTGGGTGATCTCTGAAAGCTTTGGTAAGAACTTTGATAAGTAATTGACAAATCCTAACAGTGTTAGAAGCTCCTTCTTGCTTGTTGGCTTGGGCATTTCTTCAATGGCCTTAACCTTATCTGGGTCTGGTTTTAATCCATCTTTGGATATTATGTGGCCCATAAATTTAACTTCTGCCTTCTTAAGACATATCTTGCTGCTGTTCAGCTTCAGGTTTATCTTTCTGGCCCTGTCTAGTAGACCTTTGAGATTCTTGTCGTGATTCTTTCCTGCGTCCTCTTGCGTCTCTCCATTTCCTACAACTAATATGTCGTCTCTCAGTACTACTACTCCAGGGAGGTCATCTAAGTGTTCATGTAATTTGCTTTCAAATTCTTCTGGTGCAAGATTTACCCCGAATGGCATTCTCAGATAACGGTATCGACCATGAGGGGTCCAGAAGGTAGTCAGTCGACTGCTTTCTTCATCAAGTTTGACCTGATAGAAGCCATCCTTCGCATCTAGCGTGCTGAACACTTTTGCATTGCTGATTCTGGGTAAGATTTCTTCTAGGGTAGGCATCTGGTATCTTGGGCGGAGAATCGCCTTGTTTAGGTCTTTAGGGTCTAAGCAGATTCTAATCTTCTTTGGCGTTGTCACTACCACCATACTGCTTATCCATTCTGTAGGTTCAATTACCTTTGTAATGATTCCTGTACTCTCCATGTCATCGAGTTTTCCCTTAACTCTATCTTTAATTGCTACTGGAATTCGACGTGGTGTGTGTTGAACAGGTTTAGAATCTGGCTTGAGTACAAATTTTGAGTCACCAATATGACCCAGTCCTTCAAAGACATCTTTGTAGTGCTCAAGAATGAACTCTTGTGTTAGGTTAGAACTATCTTCAGGTTGGGCCTGCTGGACGGCATGTACTGGCTCTATGTTGATTGATATAAGCTCTAGCTTCTTACATGTTTCAGCTGATATCAAAGGCTGACTGTTAATGTCAACTATTTGAAACTTTGTAGGGTATTGCTTGCCTTTTCTTTCAATCACAAGTGTTGTTTCTCCAACTGGCTTTAATACTGTTCCATCAAATAATCTTAGACTCACTTTTGAATTTTCAACTGCTGGATCTCCATCTTGTAGCAGAATCATTAAATCTTTGTGGCTCATCACATTACAGGTTGCACCTGTGTCTAGTTGACATTCCATCACTTCTTTGCTGTTGTCTGGTGTTTTGAATGATAACTTTGTTGTTAAGCGTTTGCTTGTTCCTTTGACTGCTGATATTTCCTCTATTGTTAGAACATCCTCGTCCGATTCTTCGTCTGATTCCTCTTCCTCCAGCTTGTTGACTTGTCGGTTGCCTTTCTGCATGCAGACCTTCGCAAAGTGATTTGCTTTCTTGCACTTTCGACACGTTTGACCATACGCTGGGCAGTCTTTTCTCTTCGCATGTCGTTTATTTCCACAAAATAAACACAATTCTCTGCTTCTACTTGTTAATCTTGACGAGTCTGCTTGACTTGCTGTCTGTTTTGACTGTGTTGGTTTGCCTGAGTCGCTGGCTTGTTGACCTTTGTGACCGCGTTTGGCTCTCACTATGTTGACATTTTCGCTGCTTGGTTGTTTGTTATGAATCGCTTTAACTTGTTTCTCTGCATGTTCACTAGCTCTGCACATTTCTAAAGCTTTGTCTAAGGTTAACTTTTCTTCTTTGAGAAGTCGGAGTTTGATGCTGCGGCTGTTTAAACCAATGATCATTCTGTCTCGTATGAATTCGTCGGTTTGGGCACCATAATTACATGTTGATGCGAGTTTGCGTAAACGATTTACGTAGCTGTCGATGCTTTCGTCTTCATGTTGACAGCAAGTGTGGAACTCATATCTTTCGTATATGACATTTCTCTTAGGTATAAAGTAAGCTTGTAGGGCATCCTCGGCTTCTTTTACGGTGTTTTCGCTTGTAATACCCAGGTTTTGTAGTACTTGAACACAATCTCTTCCCATGATTGAACGAAATGTGGCGAATCGTACTTTCTAAATAATAATAATAATAATAATAGTTTATTTATCCACATAACGCCTAGGAGCATTTCACATACTCGTTTAAAATGCGCACGTGCACTAATCTATTAAGAAATAACCTAAATTAAAGTGATATAAAATATAATATATATATGTATATATGCAATAAATATAAAATATGAAATGATAAATATCTATTTACAATGGGAAGTTAATAAAGGAAATAAGAAAAAAAAAAAAAAAAAAAAAAAAAAAAAAATCCAATATATGATAAATAAAAATTTATCTAACGATATATAAAAGGTATGAAGTCTAATTTACGTATGATATTCTTAAAGCTATTTACGTTAACAGCATTTCTCGCATTAGATGGTAAATTGTTCCAAAGATGACTAGCTATGGATACAAAAGAATTAAGACGCCATTTACTGTTAAATGAATATTGCTCAAGTTTAGTACCAGAGCCTCTTAATTATACTTAACTGTACGAAATTTGAAAAAGTCATTAATATATCTAGGGCCATTCCCTTTGATGCATTTAAAAAGTAAGACTAAAACTTGGAAATATCTCCTATGTTCTCATTTCTTTTGTCGAGACCGGTCGCTATTTCATAATCTCTCCATTGTTGAAGAAAAAATTCCCAGTTACCTACTTGATCTCCACTACATACATGTACCATTGAAGTTGGGACAGGAAAATTCGACGGAACCATTGGAGGTTGATCGTTGTTGTCGGGCATGTTTGCCTTCGCTATCCACGCACGTGGCCGTTGTGTTGTTTGCTTGTAAGAATCTCGTTAATTCTTTGTTGTGATCCTTCGTCGACCTGTTGTCTGTTTTCGGATCCTGTTGTTGCTGTTCCTTGTTGATCTTTGTTCTCTTATCTCCGTTTTTCACTAATTTCTGACACCATGTTTCGTGTTTCAACGTTTGTTTTAATCAAGACCAACTCAAACTCTCTCAAACTGACCTGTTTACATAAGGTCACGTGATTACAAATACATTACGTAACAACGAGTCCGGGACGAGGGAAGAGATTATAAAGGAAAGAAGGAAGTCATTTTATTAACAATGACTTAAATTGATTTAATTTCTCACCAGGAGTTTCCGCTAAATATAAAAATTATGTGAAAAAATCGTAAAAATTACGTGAAAGAATGCAAAAAAAAAAAAAAGAAAAGAAAAAGAAAAAAACTCACTGTAAATGAATAAATTTGAATGATCATGACATCATATTTAACATATAATACCGCTGTCGACTTATGAGCCCGCGAGGAAATGATTTCATTGACGTTATAATCTTTCTAGCTTTTTTTCCTGTGAAAAATTGTGAAAAAGGAACACAAATAGGCCTTTAGTTTATCAGATATAGCCCTTTTATTTATTATATAGTCTTTATTGGTTAAAACTATCGAAGTAAGGAGTCTAGAAAAGGCGTTATCGTTGAAGAAGTTGAACGATAAATCCATACAGATGCATTGGCGTGATCCAACCATCCACGCCGTTTGCGTTTAAGATTTTTCCTTGGTTTTTCACTAATTTAGGAAGGAATATAACAAGTAATGACCTTTTAAGAGAGTAAGGCAGTTTCTTAAGCGAAAAATACAGTTATTTTGAAGAACCGTCGAAATGGTGAGTACGTTTTTGTAACACATTGATTGCAAAATCTCTAACTTTGCTCCCATTGTATTAAATTCAGTCATGTAAACTTATAATTTTATTTGACTTTTTGTAAAAAATCACAATCATTTTATATTATTATGTCCTTGAGAGATGTACGAAATAGATAATATGCCTAAAAAATAAATCTTTCCAAGAATTCATTCATTGTACAAGCTTGATTTTTCTTTCTGGCTGTAAGCTTTTAAAATTAGCAAGTTAAAATTGGTATTTTGTGAAATGATCCCAATATTTTAAGTTTTAACTCCATAAAATAGTTTTTAAATTATATTGAACGAAGAATTTTCTAATGTAGTGAAATTCGATGATTAGAAGAAAGAAAATATGTTAAGACACATACATATTGAGTCTGAATTTGATCTGTGTCATGCATTTGATTCCTTATAAGGAAGTAGTCACTAATTTTATGCTCCTTTTACAGAAAAACAAATCCTTTTTGAACCATTAAATTATATGTGCTGAATCAAAGTGGATTTGGTCTTGCATGTTACATCGGCTGAATTATATTTAGGAAATTGCACAAAGAGTCTGGAAAGAAAAATTTTGTAATTGCATTACCCTTTAGGAATATATAATACAATATGTAATGAGAAGGTTGTGTGATATTTGTAATTGATTATAGTACACTCAACAAAAGTTTTTAAAATAGAATTATTGCATGTTTCCCACATGGCAGATTACATACATGTATACTCCTATGGAGTACAGTAAGGGCTCTAATGTACCACTTTCAAAAATAAGAATCAAGTAATCAGAATCAAGTTTTGTTAGTGTACTAAAAGGTTTGATAAAATCACCTTGATAGTAATGTTAGGTTAAGGTCAAACATTGAACTTCACTTGAGCTGAACCTAATCCCTGGTGCAAATCCTTAGCAGGATCGTGTTTAGGATCCTAAAGGATCCTAACCAAGATCTTGTACAGGATCCTGTTTAGGATCCTATTCAGGATCCTGTAGGATCTTAAACCGGATCCTATAGGATCTTGAACAGGATCCTGTAGGATCTTGAATAAGATCCTACAGGATCCTATAGGATCCTATAGGATCTTGAATAGGATCCTATAGGACATTGAACAGGATCTTGTAGGATCTTTAACAGGATCCTATAGGATCTTGGACAGGATCATGTAGGATCTTGGACAGGATCCTATAGGATTATATTGAAGATCCTACAGGATCCAATAGGATCTTGAATAGGATCTTGAATATCCTATAGGATATTGAGCAGGATCCTACAAAAAATAGGATCTTGATTAGGATCCAATAGGATCTTGAATAGGATTTTATAGGATCTTGAATAGGATTCTATAGGATCTTGAATAGGATCCTATAGGTTCTTGAATAGGATCCTATTCAAGATCCTCTTAAACTTCTCCAAGATTGTACAAAGGATCCCATAATATTCTAGATTTTGAGACATATATTAGAACGTCAAATTCTTTTAAAACTTGTTTATTTCTAAACTTCAAGTGTTTGTACTCATAAATACTTTCCATCGGAATATCAAGAAAAACATGGATTATCACAAAATATGTAAAGTATAATATTATAAAAATATTATTGTTCTTCATTGTCAGCTGCTACAGTTACTAATTTGCGAAATGCCTTGAGCTTATCGAGGCATTTCTGGTTTAAGCTGGTCCGTATTTCAGACCAGCTCTTGTCTAGGAGCTTTTCCCCATATCGAATCTTTATACACTCTGCAAAAATAAGATAAAATTATCTTTTAAAATTTTTCAAATCTACACTACATGTTTCCATGGATAACTATAGCACAGCAAAAATTTCAACCAAAAGTTATGGGAATGTTGATGCCTTTACAAAAGGGTATCAAAGCTTATAAATATGACAACATCAACATTTTCATGCAACATCAACATGCCAAACATGGTTGGGACTAGGGACAAGTGCATGTAAGATTAGAAAGGCCTGAATTAGTAAAGCCTTCTCTGTACAATCTTTTGTATCAGTCATTCACATATCTTAAAGAAAACTTGAATTGATGAGGTGAATGCCTGACACAAATGACTACAAGTGCAGAGTAGACTTTATGTTTATTAATGGTGCCTTCCTGACCTCACTCACATGCACTCGTCCCAACTGTGTTTAGTGACCTTTCTTTTTTAAAAAAAGTGTATCAATACTTTTTGATTGTTAAAACTCTTCCTGAAAAAAAAACAAAACCAAAATGTACAGTTGATACCCGAGAAAATAGATGGGTGTAAATAATTTTTCTTAGAGTGAAGACATTAAATTCGTGAAACAGATATTATACTAATACAGCTGTACACCTTAGTAGCCTGTAATTCCATTGTTTCCTTTTGTGTCTATTTGACTATTACACCTTAACTATCAATTATAATTTCACAGGTTTAGTGTCTTTGCAATCTAGAACACAACTCGCATTATTTTATGGACGAAACTTACTTTTCATCAGGTCTATTTTAGCCTGGTCCAATGCTGGCTTCTTTGACCCACCATCTTTTGGCTCGACGCAGCCATTTCTCATATCTTCATCGGAGAAGAGAATTGACAGCAAGGCCCGTCGCATAAAGCTTTGGCTTTCTGGCCTTGGAATTTACATGTGTCAACAAGTTTATGCCATTGAAGATCTGAAAAAAGAGTATACTTTTAAGTCTGAAAAGTTACTGTCAAATTAAATTTAAAAAAGTTGTTTCGTGTTTTCACTTGAAACTTACAAATTCCTCATTATTGTAATCAGGTGACTCTGATCCACTGGGGCTCTGAGGCATAGTTTCCTGAAATGAAAAAACAGAAAAGGTGCATGAGATACTATAAAATTTTCTTTCATACTTGCATAATAATTGGAAAATTAAACGAGACTTACCTGTAAGTTGAAGTTTGATTGAGATTCTATCACATGACATTGGAAGGAAGGAGATCACATGAGATAGCACAGCGCTTGCGCAAGTCATTCTTTAAAACGATGTTTGTTGCATCAACATAAAATCCAGAAATATATACATTTATATACCCCAGCTGATATAATGTATAAATAGACAAGGGCGGGAAGAGGCGGGCATGTGATCTCCTTCCTTGCAATGTCATGTGATAGAATCTCAATCAAACTTCAACTTACAGGTAAGTCTCGTTTAATTTTCCAATTCTATCACATGACAGGAAGTCAGGTGATCCCATGAGACTTTAAAGCTGTTGATGCATCAAACATTACTGGCACACATTCCAGTTAAGAGTGTATAAATATGTCTTATAGACCAACGATACAAGATGGTGTAAACACAAAGTGTTGATTTATTAATTTCTACGAAAGAATTACTCGAACTTGAACAACTGTATATGTATATGTATATATAGGTAGATATGGTTTCAAATCTTCAAAACCACATCCGTGATGCTAGTACTAGATTCAACTGGTTTATTGTAAAATTTGTAAAACGTTTCCGCTGACTTCCAGCCAGCATTAGCCATTATTTGATCTATTGGTACGTTTCCTCTGCTGGCCTTTGATGTCGACGCTGCTCTAGTACTATGTGCTTTATAGACGTTAGTATCGACGCCACTTTTATCAAGGACAGTCTTTGTCCATCTGGAGATCGTGTCTCTAGATACGGGCTTAAACGGTTTCACATAGCTGATGAATAACTTGGTTTCGCTTCCTCTAAGCTGCTTAGTTTTGTTTATGTATTCCTTAAGACATGCTAAAGGACAATTATTTGGGTAAATGTCATGGGCACAAATCTGAAGTATGTCGTAAGGCTTTCCTGGTTTACTGGTTTTTGTATGGTCGAGTACATGAAAAACATATTTGTTCTCTGAAGTAACTAGATTATTTATGTCCAGTAAATGAATTGTCTGACCTCTTTGGCTTGATACTAGTAACAATAACATAAGTAATTTAAGTGTCAAATCCTTAAGTGTTAATGATTCATAAGGGTAGAGTCCTGACAGATAACGTAAAATGATTGACACATCCCATATTTCTGTGTATTTAGGCGTGGGTTTACGCAACTCAAAAATTCCTTTCATAAATCTGGTAACAATTGGGTTGTTACCGAAGTCTTTTATATTAACTACGGTAGACAAAGCGGAGCGTGCAGTGTTAAGCGTTGAGTAACTGACGCCCTCTTGATAAAGTTTCATGAGGAATTTAAGAGTGTCGTTTACCGTTGGTGAATGGTAATTAACCTTTCCTTGATTACAAAACGCCATCCACCTCCGGAGGTACGTGTTGTACTGTTTTTGAGTGGATGGTCTCCAAGAGGCCAAGAGCACTTCGGTAACGTTTGCTGGAATGCCCAAGTTTCCATAGTGTTCCCTGATAAGGGACATACCATCAGGCATAGTTTCCGACACAGTGGATGTGGTTCATTGCGTGACGGGTGTCGCAGTAGGTCCATTCTCGGAGCGTAGATCCACGGTTGTCGGTATAACTGCTGCAGTAGTGTTGGGAACCATGTCTGAGTTGGCCATAATGGAGCAATCAGTATTCCATGAGCTTTGTCTTGTGTTATCTTGGATAGGCATTTCGGGATTAGGCTGAATGGAGGAAAGGCATAAAATTCATAATTATTCCAATTAAGTGAAAACGCATCTACATGGCTACTGCCAGGGTCTGGCTTCCACGAGCAATATACGTCAAGCATATTGTTTAGCCGGCTAGCAAACATATCAATGTTAACTGTAGGGAACAATTCGATAATCTCGTTGAAACATTGTTCGTTAATCCGCCACTCATGTTTGTCATTAAACTTTTGCGACTTTTCGTCCGCTTCGATGTTGAGTTTTCCTGCGATATGCACCGCAGAAACCCACAGGTTCCTAGCGATACACCAATCCCACACTTTAATGGCAAGGGAGTTAAGAACAACAGATTTAGAACCTCCCATATTATTAATGTAGGATACTGCTGTGGTGTTATCGATAAAGATACGTGCATGTTGATTGTTTAAGTTAGAGCAAAAGCATTTCAGTGCAAAAAAGGCCGCCTTTAATTCCAGAACGTTGATGTGCAGCGTGGCCTCAGAGGACATCCATCGCCCTCCCGCTTTTTGCTCTCCGTATATAGCACCCCAACCAAGGTTAGAAGCATCCGATTTAATAACAATGTCAAGATTGTCCCGCACAATGTCACGTTTGAGATTTTGTACATTATCTAACCACCATCTTATCTCAGAGACAGCACGCGTTGATAAACTCATGGGCCCGGCATAGTTTCCTTTAGACAGAACAAGGGCAAAATATTTTTCTTGTTCGAGTTCCCTATAGTGTAATGGTCCAAATTCAGCCCCGGGGAAGTTGGAAACGAGTGTTCCTATTAACTCAGCGACTTCTCTAATTGAGGGATTAGGTTTAGCTAAAACCACAGAACAAACAGAGACAATTTTCTCTTTCTTTTCATCAGTAGGCACAACTGTCATCGTGTTCGAGTTTAAAATAAATCCTAGAAAAACCAGTTGTTGCGTTGGTGTAAATACTGATTTGTCGGGGTGTACACAAAACCCCAATGAAGAAAACAGCCGCACAGTGTCAACAACATTGTTATAACATTCTCTGAAACTATCACCTTGCAAATAAGAGTCGTCGATGTATGCTGAGCTAACATGCCCCATGCTGCGGAGTGTCGAATAAACTGGCTTTAGTAGCTTAGTAAATAAGCGCGGCGCACTAGCTAACCCATTTGGTAAGCAAGTGTGCTGGTAGAATTTGCCATCAAACCAGAATTTTAGATATTTCTGATGCAAACTATAAATAGGTACTGTGTAGTATGCGTCTTTAAGATCTACCGACGCCATGTAACACCCTGGTTTCATAAGTTGGATGGCATGCTCCAATGTATCCATCTTAAAATGATGATACACAACATACTCATTGAATTGTTTTAAATTGAGAATCATACGATGCGTGCCGTCCTTCTTGGGTCGTAAAAATATAGTGGATATAAAGTCATCTGGTTCTTTAGATGTTTCTATAATCACATTCTTCTTAATTAGCTTATCAATTTCCTGTTCAACAATGACATGTTCATTGTGATTGAAGACACTAGGTCTGGCATTAGGTCGAGCAATCATATCACTACCGTAAATCATTTCAATTTTAACCCCTTTGACTATGTTAAGTATAGATGGGTCATTTGTTAATTCAGACCATTGATCAAGGTATTCAGTTAGCCTCCCCGCTGTAAACTCCGCAGGTTTAAGTAACCATGATAATATGTCATTGTCTATATCATAGCACATATGGACATCAGGGCATACCTTTATTGGCGTTGGTTGCTTGTCTCCTCCTTTTTCTTCCTGTATTTGGAGGGATGGCCTCTGTCTAAAAAAGAACTGTTTTTACTTCTGCCATACGGCTGGAATCGGCGATTCCCTTTGTAGCCATAGCTCTGGTGGCCGCCATGATGACCCCCACGTGTTGTTGTAGAGGTGGGACGAACCCTCTTTGTCAGCTTGTTTGCCTCAGCGATGTCTTTGGTTATTTTGGACAAGTCGCCAAAGAGAAATTCCGAATCACCATCCCCTGCGGGTGAAACATTACAGAGAGACGCGTAATCCTTGTGGAGCTCTTTTTTCATGGCCATTCTCCTTGATAGGTTGACCTCATGATTAAACTGTAAGCCCATGGCTACACTGTTGGTGATGATCTTTAACAGATCCCGGTCACCAGGATACTTTTTCATCACCAGATCTGCCGCTTTGATGGATGCCATGGTGGATCCCATCAAAATGCCTTGCGACTTTTGTGATTTTGAGTCCTACGATGGCATGCTGGACGACAACTGGTTCCAAACTAGTGGATTAACCTTAGGGACCCGTAGGTCCTTTATGTTTTCTGGACGAACATATTTGTCCATTTTTTTTCTTCAGCTTTTCTTCGCTCATCTTTGACTTGACAAGGGTATTGAATATGCCCGCCAGTCCCTCATGAATAGCAGGATCAGTCTTTTCGTTTACATTTAGATCGGCTGCTATGTCCTGTAAGACATCAGGTTCTGGCGTTTTTACCCCATTCTGACTGTTGATGAGTGTCTGTAGGGCTTCGTCGACTATATCACCCTGTCCCGCTTCATGGTCATGGCGACTGGACTCCTGGTCACTGTCCTCTTCGGCTTCTCCTGAACAGAAAGAAGCGAAGTTTTGGTTCATTGCTTGCATCTGTCCAAGCAATGTGGCAAACATGCCATTCACATCATGATCACCATTAGGTGGCGTGTCTCTGGCCGCCACAATCGAGCCTTCACCGACCTCGTCGCCCATATTGTACCAGTGTACGTCGGTTCCTAACCACGTTAGGACCTTACAACAACGTTTAGGCATCAACTACGTTGATCCCAGCTGGATTTCTTGCTAGACTAACTGCGTTAGACTAATCCAGAATCGTTTGAAGACTTTAACAAAAATTATAAGAACAACTTGCTTTGAACGCAATCCGTGCAATGACTTGCGCAAGCGCTGTGCTATCTCATGGGATCACCTGACTTCCTGTCATGTGATAGAATTATTGTTTGCTCTTCACACATGCAAACATGCAGTCGAACCTCAATTACCGGACACCTTGGGACTAGGCTAAAAGGTCCAGAAAATGGAGAGTCCGGATGATCAAAAACATGAATATTAGTGCAATATGAGGATCTTGATAACTCGAACCTTCAAGGGAAATACAATTAAAGGTTAGAGTTATCAAGATGTCATGTTGCTGAGGATAAAATTAATTAAAGTTAATGTAAATCCAAAGAAAATCACTTTTGGTTTGAGTTGGAGCAGAGATGTGAGTTTGAGCTTTTGGGATTTTACTGTATTTTGAAATCATAGATATCTTTAATTGTATTAAAATGCCATTTCAGAAAAGTACCTCATTTGACCCAAGACTTGTTCTTATACTTGTGACAAGTGGCATGGGCCTGTTGGCCATTTTTTCACTTCTAGTTGGTGTACTAGAAGCTGCAAGACTTGCATTTTGTTGTTGCTGTTGAAGGAGGTTAGCTATGGTGTCTAGCCTCTCATACACACCATGAAAAAGCTCCTTCAGAAGCTCCTTTGGAAATTGTCTATCCAAATCTTGTTTTGAACTTGCATCCTATTAATTTAAAAAACAAATATGTACAAAAAAACTGATACAGCTATATGAATTTGAGCTTGAATTGCAAAACTTAAGCACTGTTGGTAGTTTGGAAACATTGTGCTGCCCCAGGTCGACAAACATTTTCCCAATCCTCGGGAAAAAAAACCCAAATTAATTTTGGAGTATCTTATAATTAATCTTAAAAAACTCATGAATAAATAATGAGTGAACTAAAATAGCAAATCATAACAGTATTTGAGGTTCAAGTCTGATACAGGACCGTCTTCATTTGCATTAGACTTTAGCTTAGATTTTTATCAGTCAAAATTATCGTTTGGATCGTAAAAATTGTACATGAAAATAAAATGAGAATTTAGTCCGAGACATTTCATAAGAACTTGACAACATTTGCATCTGATTCGTATGGGATTTACAACAGCTCGCCTTTGGCTTGCCTTTGTAAATCACATACGAATCGACCGCTCATATTGTAAATGCTACTTAATGGAGTATAAGCTTTAAAAAATCATGGAATGATTCTAAAATACCTTCACTTGATGGTGTTTTTTGAGAAGGGCATTTACCCTTTTTGCTTCACCCTTAAGTATATTTTGTTCTTCCCAATCTTAAATGAAAATCAAACATATATTTAGCTTACGTATGAGCAATTTCATTATTTCAGTTAAAGGTAAATTCAATCATGCTCAAAGACAACTGCAAAAATGCTGTTATATAGAAATAGAGGACAGGCTAAATTTTGTTTTTTTTCTTACCATCATCATCTTCTTCTTCATCTTCATCTGTCAATTCATCATGACCTTTACCATCCAAAGTATCTACAATTTTAATAAATTACATGATATTAATTTAAAGTACCTAATTTTTTCATTAGTTATTTGGCATTATTCTAAAATTATATATATTACTCACTTCTGCTCTGTCTCAGAGCCAGATTGACTCCCGGGGGGGGGGGGTACTCCCCTATATTTGCTATATGGGTATGTGCCACCCTATATGGGTATGGTTTTTGGGTCTGGGGTAGGGTATCATTTTTCGACATTTTGTCTGGGATAGGGTATCATTTTAGTCGGGGATAGGGTTAACGATCTGGTCGTTTTTGTCTGGCAAATAGGCTACGCTTTCTGCCGACACAAAAACAATAAAAATGTTAGTAAATATTGATTGCAATCGATTGTAAAACCGTATTTTCTGTCTTTTAGTCTGGGATAGGGTGTACAATTCTTAGTTTTAGTCTGGGGTAGGGTATGTAAAATCAAAATTTTAGGTCTGGGATAGGGTCAGGGTTTTGAGGTTATGGCGGCACACCCCTACCCAAGTTGGGGTGGTAGTACCCTCCTCCCCCCCCCCCCCCCCCAGGATTGACTGTTAGAATCAGTGCAATATACTACTAATAAGTGATTCAGGGTTCATTTTTTACCCTTTTTCTTTTTTCGTGGTGGTTCCACCTCATCACTTGCAGGCTCGGAGTCCTCTGCTGACTTCAATATCATTGCCTCAAGTCGCTGCTGTTTCTTGTAGCAAGCCCCTTTAGTTCCTGGTAAGCAATATTTCAAAAAGTTGTTGGTAATTTTCATTAACTCTTTGCCTATTAAAATCATTCAAAAACCTTTTTCGGAAATCTTTTTCTTCAACAAGCGCTTTTTTTTCGTTTCGTTAGAAATTATTATGAGATGCTGCTATATGCAAAGCTTTTCAGTAAAGTTGTCTTTTCGCTATTTTAAGAATTATTACATAAATTTTCACGATTTTGTCGGCGGCTAGGGACAAAACTTAAAATTTCAAAGAACATATTTTGAGTTGTTTCAATTCAAGATTTGAAAATCTGACAAAAATGTCCATAACATCGTGTACGAAAGCAGATACCTTTATATACGATCTGGCATTGCCAGCTCCCTTTGCCGTCCTTGACAGTGGCAAAACTTTTGATTTCGGGATTCTCCTCAACCATGTTTTTTCTTTCCACGACAGAATACTTCATTTCTCCCGCGAACCACACAAGAAATGAAGAAGGAACGTTTGCTTCTGTTAACAATAATATAAAGAGAAATATTTGTCTGGTATTTAATCATAATACTAGTATAAACTGTAGGCATCTTACAGTAGCCTAACGTTCATCATAAAGCCGGCCTACATTCTTGTCACAACTCCGAGGTGTGAAAACGTGACTACCGTTTTATAGAACCATTCCAACTAAACATTTCATTTATTTTACAGCTTACCGTAATTTCACAAAGGACATTTCTTTAAAACTCTTATACTTTTTAAAGAGCTATTACGAGAATGAAACTCCAATTTTTGGGAGGAACCGATGCCCGTATGCAATCACGTGTAGTAGAGAAGACAGAGATCCAAAGACTAGTCTAAATCTTTAACTTATTTGACCTAGAATATTCTTTATTTGGATTACGACAAAATATTTTCTCTAAGATACTTTAACATGGGAACAAAGCTATTAATCTAAGAGCAAAAGTATATTCCATTAAGGATACTCGAGGAACCATTTTATGCCTCATTTGTGGGGTTCGCCGTGCAACGATTATCACAGTAAACTGCCATTTAGTGTATTAAAAAATTCCTATTAAGACAAAAGGCTTTCGAATAGTTTCTACAAGTTCGATTGCTTTTAGGTTACTCGAAAAAATAACATATTTCAAACGACTTTCAGCTTTATCGAATATTTGCGATACCTCCCGCCAGAAGTAGAAAATAAACCGTCATATTGTAAAATGCGTGGAATACTTGTAAAATAGTTGACTTACCTGGGAATTTGTTAGCAAGCAATTTTTTTTTGCAGTCTCATACTGGTTGGGATTGTTGACATTTTGATTTTGGTTGTAGTAAAAATGAATAAGCTAAACACACACGTCTCCGTTGGAATGCAGCGTTGAATGAAGCGAGGGAGGCCACAGCTGGTTGATCTTCATATATATAGTCAACATCCGGGGATTTTTTATGTAGTCCATAAACCAATCAAAAACGTTAGTTAGCCCGCGAAAAACTGTCTACAGCTACATTTCGCGCGTATAGAAAGAAGATCGCTTTTCCCCGTTGTTTTGCTTAACAAAAAAATCGCAAGATTTAAAGAAACATAGATACAAAAATAGTGAAATAACAGAGTGAGACTCGGGAAATCATATGAATAGTGAAAGTTCCAAGGAAAGCTACATAACTGATGTCGATACAGAAGATTCTAGCGAGTATACCTATTCGCATCATGATGACGACCACTCGATAATCCAACAACATCTCTATAGCCATTCGGATCACGGTGATATTAACCACGATAATAAAAGCTCAGAAAGTGATCTCAATGAGTATTTAAGGCATCCTTGCAAGCGCTGGAATGTTTCTAGCAGTGAAGATGGCGAAGATATAACTTCCGTAATTGAAGAAAACAGCCAGCAACATCTCTACAGCCATTCGGATCACGGTGATGACAACGATAATAAAAGTTCCGAATGTGATAGTCAGGATGAATCTAGCAGCAATGAAGAGAGTAAAGATACAGCTTCGACGATCAGTGAAAACAACCCCGTATGAAGCATCTGAAACTTCCTATTCTGGAATCCCTGAAAGTGACTATGATGAAATTTCTGCAGGTAATAAGCGTGCTAGTTCAGTTTTTTCCAGAGATGAAGATAACGAAGATGGTGACAGTGAGAGCTCTAATAGTCAGTCTACGTGTGGAAGCGAACTAGATTCTGAATTATCCCATGATACGTCAATTTCAAGCGACAGTCATAGTGATGGAACAGATAATTTGCCTCTGTATGAAGGTGCTAGACTGTCACGAAATAATTTTAAAGGAACCTTTCTAGCTCTTACGCAAAAACACAATCTTTCTTCTAAAGCTGTAGACAACATCTTGAAGCTCGTAAGATTGTCATTGCCTGAAGGAAACAAATGCCCCACTTCCTCTTACATGTTTGATAAATCCCTCGATGATATTGGCTACAGTTATGTAAAGCTTATAACATGTTGGAATTGCCAGAGCCCCCTTGAAAATGATCGCTGTGTAAAAGATGGTTGTAATCAAAGGGGGGAAAATGCAAAAGGACAAGATTCAAGTACCTTCTATGTAATCAATTTGCTGCCTGAACTTAACTCACTGATAAATGGTAAGTCAAGAATCAATACTGACGGGTTTTTTTTATTTTAAATACTGTGACGTTTTGTGACGACAAAGGGAGGGCTGTGAGGGAGAATAGGGGCTGGCATGAGAGTGCAGGGAAAATCACAATTTTTTTGTAGGTGTTGCATTTCTCTTCTGTTCCTGTGTGGGCCTCACATTCATGATGATTTACAGAAGGGCCATTTTGGTCCAGGGGTCTTATAAATATGATTTAGGGTGGATACGAATAGTCCTCATAATGACAATTAGTCTACGCTGTAAGCTAGAATATTGGCACAATGATAATTTATTGTCAATAGATATTCCCAATGTTCTGCATCCATATACACATATATCAGAGTAGGCCATTTTCAAAGTGTTTGAGTGCTTTCAAAAATGTTGCAGGTGTTGACTTTATCACACATAGGCCTTTTAGGGTAAAGTTAATAATGACCACTTAGAAGCTTTGCTACAGTCCCCTCTGATTTTGCATGTAGTATATTGCATAAGAAAATAGGCTAAAATGCATCAATATATGGGCATTGTGAGATGAATCAGCAAAAATTCAAAATGATATGCAATTTTCTCAAGCTTTGTAGGGTGCAGTCAGTAAATCCATAAAATATAATATATATTCTAACCTTAAGTACGCATAAACACAAGTAATACAGCTAATCGTGTGACACATCTTGCATCAAATAGCAGTAGTTGCCTGCATGTATGGCTATATAACTATGCATATTTCACGGGTTTACTGACTGCACTCTACTCCTGTTTCTTCTACATTGACATTTTATCTAGATATTCTACATTTCAAGTAGAGTAAGCAATATGCAACATGCAAAGTGCAGTGCGACTACTCAAACCAAAGCCACCCAGACAAATTTCTCACAAATCCGCAAATAACGTGTGAGATCGAGAACAATGGAACAGCTATTAATACGGTTGAATGCAGAATGAGATGCAAATGATGCCTTTTGCATTGTATTAACCTGATAGCCTCGCTTGAATGATCCTTAAAACAAAAGACTTTCTTTTCATTTGCATTCAACTGTAATAACAGCAATTGCTACAGATTTCAAAATATACTAGATCTAATGAGCGTTCAAAAGATACTACTGGTGTAGTTGAAAACTACCGGTTAGTTGCCGGGTAAAATTTTGAAGATATCAAGCTCGCGGATGGAATGATTTAAATCTTTTAGCGAATTCTGACGACTTCAACTAGAGAAGGACCTAATTTTGCTCAAGCGCATATTCTAAAACGAGATTCCACTTGATACTAGCAAGGAAATACCTCATTACTGGACACAAGAGATCTCTTCTGCTGCTGTAGGCTGAACCAGTACGGTGCATTGTGTTGATAAAAAACTGAATAACTGTTGGAGATGTTCTTATAATAATATGTGTTTAGACTTTCATACTGTTCAGTTTGTAAAGTCAACCTGATAAGTAAGCAACTGCAATAGGATGAGAACTTCAGTGTGATACATCTTTTGCCTTATTGCAAGAGTCCCAATCGCACGAGCCCAATTAATGCTATAATTAATGATATTTCTGTTCTAATTTTGTCTTTAGAAAACTGGATCCCAATGAGAAACTTTCTACAAAACTAAGTCCATGTGCCTGGTTTCTATAAAGATGTCATTGATGGATCAGTTTATCAAAACCAGAGTGCACACATTAAGCGGGATGGAAATTTCCCTGTATCCCTTTATTGGCATCTAGATGGAGCACCAGCTCTTAAGTCCAAGTCTGTGTCTATTTGGCCAATCCAAAGTTTTGTTGCTGAACTTCCACTGAACATTCGATATTCTTATAAGAATATAATTTTGTCTGGATTGTGGTTTGGAAGGAAGAAACCAAATATGTCCGTATTTCAAGAACAATTTGTTCAACAAGCTAAGGAGTTGCAAGATGGCTTCTTCGCGGAAGTGAATCCAGAGCAAAAGTTCATGCTCAGTGTCAATGGCCAGGCAGCAGATCTTATGGCTAAAGGACCGTCTATTAATTTTAAAATATTTTGTGGCAAATTTGGTTGCTCAGATTGCCTACATCCTGGGCTTAAACTACCTTGTTGTGGAAATGTAAGAGTCTACTTACCCCGAAAGTTTCGAAGACGAAATCATGCTGACTCAATAAGACATGCAGAGCTGGCTGACCTATCAGGAGAAGCCATTTTTGGAATTAAAGGATCATCCCCAGTGCATAAAATCTTGCAAATTCCAGAGATGCTGTTGTTCGACTACATGCATCAAGTTCTGGAAGGGGAGTACACAAGAAGATTATCCAAGTGGCTCAATGGAAAATGCCCAAGTGGTACCTGCTTTAAAAGTGCCCTGGGAGGTATTACTAGCAACCTCCTGAATCTTAAGCTGCCTCATGACTTCAAACGGAAGTTCAGACCAATGGAAGAGTTCAACAAATGGAAAGCAAGCGAAAAACAAGTACTGTTTCTACATGCTGGCCTTCCCATATTCAAAGCACTCCTTCTACCAAAGTTGTTTTATCATCATAGCCTTCTAGTCACTAGTATCAGGATGCTGTGCAGTGACACAATATCTGAAAGTGATATATGTATAGCAGATGCTATGATCTCTAGCTATACACGTTGCCTACCCAAACTCTTTAATAGAAGAGAATGCACATATAACACTCATGCCTTAACTCACTTGCCACAACAAGTGAGGGAGCATGGGCCATTAATTCTCCACTCAACCTTTGTGTTTGAGTCCATGTTAGCTCATTTGAAACGCATGTTTCATGGAACAAGGGGAATACCTGAACAAATATGCAAGAGACTTGCCATTGCCCAACATTCAAAGAGGTATATAAGGCAAAACACAAGCAGCAATGATGGAGCAAGTGGATTTGTTGAAAAATTAATGGATCCTTCAAACGTTGTCCAAATTAATGAAGGCATCAAGCTTTTCCATCCACTGATGCAGCAAATTCCACAAGTTGAGGGTCCAGTTGAAGGGTACTTTGATGATGAAAGGCCTGTGTTTGCTGCACAAAGAATGGCTAAGGGTAGCCAAATTTACCACAGCTTGTGCTACAAAAAGAAGGGGAAATCAGCCAGCTATTTGGTTGCATTAAAGTCTGAACAAGATGTTACCACATCCTATGGTGAAGTCCAATACTTTCTAAAGGGCTGCAACAATGATGGGTTTGCTGTGATACGGATTCTGCAGACTACTGGTTTAAACATTTGTTCCAGTGGATTGCCCCCTCCACAAGATCCTGTCATCCATGAGTTCTGGGCCTCAGGCATTCTGGGACAGCACTTTGTTGGTGTACGTTTCACCAGAAGGATGAAACTTATAAGGTGTACTGCCATAAACAACAAAGTTGTGTATGTGGAGCACAATGATGCTGGTGTTGATGGATATGTCTCTTCAACTTTGAAAAGCTACCAGCATGATTAGTATTTTTTGGTACTTATGTTGCAAAATCAAATGAATAAGCTGGCTTCTTCTTGTTTGAATTGATATAAATGATAAAGGCTGACTTATAGATGCTATAACTTTGGAAACAGCTATTCGTACATGCAACCGACCTGCTTGTATCATCCTTATGACATGAGTATTGTGTTAATTAATCACTGTATAATAAACCCATTAAGTCAGTCTTGGTGGACTACTTTGACGATACGGCTGCCATTTTGGTAGGGGGCAAATATAAATACAAAGTTTTTCTACAGTAATGGCGTCAACTAATGTTTATTCCACCATTAATTTTTGTTATTGTGTGCTCGATAAATACAGACTATATGTACACTCTGTCCACACATTGTCAAAACATCATAGTAACCAGACTGGTAAATCAGTGAGGGTAATATTGGCCAGGATGTTTTTTTTAAATAATCTTCTTTATAATTTTCTTTGAAAATAATAAAAACTTATATAGTGCACTCATCATAACTTCAAGGTGCTTTACAATGAAATATAATATAAGGAGTGTTCATAATCTGCAGTGTCCATTTAAAAAAATCTAATAAAATAGAATTCTTTAAACTTTCTTAAATCACTTTGTGTCTTATTGTCTATATAATATTGTTTATAATCAATGTCAATCTATAAACCAGTCAAGAGAAACTGTTGATTAAATAAGTAGGCTTTTAGTCCCTTCTTGAATGACTCAGTCACTAGTGATAATTCCAGCACTGTTTTGTATCACATTGTTTTTAGGTTATCAGAGAATAAACAATATTAAAATCCATTTCAACAGGTATAATGATATATCTGTTACTTTGATCATATTGCACTTGACAGTAATTTGCTTATAATAATAACTTTATTCACAAAAAGATGTCTGTGCAAAACGGGTGTTACGTTGACAGAGAGGAACTAAATCAATCTCCATAAATCAATAATATAATATTACTTGATTCAGATTGGTCATGAGAAACACAATAAGAGCATTTTAAAGGCTCATGCAATTATTACAAGAACTTACAAAAATAACTATCACTCAGACTTATAATTTCTAAATTAAATATACTCAAGGTTTTAAGTGGTCAAGATAACATTAGGATCTTATTCAAGATCTTGTAAGAAACTACTTAGGATCCTGTTCCTGGTCAATTAGGATCTTAGTCAAGATCCTACTTAGGATTTTATTCAAGATCTTGTAAGAAACTACTTAGGATCCTTTTCCTGGTCAATTAGGATCTTAGTCAAGATCCTACTTAGGATCTTGTTCAAGATCTTGTAAGAAACTACTTAGGATCCTGTTCCTAGTCAATTAGGATCTTAGTCAAGATCCTACTTAGGATCTTGTTCAAATCTTATAAAAAACTACCTAGGATCCTGTTCCTAGTCAATTAGGATCCTAGTCAAGATCCTACTTAGGATCTTGTTCAAGATCTTGTAAGAAACTACTTAGGATCCTGTTCCTAGTCAATTAGGATATTAGTCAAGATCCTACTTAGGATCTTGTCCAAGATCTTATAAGAAACTACCTAGGATCCTGTTCCTAGTCAATTAGGATCTTATTCAAGATCCTACTTAGGATCTTGTTCATGATCATAGATAAATATTCAAGATCTTATAGGATTCTGGTTAGGATCCTATGACTAAAATCCTATGACCAAATTAAAACCACTTTTCAGAATCCTATCTGGGATCTTGTACAGGATCTTATTCAGGATCCTGTTCCTCTTTAGGATCTTATACAGGAATGTATTCCTGTGTAAGATCCTATTCCTATCTAGGATCCTACTCAGGATCTTACTCAGGATCCTATTCCTACTCAGGATCTTATTCAGGATCCTGTTCCTACTCAGGATCTTATTCAGGATCCTATTCCTTTAGGATCTTATACAGGAATGTATTCCTGTGTAAGATCCTATTCCTATCTAGGATCCTACTCAGGATCTTACTCAGGATCCTATTCCTACTCAGGATCTTATTCAGGATCCTGTTCCTACTCAGGATCTTATTCAGGATCCTATTCCTAAATAGGATCTTATAGGATCTTACAGGATTCTGCTCAGGATTTGCACCAGGGATGAAACAAGAAATAACAAGGCAGTCTTTTTTGATGTGATTAGGTTTGGCTCATATTAAGTTCGACATTTGACCTTAGTCAAAATTTATTTTGGAAAGTGTTACTTTGATAAATAAGTATTTCAAGTGTACAAGAAATGTAAGATATGTAGCCTGTTGATATATTAATTACAATATAATCATAGATAAATCATCTAACTTTTTCAAATTTTGACCAAAAGCTAGCTTTACTAGGTATGAAATGTTGTGAGCAACATTCTTTGTACATCTAGTTCAAAAATAAGCTTTTTAAAACATTTCTTTATGTTGAATAAAATTTTATTACTTGTTACTGGAATGAAGGTGGCATTGTGTTGATATGTATAACATAAGTACTATAATAGAGTGGTTTTCAAAAACCCATGAAACAATTACTCTTAGTTACTATCAAATAACAAGTATATTTCGGTATTTGACAATAATAAACAATAATTTTAATTATTAAAAGGAGTAATCAATCACACAAAGTTGTAGACTTGAATTGGGACAATTAAATGCAACTAGCAAATTGTTAAGTTCAAACATATCAAAATAAGTCCTTAGAGTATTCTTTCTGACTATTATTTCCACGGCCTGAAACCAGAAGTTAAGAATACACATATAACCTCCAATATCCTCCAATCTTCCAAATGTTAGTTGTTCACCAGTGAAAACAAGGCCATTTTATAGTGATGTCTATTAGTAACTTGTTGATTTTAGTGTATACCTTTGTCCAATTTTCATATCACGACTGTGCATGGTTTCGGTAAGAGCATCGCAATTAAAACAGTGGTAAAGTTTTTAAGAAAGGTATAACCAATAATCATACAGTAATAATCTAGCTGTACTGTTTGAATGAATAAAGTTAACTGGCTACAGAACTATTTTTTAATCAAATCAAAAGTTATATATCAAAAGTTATTAAACTTCATAATCCCTTCATTGTTATTATTTATGTACTGTACTAGTAATCAATGTAAGCTTTTGAATTAAGTTTGTGTAATTACATAATTTTATCAAAGAAGCTAGATGAATTACTTTTCAGTGTACAAATCTTTATCCTCATGACCAAATAATCTAATTGGTCCCAATAGTATTTGTCCAACATTAATTTGAATATTTTAGTTAGTTGCTAACAATTTTATTGATATCTTCCTCATTATCAGAATGATCAATTAATAGATTATAAGTTAACTGAAACATGTACATGTCGTCCAGAATATTTTTTGTTAAGAAAATAAATTAAATACAAATAAATTTAAAATAATTACATTAACATAGAAAATTATAGAAATTCCTTAAAAGAGATATATTTTCTGCATTCTTTAGATCTTTGTACAGTATTTATACAAAAATTGAATGAAGAAAAAATATGCATCAGTATTGAAATATACATGCCCGAAGATTGCAATCATGTTAGACAAATAATGCACCCTTCTTAAAATTGTCTTGTATGTAAGGCTAACATGTAAATACAAAAGAAATGCCATGAATTCACCGAGAAAAAATGTGATTTCTTTTGTATTTTAATAATGATAATAATAATGGGAGGTTTTTATATAGCACATCTTGAGCACATTTATAAGACATCTCAATGTGCTTTACATCTGTGATCAGTGGAGGACTTTACGGGCTCCATATTAAGGCGCAAGTTTTTATGTTGGCCTTGCATCCACCATACTATTAAGAAATGTCCATGTGTCCAAGAAGTGTCCAAAAAATATATAAAAGCAGAAATTTGTTAGAGAGAGAGAGAGAAATGTTGTACATTAATAGATATTATTTATAGATACAATAGTCTAAAGCATTATTCAGAAATAATTTCACAAAAAATATCTGCAATGCTTATAAGAGATTTAATGTAGTATCAAATTTTTCATTTGTCTTTTACAGTTTTTGTTTCTTTCCTTTTTTTAAAGACCTTCTTTACATTTCGTAAAACAAACTGATAAAAAGAGTAAAAACTAATTCTCTAATTTTAATGTTCTCTATAATCTGTGGTATCATGAATTTATACCTTCTATCAACCGAAGAAAACCCCTGTAAAACAAAAAACAAAAACAAATTTGAAATAAACTATAAAATGTATATAATGTGCTATACGTTTACAGTATTTCCATGTTGTCAATACAACATTCGTTTCATCAGAGAGAGAAGTAAAGGGGTCCCAGAACTGAACCTTGAGGAACCCCAAATATTTAAATTTATTTTTTATCTAATTTTTATTGGTTTATCTAAGTTTTATTGTACTGTTAATAATGTTCTGACTTACTAAGTTAACTTTTTTTAATATGATTTAGGTTTATAAGAAAAAAATTACGAAAATCAAGCTAAATTTCCGTAAGTCTTCCAAGATGAAAACTTCGACTGCTTCAGGAATAAGCCACAAAACTAATATTTCAACATGTAAGTAAAATTATTTAAAGTGCCTTAGCTTTAAACCCATAACTTGATAATTATTTTTTAATATGATTTGAGTAATGTATCTTGGAGATATTTAGATTTATTCTTCCAATATGTTAATGAATATCATTATAGGAATTTGAGTTTATTTGTCATCATTTCTAAATTAAAACAACGCTTATTATGAGAAACCAAATTTGCAATAAACATATATATTTATTTCATACATACTGAGATTTTCTTATCAAATTTCCCTGTGTGAAAAACAAGTTCATGACTTTTTTAGCCAATCAGAAAAGCGAAGCGATTTGTCACACGTGAAAAAAGCGTTTCGTCCAATCGCAAACCACTGTCAAAGCGAATCGTGTTTTCGCGGTCATCGCGGGTAGCTTTGTCGAGCAGCTTTCAAATACTTTCAGTGTATTGTAGTTGTTCGTAGTTCAAATTAAACTTATCTAATCAAGAGCAAGGAGATATTTGTGAGGATGGCTGAACAATCAAGAAGATTTTTGTGTCTCTCGACAAACCTATACAAGTTTATCGAAGACCAAAACAAAAAAAACAAAAAAAAAACAAACCAAAAACAAAACAGAAACACTCTGTCAAAACACGAAGAGATGTAAGTTTGCTGACTGAGTTTCTCAACCTCAAAAATGAAACGAGAAGAGTCGAGAAAATCCCGCCAGAAGAGTTAACGAACAACAGAAAAACATGTCTTTGATTCTGAGTGGAAATACTACAAGTACGTCTATAGAAAAAAGGCCAGTTTACAAAGTGCAGTGGGCACCGAGTGCCGTGAATCTTCATTCATGAAAAGTTCTAGTTTCCCTGCAGCATGTCCATTCAGTGGAGCAGTTTTTCAATGAGGACAGTTTGACATGACAATAAAAACTTTAAACAAGTCGCCGACTTTCACCGATATAACTCATTCAAATCAACAGAGTCAACACATTGCTTCATGACGCATCAAGCGCGTGTTTGAATCGTCGAGACGAAGACAGCCCTCCGCTTTGACAAACTAAGTTTATGAGACTTCACTGACCACTGATTTTGGTTGCTTATTTCGTTTTTTTCTAAAGAACAGTTTCATATTTGGTTTAGAATTTAATCGTTTTGCTATTTACTTTGTACCAGATATGTTTTTTGATTTAAATAGTGATATTTTTACATGTAGCAAGCTTTTAGCTTTTCGGAGGAGAATTTTAAAATACAGCAGTTTTGTATTTTTTTTAGAGAACCCATTAAAGGTGAATAAATAAAAACAACAAAATCTCAGTATGTATAAAGTAAATAAATTACAGCATGGAAAGAGCTTTGTACGGGATTTTCCCACTCGTTGGTTTTGTATCTGAAATTTCACTCGTTCGCTTCGCTCACTCGTTCGATTTCAGATACTTCACCAACTCGTGCGAAAATCCCTAACGCGCGCGCTTTCCATGAAGTAATCTCTATATATAGCCTGAGTAAGACAATGATGTTCTATACAGGATATTTCACTGCTCCAGAAAGGTTTCTGATATTTAATAATGCCTAAGAGTTCATTTTATGTACACATTTCACGTGCCAAATTTTTCAGAAATTGTTGAAGATATGAAAGCTAAAACTAGTGTTCGAAACTAAATATTTGGAATATAATTTTTTGATATTTTAGACTTTGAGGATCTTATTTAATGGTTTTATTTTTAGCAGCGGTTAATGCCAAGGCACTACCAAGTGTTTATGTTTCGCTAACCCGTCTAATGCCCGCCAAGATGCCAGATATTGCTAAAAAGCAGTATTACAATTTAGTCAAGTCGTCGGGCTTAATGAGCGGAATACCTGCCGAAAATACAACCTGGGATGGATTGTCACCGGTGAGTTTCATCGATTTTTTTGTGTCTTCCCTCGTTTCTTCTCTCACCAACTTCTTACCTTTCACTTTTCCCTTCCTATGTCCAAATACGTTTTTTCTTCTTTTGCAGAAATTTTCTCTGTAGACGTAAACCTCATTTTAACGTTCCTTCTATTTCTCTGAAACAAGAGAGCTCAGCGCAACCTGATTACGTAACTTCTTGAGCGGAAGTACTGAGCGCGCACTCTTCAATTGTATTACGTCATGGCGCGAGTACAAACAATGTCAATAATAGCCGTTTAGAGCAAATTAACTAATTGAAAACCAAAAAATTGCATGATTTTTCTTTTCTAAAAAATGACATCTAAATTTTGCTCCATTCTTTTGTTTCAGGAAGCAACACCCGAAAGAGAACTCGAGAAAACAAGCCGTGATTCCAAACTGTTAACTCCAGCTACCCAAACTCAGCTTCAGTTATCTCCAGTTGACCTGGACGCAGATAATCAAGATCTGAGCAAAGAGCCGTGGAGTGACAGCCCAGACCCGTACCCATCACCAAAAAGTCCAGCAAATGACGAAAATATTGAATCAGATGGGTGGTTCACATCATCAAAAGTCAACAGACCTTGGCCCTTTGAACACGAAGTCGACAAGTTGTTATGTAGAAATCCGGTTGTTCCTTGTGATAACGAGGTAGAGGCTATCATGGCTCGGCAAAATTGCGAGGTAGAAATCGTTGAAGGAGTGGTTAAGCTAAATATGAATGATTTTATTTGTATATCTATAACTTAACCGTGTGCATGCCTTTTCATATGCCAATACTAGCGTTCTTAATCTCGTTACTCACGAGATCTATTACTAATAGTTTGTGGTTCATTTTTTCCGTACCCTGATGAAAGTCAGTGATTGGTGCTCACATATCTATCCCTGGAACGATCTCTGGGCTGATCTTAGGGCACGGCTAACTCTTACAGATCGAACCATAAAACAATCTCTGACGACTGATCTAAGCCTGTATTTTGGTAGAATTGAGCGAATTGAAATTGAGTATGTTAAGTTTATCAGGGGGAGAAAAACCGGCCAACACTGTGAAAAACCCTGAATCAATAGAGATCCAACTAACTCTAATAGACAACTTGCACTAAACAGGTCAGGTGACCCTGCCTCCATTACAAAGAGTAGTTGTGTGAAAACGAACTTCAGAAATGAAAAGATCATCTCAACATTAGTAAGAGGGAGAAGTTTCAGCTCACAATGTTGACTATACGATAAATTGGCATTAAATATAAAATCGAACATTTATAAGGATTTGTATGGGGAAATGTGCTGGGTGGGAAAGAGCATAATTTCCCATACAAATCCTTATGAAGTATTCGATTTTATATTTAATGCCATTTCTCCTTTTTCGCTTGTTGTGAGCTAAACCTCCGCCACCCTACTAATATCGAAGTGCTTTTTTCATCCCTGATGTGCATTTTGACATACATGCTCGTTTTAAGGGAGCAAGGTTAGTGCAAGTCGTCTATCACATTTGACGCCTAGTCCAGAAAATAATTCTGAGGACCCATGGATGTGAAGTGAACCCTACCCTTTTCCTTGTGTGACACATTATATCACTAATATCATTTTCTTTTATGAATCTTTTTAAGGTGTCTAAACATACTCCAGATATTCCCATCCATCGGCCCCATCCAAGCAGCGGTCTTCTTCAGACCATCATCATTCCTTTAAAGCCAGTAGACAAAGTTCCATCTACACTGGATGTCTGTAGGGAAGAATCGCCCGTTTTTGAGAGAAACGGGATATGGACCACTCCTGGCAGAAAACCGTCAATGGAAAAAGCAAATGGGGCTGCGGGGAAAAAGGGATTGAAAAGAAAACGTGGTATACCTAAAAAGCAAGAAAAAGTCTCCGGATTGACCAACTCTGTGGATTTAAGGAATCTTAGTGGTGAATTTGAGAGTGCATCTCCTCTTGCAAATAGCGTCCAAGCAACAGAGCGAGAGAGTACAGAAGAACCAGAAAGAAAATGTAAAAAAAGGACCCTTAAAAGTGATACAGAATTGTTAGGAGAAAAGAGATCTGCTAAAAAAAGAAGTAGCCCCAAAAAGCGTAGGAGAATGCATTCTGTCGAAGTTCCTGCACTAAATCATACTGGGGATTTAAATTCTTCTGATGAAAGTGCTAAAAGCAACCTGTTTTGCCAACCTGATGCAGAACAAAATGAAATAAGAGGCGAGGAAGAAACTTCGCAAAGCAAAGGCAGAAAAAGTGAAGTAAGAAAAAGAACTATCGATTGTGTTAACTCGACGGCACACGAATTATTACAGGTGTCAAGAGAGATGCAAGAACAAAAATCACTTGAAAAGAGAGAAGACAACCTTAATCCAAAGATAGTGGATGACACAGCCCATGGATCAGAAAACCCGAATGAGCAAACGCCAGTTTTAATTGACATCGAAAGTTCATCTTCAGAAGGTAGTGACTTACATTCTAGCCAGTTAAAATTTGAGCAAATCCCAGTAGATGACGACGAACAAGTGAGAGAAACTCCAGTTACAACACCAAAAAAATGGCTAATTGCTGTTGAAATTGAGAGCTCGCCACTGATCAAATCGTTTGAACTAAACAACGAAGAAAATGGCGCCGAAAGTCTTCCTAAAACAACTGTTTTCTTACAGGATCAGGGAGAGAAGCGCCAACTTTCTTCCAATTCTGAATCTATTCAACGAGACCAAATAATCATCGAAAGTTTATCTTCAGAAGGTTGTGACTTAAATTCAACGAGCGAGTTAACAGAGCAAATCCCAGTAGAAGAAAACGACGAACAAGTAAGAGAAACTCCGGTTACGACGCCAAGAAAATGGCTAACTGCTTTTGAAATTGAGGGCTCGCCACTGATCGAATCGATTGAACTAAACGACGAACAAAATGGCGCCGAAAGTTTTCCTAAAACAACTGTCTTCTTACAGGATCAGGATGAGAAGCGCCGACTTTTTTCTAATTCTGTAAGCAATAATGACATTAATGGATCTATCCAACAAGATCTATTAATCATCGAGAGTTCATCTTCAGAAGGTAGTGACTTAAATTCTACAAGCCAGTTAACAGTTGATCAAATCCCAGTAGAAGACGACGAACGAGTGAGAGAAACTCTAGTTACAACGCCAAGAAAATGGCTAAGTGCTGTTAAAATTGAGAGCTCGCCACTGATCAAATCGCTTGAACTAAGCGACGAACAAAATGGCGCCGAAAGTCTTCCTAAAAAAACTGTCTTCTTACAGGATCAGGGAGAGAAGCGTCAACTTTCTTCCAATTCTGTAAGCAGCAATGAATCTATTCAACGAGACCGATTAAGTTCTTATAAAAAGGAGTTATTCCCAGATAAAGAACTAAGCACGAGCATTAACGTTTCAAAATGTAAATTTCGGAATCGAAAATCGTCCGAGCAAAGTACCACAGACACAAGAATATCTCTAAGGCCTCAAGAAACTAGGTTGTCAACGTCCTCAATCGAAGATGTGCCGGTTTCGAAGAAAGAAGATAGATGTAGGGAATGTCAAGAAAATTTTGGAAGGAAAGCTTGTCCGGCCTTGAAGGGTCTTTCAGTCGTTTGTGAGCGACTTCCAAACACTGTTTTAGGCAAGAAAGATAGAGGTTCTCTGTTATTAGAAAGATCTGCTTCAAATGAAAACACTGGAAATGAAATTACAGAGGGACAAGAAGTTTCTAAGCTATCTTTATCGATTGAACCTGGTTTCCAGGCAATTAAGAGTTCCCTGTTAACAAGGAACCGAGGACTTCCTATATTAAGTTTAAATGGAAAAGATAAGAATTTAGCTCAGAGACAAAATGAACTCCTAGAAGAAGAGGTTTATTCTATTCCATGCAGTCCTTTAGAAACCTCAAGATCGCCAGCATTCGAAAGAGGACAAAGAAAATATTCAAGTTCTTCAATTGAGAGGTCAAGTAGGTCAGACAGACCCGGTAATGGTACTATCGGTTCCACCGAGAAATCCAACATATTAAGAACGAATTTGGAAGGAAAAAAACTTTTTAAAAAATCTTCTAGTCGCCTGAAGAAAAGTTCAAAGAACAATTCGTTGCCTCAGGAACATAATCAAACATTATGTTCAAAGATATCCAACACTAGTTTATTAGATGGGACAGTTCGCCTTATTCCATGTAGTCCCGTACAAGATGCTCAAATATCAACGTTGTGGAAAAAGAGAGAGAGAGATGGAAAAGAAAGGAGAAATAGTACAGCGAGTTCTGAGACATCCCCAAGACATGGAAAATCTCCAGATATGATTTCTTCACTAAACGGTTTCAAATCACCAGTTCCTTTGAAAGACTTAGTTGTCAAGTGTGATCGCCTAGCTGCTGGTAACTATGACGTAGTAAAAAGCCCAGAAAATTTACTCGTGGAACTTCCAAAGCCCAAACGAAAAAGAAAGAGGCAAAAAGTGAACTTAGAAAAAAAGGCTATCGACATAAAAAAGAAGGCGGGAAAAACTGGGGAAAAGCAGAAAAGAAAAAGTAAATCTGATAAAACTGAGAAACCACGTAAGAAAAGAAAGCTCAGTATACCTGACCATTACAGGAGCTATAAGCCTTGCCAGCTGTCTACCATCAGTCATACTAACATGAGATACAGAGTGGCATTCAACCTCTGGCCGCAGAAGTTCACTGGGGCCCTGGACAGAATCAATCAACGACTGTTCAACCAGAATTCGTTTTGGAATTCTTTGGGATAACAGCCAAAGCAGCCAAGGCACAATGTAACGACCATGTAACGAGAGTACCCTGGTTATCCATTGGGCGCCTGCTTGTTTGCTCCTTTACTTTGTTTTATCTCATTTCAGGCCACATCAGACATTCCCTTGTAAATAATGTCTTTATAATCTGCTAACGCTTTGAAAAATATATGTTTAATATGGGTCGCAAGAATATAATTCCCAAAACGTTTGCAATAGCCAAAGTGCACGAGCACGAAACTCTCGCACAAAGCATTCTGGGAAACCGAGAATCGCACAAATCAAAACAAGGAAATCAATAGAAATTTCAAAAAAAAAAAAAACTGTTAAAAACGATTTGCTAGAAAATTTCGAGGGAAAAGTTGTCAGAGGGAATATATTTAGAGGAGCTGAAAAAGCGTACGTTTTCGGCTTCCCATCATGCTTTGTGCTAGAGGTTCGAGCTCGTGCAACTGGTTATTGGAAAACTTTGCTTGCTAAATGGAAAAGCCTATTTATCCTTCCCTAGAAGCAAAGATAATGGTACTAATAAACAGGCTAGCGCTATCAATAGAGCAGAATACATAATTGGCCGGGTAAGAACTTGGCAACTCTACGCCGTTCTGCGGCATAGCACTTTGCTCACGAAACCCCAATTCAAATTTTTGTTACTGAGCGACATTAACCGGTGAATAGAGTGCATACCATATAATCTATCTATTAATAAATTAACGTAAGCTGAAACCTCCATTCAGCGAACTACTTGACACATGCCCCAATAGACCTCTTCGGCTCTGACGTAATGTTTTCCCATTTCATACTACATGTCATTCCCTAGAGTAACATTTCTTTGTTTAAGGTTTGCGAACGGTTGCACATGAGAAGACACATGAATATGGATACAGCTCAAACAAAGAATCTTATTCTCAAGGGAATGAGACGTGGTGTGAAATGGGAAAACATTACCCCAAGCCGAAGCGGTCTATTATCAGTTACCCTTATTTATGCTTTCATACTACTGAATGCCATAATCGTTTTCGTACTTTTATCGTTGTATTTTTGAGGTATGATATGTTATTCCAATGTGGACAGATTTTCTAACGATGAAATAGTGTAGGCATATTTAAATGCAGTGATTCAATCGTTGCCGCATCTATTGAAATTTGCGTTCAAGATAACGCGAAAATGTTACCCAAGGGCGCAGGAAAGAGTAATCGCACGCCAAGTATAATTTCTAACTTATAGTATCAACATCTGATGTATAGGGAACCAGTTTCAAAATTATTGAAATATAATCACAGATTTTGGCTAGTTTTGTCATATATATTAATTAAAGCCTATATTTAGTAATTTTATGTCTGGTTGTACCGTGCCTTGTCCTGACCAAGGCACTCCAGTGTTTCTAGAAACGCGTGTCATGATAAGGTTATCATAGAATAGACGATGCGTACGTGTCTTCATGCAGACGAGAACCCGTAAAGCAATTTATGTATGCACACGCGCAGTCCATTTGTTGGCGGTGCTGAAGACAACCAACCATCATTTGGACGTCATAATTAACAGAATGGAGCGCGCGCCCTTGAAACGAAGGCACAAGTTTTTTAGTTGAGGCTCCGTTATCCTTCCTGATTTTGATGTTGTTCGCTCCCCTGCCATTTGGCATCTCTATCTCAAAAAGCTGGTATATTATTCAGTGCTCCAAATTTAGCCAATTTAATGATTACGTAACCAAGACATATAAATTTGAGTCGTCTGGTCTGGGTTTTTGGCCTCCGTTTGAGTATGCATATTTTCTTGATCGCGACAGAAGCTAAAGACCCAGCAGTCCTCTGGCTGGTATGATCGGGTATGGAAGTATGAAAATGGGTGAACTTGTCTGTGTAAAAAGATTTTGTTACGATTTAATAGTTCAACGCACGCAACGACTGGGTTCTTATTATAAAAGCTTGAAGATTGTGTATACAGCTGTTCTTTGGTTACAAATTTAAATGGCTCCTTTAAGAGGCCTAAAGGAAACGACACCGTGTCTCTTTGGCAACCAGAGATGCCTGCTGAGTTAATAATTGCAATTAATTTCTAAGATATTTGATGAAATGCGAGAATGTAAAGTTAAAATATTATCACAATTGTTTTGTATAGACCAAATTCAAAACTCGCTCCGATGTGAGGCTTAAGTTGTGAACAAAGGGATCTGGCATGATTCGTGACTTTTGAATCACGCCAGATCCCTTTGTTCACAACTTAAGCCTCACATCGGTGCGAGTTTTGAATTTGGCCTATAAAGTGAAATCTTCTTGTGCGAAGCCATTCGTGAAATCTAATTCCAATTTTGCTCGTAAACATTAAATGTAGTCTCATTTATTCGATTTATCACACTTATTACTGTCACCCATAACTCAATGAGATAATAGCCTTAATAAGGCTAACACTTAACCCTTGAAAACGTAAGATTTAATCTTAAGTGCTTTTAGTGCAGGTGGATATTTTTCCAAAATTTGGTGTCAATCATTATTTTGCAATCAGAATTTTTTTTAGATTAACATATTTTATTGATTTTGATAGTATCTTTACTTTAAGACAAAGAAAAATGGGGGTCACCGAACTGGTTCCTGAGATTTTGCAGTAAAAAGTTAGAAATGGGTTTTCTTGATACTTCGCTTAGCAAAACATTAAAATGACGTCATCACAATGAGCGCGCGCGCACTAAACTCATGCGTAGAAAGGCTGCGCGCAACCAATGCCCGCGAACGTCCTTAATGTTTGTGGCTGCCGACTATAAGAAAAATCCTTGAAAAAGTTTTTGAATCACGATTTCTTATATGTTTACTCTTTTTACGTTTGCCTATTTTGTTCACTCTTTTTACTTTTAGTTTTTACTTGACTTGATAATCACGACAAGATGTTTTCGAAACGTCGTAACGTTTTATCACTTTTTTTATTATAAATTTGATTTCTTAAATCCAAATTAAATGCTGATTTCAAATCTGGAAAGAAAAAATGGTGTCCCAAGGTTGTTTTCGAGGCTATTCAAGATTGAAAATAAGCGTATCAACAGCTTTAAATTTGAAGAAAAGTAGCTTCATTTTTCTATTAGGCAGCAATCTTTGTAACTTTACCTGAGCTTTTGTGGTTGCAAAGGAAACAAGTTGCTCTTGATGGAAAATGGAAACGAGTTGCTCTTCGAATTAGGCAAATATGTTCATTAACTAAGGTAGCTCTACTTCTCTACTTTACACTCGGGCAACATCAATTTTACTGGCAAAGACTCTACTGGATTTGTTCCGTAAAAGCATGAATTAACGATGGAATTTATCTTTCTACTACAGATGTACAAAATTTTCTTTAAGAAAAAAATACATTCCTGGAGAAAATCGATGTTACTTTGCCTTTTCCATGAAAGACTTTCAATGCACTACGGTGGCACTTCTCAGTTGTTTCCTTCAGCCCAGCTCCCCTCTGGGCGACGTTGTTCTGGAGACTTATTTGTCTAGTAGTCCCTTAAGATACGACACTCTCGATACGGGGAGGGGGAACACTTTGCAAGTACAAGTTATGATGTAAAAAAAAAGTAGACTGCAAACCGATATATCCGTGAAATAGTACTAACTAGTCTAAAATAGCACCAATGAAACAGTTGTAAATAAAAGAAATAGATGTGTTTAGTATTATTTAGTTTTTATATTATTTCACATATGGTTTAAACTCTTTCATTTTTTTATTTTTTATCATTATTGTTATTATTATTATTGCAGTTTTGTAACGACTAAGTTGGTCCAAGATTGCAGCCTGCGTTGACCACGAACAAAAGCGTCTCTCATTGAGACTATGCAAGAGTTTTGGCTGGTACGACGACATACATGAGGCTAATTTTTGCGTAAGTACTGTATATACAACTTAAAAGCTGCGACATACTATATTTATCTTGCCAGTCGATTAAAACTAATTACATCTCTTAAACAAGTACCTAATGGATATCCAACTGTAAAAACCGTGTGATCACCACAGATGCTGAATATGCTTTTTTATCTATAAAACTGTGAATGCATTACGAGTTGATGCACATAAACCTGAAGAAGTATGAAGAAACTGATCTTTCCCTTTATCTTGTTGATCGCAATAAGTGCTGAGCTTCAAACAGTTGCCGGTATGTAGGATTTTACAATTGTATTACTGAATTTGAATTAAAGCTTCGCGCAAGGACGTTGATAATTTTAACCGGTTCCCAACTCCGAGCCAAGCTCGAGTGACTGAAAATCACTGTCCGCGGTTTCTAGTTGAGCTAGCTCATTTTTTTACGTGACTTGAAGTTATGAAAGGCTCATTGGTCCTCTTCTTCAGTCGTTTCATATAAGGCTCGTAATTTACCGATTACGCATGTTCTTATATGATTTCCGAGCCCATCCCACACGGCTTACCGCCTCATCTCTCTGCGTGAAAATCCAAGTCGTTGCCTTTGCATATCGCGCTTCAGCTACAGCTTTTCCTTGCGCACAATAATTTGTTTGCCCTCGAACTTAAAAAGTATAGGTAATTTATAAAGCGGCGAAAAGCGCCCTTCTGCATGGTTAAAGCTGTGCTCCGGGGTCATCCTTGGACTGCATGTATAGTGGCTGCCAGAGGCGCCTTCACATGCTTTCAGTTGTGCAAAACTCAGTGCTATTGTCCTTTGATTAGTTCGCTTGCACTGACCTTAATCGTAATTCTTTCAATTATAAAAACTTCTGATTTCATCTTCACCATCGAATAAAAAAGTGCTTTACTTTTTTTGAAGGGCGGCGCTGTGGTAATCGACAAATTTCTCGCGTAATCGGAGGTTACAATGCAGCTAGATGGCCCTGGCAAGCAGAACTCTTGAAAAAGTCTAAAGATGGCTCATTTAGACACCTTTGTGGAGCCTCACTCATCAATGATCAATGGGTTGTCACGGCAACACACTGTCTCTTCGCAAACCCTTCACCGCAGATGTATAAAGTGAAACTAGGTATGTCACATCGAGCTTCTTTTACAAATTAAAAGGATTTTGCATCAAGTCAAATGTTTCTCCATTCTTGTGTTTCGTCACATCACTTACCCCTCTATCTATCTACTCATCCCTCCATCCCTCCATCCCTCCATCCCTCCATCCCTCCATCCATCCATCCCTCCATCCCTCCATCCCTCCATCCCTCCATCCATCCATCCATCCATTAGTGTCGTATGCAAATTTCGAAAAGCAAATTTGTCTCGGAAAAACATTTGCTTGAAGAAGCATAATCACAATAACTTTACCACTTATCTAAGCAGCAATAACACCTTAATATTACATTTTTGTTCTATCCTCAAAATTAATATTACGTATACAATGTGTTTTTGCAGGGGAATACGACCGGTATCTTCCTGAACCAAGCGAACAAGTTTTTGACGTGACTGCCGTTCGACTGCACCAAGATTTTTTGACCAACAAAGAATATGGTTATGACATAGCAGTCGTAAAGCTTAGTAGAAAAGTGAATATGACTGGCTCGGTCAGACCAATCTGTCTGCCGCCACCACACCAAAGAATAGCCGTGGGCACCATGTGCTATTTAACGGGTAAAGCAGTAGCAGTAGCAGTAGCAGTAGCAGTAGCAGTAGCAGTAGCAGTAGCAGTAGCAGTAGCAGTAGCAGTAGCAGTAGCAGTAGCAGTAGCAGTAGCAGTACAAATAATTTACGTCGATCTAAAATTCTTTTTAATCATTTCAAGGTTGGGGGCGAACATCTTACGCATCCGGATCGGCGAGAATCTTACAAGAGGTTCAACTCCCTATTGTGAGCTTTGCTGACTGCCTTAGAGGCAACGGTCATCTCCACTTTGTGGACAACTACACTATGGTTTGTGCAGGATTCGGAGGGAACAGTATTGTCAGTGGCTGTAATGGCGATAGCGGTGGGCCACTTGTCTGTAACGAAGGTGGAAGGTAAGGAAATAAAACGATAGTTCAGAAGTATATTTTTTTTAGCTTTTGCATGATGCTTTTACTGGATACTCCTAAGATTGTTTCTGCTATTCCTTATGATATTAACAAACAAATGCTTAATTTTCTCTTCTCTTCTCTTCTCTTCTCTTCTCTTCTCTTCTCTTCTCTTCTCTTCTCTTCTCTTCTCTCTTCTCTTCTCTTCTCTTCTCTTCTCTTCTCTTCTCTTCTCTTCTCTTCTCTCCTCTCCTCTTCTCTCCTCTCCTCTCCTCTCCTCTCCTCTCCTTTTCCTCCTTTTCCTCCTTTTTCTTTTTGTAGATGGACATTAAGAGGAGTAGTAAGCTGGGGAGATCACAAATGTGCAGCCGGAACAACATACAGTGTATTTGCTCGAGTCAGTAGCTTTGTGCATTGGATCATGAACAAAATGATGTCACCAACACCAGTCTTCTATGGTAAGACTTATTAGCTTTTCTAATATTAATTTGATTTAAACTACACCTTTTGCTGTTCATTAACAGAAAATGTACATTCATTTGTGCCAATAGTTGTATCAATAACGTGTAATGTACTTTCATCAACACCACAAGTAACATCATTAGCGCGGATCAACTTTCAATAACGACAATTGAATATGCGTGTACATTCATAGGCATCAATGGACAATCAATAGCGCGTTTGTACATTCATATGCGCGGAATGTATTTTCTTGTGCGCGAAATTCAACTTCAATAACACCAAATGACAAACAATTGCATTTATGGACAATCATTTACCCAAAAGTGAAAATTCATTAGTGCTATTAGCATAATCATTGACAATCTATAACGCGCTTGGACAATCATGAGGGTCAACGTTATATTCTATAGCGTGGTTCGACAAACATTTGCATGATTCGAATAAACAATAAGAGAAATAAAACAATCATTAGCGTTTTTTTTTTTTATCACTTTAATACATATAAAAAACTCAGGAAACTGCCTCCATAATAGTGGCTGCGTAGGAGAATAGCAATTAGCTCACTTAAAGCAGCAATTAAAGCCGACATCAGCCGTCCAGAGATCCAACAACATACGAACTATTGGGCTGAGGCAAGACGACAAGGGATTGCTCTAGGTCTCTACAGAAAGCAGTTGCTAATGGAAGGGTTCCAGAGAAATGTGGCAACCATCACTATCGCTAAATGTGATCAGTGGTTCAGATATATGCAAACGTATTTGCCACGATGTGTAAATGGCGAAGAAATTGAAGGCTAAAATAGTTTTTTAAAAAATCGCTAATGATTGTTTTATTTCTCTTATTGTTTATTCGAATCATGCAAATGTTTGTCGAACCACGCTATAGAATATAACGTTGACCCTCATGATTGTCCAAGCGCGTTATAGATTGTCAATGATTATGCTAATAGCACTAATGAATTTTCACTTTTGGGTAAATGATTGTCCATAAATGCAATTGTTTGTCATTTGGTGTTATTGAAGTTGAATTTCGCGCACAAGAAAATACATTCCGCGCATATGAATGTACAAACGCGCTATTGATTGTCCATTGATGCCTATGAATGTACACGCATATTCAATTGTCGTTATTGAAAGTTGATCCGCGCTAATGATGTTACTTGTGGTGTTGATGAAAGTACATTACACGTTATTGATACAACTATTGGCACAAATGAATGTACATTTTCTGTTAATGAACGGCAAAAGGTGTAATAACCAATGTGGAATTGAGAAGTTTTTGAATCTCTATTACAAAGCACGATGGAAAACAAATAGAGTACGACGCTCTTTTAGCTACACTAAAAATTCATCTGACGATTTTTGAACAGAGAAGTATTACAGCAAATATTTCAACGACAAAAATCAATAACAGGGTAATTGTTTTATAAAAGTTCCTTTGATTCCCTCTTCCATATTTGAAGTTCTCGGTTTCACAAGGTCCTTTGTGAGCTTTGATGCACATTTCCTATTTCCTTGGCTCCTTGACTATTATTAACACAGCAATTCTGATATTTCCTTACAATCGTATTCATTGACAGCATGTCAGGATAGTCACTGGTACTGCGCACAATGGGTCAAGAAAAACGTTTGCTTCTCTTACTATTACAAAAACATATTGAAGAAGTATTGTCCAGTCAGCTGTGGGTATTGTAATAGTTCTGTTATCACCCGCTAGACCAAGACCCATACCACACTCATGACCGTCACCCAAATCCTTATTCAGCCAATGACCGCCACCAACATCTTCACCACATCCCTATTGCTGCCACCTAGATTCTTGCCACGCCTATGACTGCTACCTAGATATGATCCTCGTCACACCCTTCAACGCCACATAGATCCTGACCACTTACGCCACCTACATCCCGACCACACTTTTGACCGCCACTAGTTCCTGGCCACACTCATGACTGCTACCTACTCATGGCCACACCCATATATGTCCGCCACCTTGATCTTTACCACGCCCATGACCGCCACCTAGATCCTGACCACACTCTTGACCGCAACTATGGTCCTAACCCCACCCATGACCGCCACTAGTTCCTGAACCACTCTTGACCGTCACTATGGCCCTGACCACACCCATGACCGCTACCTACTCATGGCCACACCCTAGACCACCACCTAGATCCTGACCACACTCTTGACCGCCACTAGTTCCTGACCACACCCGTGACCGCTACCTACTCATGGCCACACCCTTGACCGCCACCAAGATCCTCGCCAAGACTAGGATCACAACCTAGATCCTACGCCTCTCATGATGCACGTCCATAGCTCAAACCTAAAACAAGACACGTTTATGGTTACTGCTTACACCTTAACCATTACCAGGCTCATGACTGCTATACCTCGACCTCACGCTACTTCTTTCGGCCAAACCTAGAACAAGACGCCTAACACACAACGTCCATGATCGCTTCCGAGAACTGTCACCATACCCTTAACTTCAACCTTGAACAAGACGCTTTCTACGACCATGTCCACGACCTAGATCTCTCACCTTGCGCTTTTACATAGAACAAAACTCTAGCCTGTACTATAACAGGTACTTATATCTTTACCCCCATTACGTCCATATATTTAATCTAGAAAGGGACTCATATCACACCCATAACCAATTCATAGACTTCTAATGTCCATGGATTCAACCTAAAACAAGACTGTAGGCTGCCTGTTACTTAAACCTTGACCCTTACCTCGAACATGGCTATGACAAGTCGCTACCACGCCCTTGACTATCTACACCTTTCCACATGGCAAGAGGTCCCAACTAGAACTAGACTCTAACCTGTCAAAGACCTTCAACGTCTCCACCTCTTGCCCACGGTATCTAGGCCCTTAATATGTCTATCGCCCCAATATAAAACAAGGCTCCAGGCTGTGACTGTTACTCATACCTCGACCCTTGCCTCGGTTATGGCTATGTCAAGTCGCTACCGCGCCCCTTACCACTAAATAAACCTTTCCATATTGGAAGAGGTCTAACCTAAAGTAAGGCTCTAGACTGACTGTACTTATACCTTGACCCTTACCTTGACCATGGCTATGACAAGACTCTACCGCGCCCCTTACCACTACCTAGACCTTTCCACATGGCAAGAGGTCCAAACTAGAACTAGACTCTGACCTTAGACAGAACTTCAACCTCTCCACGTCCATTGCAACTGCAACGTGGCGTCGTAACATGCCCAAGGCTCCAACCTCGAACTAGTCACTTTCCACACGCATTACAAATTTTTAAACCTTCGGCCTTACTTTTGGATCCAACAAAAAACTTGTCTTTACCTGTTACTGTCAAACACAAATGCCTTCACCTTTGACACACCCATGCCAACTGGATCTAGGCTCTTATATACCATGCCCACGATTGATACCAAAAATTCTTCCCCTAACGCGCTCATAGTACACGATAGACTTTAATCTCTAAATCACACAGCAATGCATAGAAACCTTTTCCCTCTTACTTTAACCGGATTTGAGCAGCTTAACTATCTAGACATTCCCAATCTAAAATCATGAAATAAATAATATGTGAATATGCATAGAAATGAAAAGAAAAAAATGGGATTCCAAAATCTAATTAGCGCTTGAGATATAAATTGTTCCCTGACTGTATCATGTTATAGTGATTATCCATGTATGTACAAACCGAGCAAATCAGAAATGTAAAGAAACTCAATAAAGCAAGCTTGATTGAAGTGCAAAATACAAACAATGATTCATATAGAGAAAATCATACCGATAATCGAAAACAAATGGATTAAGTAACGATGCCGTTTAGAACGATAGCGAGAACAATAGGCCCGCGGCATGGACAGCCGTATACGATTTGGATTACGGCAGTGTTAATTAAATTATATTTTTCAATCTTATTGGCTTAAATTCGAAAAGCGCCAAATTCAAACTTATTTTCGTTCATGTTCTTATACAAGTCTGGTATAGTTGCAGTAAATTGCCGAGCAGACTTGTTGAACAACGATTGATAACATAGGCGAGTTTGGAACAAATTGTATGTGGGGAACATCACAAAATAGATTTTCGAGTGTTCCCCACATATGATTGGTCTAAAAAAAATCGGACAATAGTTCCGATGTATCTTTGGTAAATGGAATGACAATTCGGTAATAATTCGGCGTTTTTCTGTAAAAGATAAAATGACTATTTTTTTCGGCCAATCAAAGAGCTTGGATATAATTATTTAAGCCAATTATAGAAATCTTCACTGCGCATGCCTTGCCGTTGGGTGCTATCGTTCTAAACGGCATCGTTACTTAAAAACTCTTTCCAGGCAGCATTTACCACTCTTTTCACTGCTACGCGCTGATCGAGACAACAGTCGCAAAAGGAAAATGTGGCAATACACTGCCGCCAATCAGAGAATATAAAGCTACCAACCTATTCGTCCAAGCCTTCTTGAAAACTTAAACGCCTTTAATGTATTATACATGCTTGTAATTTTTATCAAATTTTACCCTCTAATTTATTATCTTTTATGATATTAGTATTTTTTTGTTTAATTACCTTTTATTATTGTAATATAGAAGATAATATAGGTAAGTTGTAGTGCTTGGGAACGAGGTTATTCCCAAGCACTACAACTTACCTATATTATCTTCTACTATTTCATTAGTGCCACGCGGTCCACATACTCTCATTATTGTAATATATATCTTTATACTTTTGTTAGGGCCGTAAGGGAGAGTACAGTTTTCTGCAATTACGGTTCCCTCTTCAAATAAAGTGTTACTACTACTACTACTACAACTACTACTTATCTGATTGACGCAAGTGTATTGCCTAATTTCCCTGTCGCGACTGTTTTCTCAATCAGCTCTTTAGCAATGAAAAGAGTGGTAAAGTAAGAAAGAAAGGGGAAAAAATCAAGATTACTTACTAATTGTGAATAGACCGTTTTCTCAAGGTTGCGCGCTCATCCAAATTTGAGAAACCTGATCACAGGCCACGATGCCAGGACAGGAGCTTTATAATGAGAATTATAATATATTTCTATGAGATGTTTCGACAAGGATTCATAAAATTGATTATTTTCTAATTTTAATATAAAACTGTATCCTCTAATTTACTAAATTTGCGTTTTTCAGTTTTGTGGCCCGCCTAGATTGGATGCGCACGCAACCTTGAGAAAACGGTCTATTGATTCTGAATAATGCGCAAAGAGGAATGGACAGTCACTCTTTTTTTAAATATACTTCTAAATTGCATAATTAAAAAAAAAAAGTTTTATCGTATCTGGATACAATGGCGTTCGAACCCACCAAAAGAAAAAAAAGGGAAAAATAACCGATTCAATGGTGCCATACCCCCGAGACATCCGCAGAGCTGAGGCGGCGTATGGACTTCGGACCTGACGGCAATTAAATCCTTCTGCCCTTGGGTGCACGAATTACGCAAGAAAATGTTCTAGCCGAAGCATCAGGGGAGAGACCAGCCGGCCCCCAGACCATATCGGCTAATCCCTTGCATCTGCCACGCACGGAATCGGTTGAAAAAATATTGTTAAAAAGTCTAGTCTATTCGGTGCATTGTTTTCACGGCTATTGTTATGCTGATTCATCTGGAACCGTGGTCTAGTGGAAAAAACTTGGGCTTCCCTATTTATACTAAGTCAAGTCCGGTTTGGGGAAGTTAGTACCTGGATGGGTGACCTGAAACTTATGCCTACTTAACAAATTTTTTTTTTTTTTTGAAAGTTTTTTTTTTTTTTCTATTGTAAATTTTAATCGATTGCAATTCGCTTTAGTTAAAAAACTGTAAAACATTAAAAACTGCCGGGCATTCTGATTGATCCGAAGTAAGCGAATACGTCGCAGAGTGTTTTTCGTATTCTTTGCTGAAAAGGTCAAAAGGCGTGACCTCAATGTTCACTTGGTTGAGATGACAAGACACCAAGACTAAATCCTTTTGTCAATCAACCGCAATCACGGCTATGACGTCACATACATCTCAAGAATAACCAAAGTCTGAATAAGGCGGGGTTAAGTTTCCTTAGCCCAATGATAGAAAACTTTCAAATCATATTTAACGCCATGTTCCCTGTTTCAATTGTTACTTCGCCCTCATACAAGGTGCTCTATATCATTTCTAGTGTTTATTTTGAAATAGATTCTCGTTTCAAGGCAGCTAGGGTCACCTGTCCTGTTTGTGCAAGTCGTCCATCGGCCTGGGTTAACCGTCTGGCCTTTTCTGTGTGAATACCATGTAACCAATCCATTTATTTCATTTCTCTTCTGATCGTCTTGATCCATTAGTCAATTAGCGGTTTCTTTAATATCCATTAGTATAAGACTTTTTTCTATGACCAGCCTGAACAAAAACCTGTTATTGCTAACCATGTTGACTTAGAGAGAGGAGATATTTTCGTAACTCAGCAAAACAAACTAAGAATGAAAATTTTTACTAGTAATAATTTATAATTTTAGAATAACAATTTCGTTTTTCTTCGTATCCAAGGCAATGGTTGTAACTCTAAATCATTTTCATTTTCCGTGCGTCAACTTCATAGTTCATCAAATGACATGACAGCTTCCAGCTTTACATGACAGACTCTACACATGAACTAGTTTCACTTCAAAATATTTCTCATTAATTAAGAGATTTCATTTTACTAAGTTAAGTTTGGGAAGTCGTAAATTGCAATTTGACATTAAGCTGGCTGTATGGTCGAAATATACTCTCCGGCACTAACTTGAAACCGGAGCCTTTTTTGCTAATAAACATTGAGGGGATTTTTTTCAATAATGAGAAATAATGGCAAAAAGCGCCAAAAACTAGACTTTCGTATGAGTTTTGATCCCAATTTTCGTTTTGGGTAAGCACTCAAAACCTTTTTTAAACAGTTAGAAACTGATGTACTATGATAAAATGCCTGTTTGAAGCGGTATTTTCAATTGTACAAAGATGTTTTGTAGCATTTGTGCTAGAATGTTGCTTTGTCAGGAGAAATAAGCAAATGAAGGCCTAAACTCATTTTCGAATAAAATGTTTGCTTTGGGTTAACACTTTGATTCCACTTTAATCGGTCATCTCCACTTCCAAACAAGTTAAACTTTCTGAATAACAAGATTTTAGCCTTGTACAACAGCCTTTCTTCGAGAAAATAGTTTGTGGCGCTCACTGCTTGAATACGAAAAGAATTCTCTCTTAATATCTTTTTTAGTGGTTGTATAAAGAAATCGTAATTGTAAAAGGCTTTATGCTGTTTTTGATATCCTGCAAATATTTTCAACGAAATTATGTTTTCTGTCGCCAGTCATAAACGTACTTTCTGATTATTTTTGATTTAATAGAGGCAGCAAAAACCCAAACTTTTTGAAAGAAGCAAAGTACAAGATTTCAGCGTCCAGCTCGCATCTACCCAGTGCGCAGAATATCAAAAACCGAAGTAAGATATGTTTTAGAAATATATAACTTATATTAGTCGATCGTGCAATATAATAAATTTTACAAAAAAAATAAAAGATAAAAAATAAAATAAAATAAAATAAAATAAATAAAATAAATAAAATTGAAAAAATAAAAAAAAATAAAAAAAATAAAAAAAACAAAAACAAACTCATAGAAACTTTGTCTAATTATACATGAGATTCACTTAAAGTCACAATATAAAAAGTAAGAAGTAGGTAACTCTAGATTTAGGGTTTCACATTGGTTGAGCCCAAGATTTGACCGAACAGCTGATAGTTTTCGTTTACTTGTCGCCATGTTTTTCTTTCTCCATGAAGAAAGACAATTTGGTGACGAACTTTGGCCAAATAAGCAATTACAACATGACCAAAATGTTTATTTTTCTAGAACTTAATTTGACATAACTTTCGTCACTTCAGAAGTTTGTGTGAGCATACTCTAAAAAACTTGTTCGTGACGTATGTAAAATCCCTATATTAAGCAAACAAGTCAATGCAATAGTATCTCTGTGTTTACCTTTGATAACATTCAGTGTGACACTAGTTACTTTCTTCAAATGTAATAAAAAGTTCAAATAATAAGTAGCAAAAAAAATCAAGTTTGCTACTTTATGCAAACAAGTTGTTTAAAGAAAACGTGGATGTTTACATTAAAAGGAAAGATTGTGCAATTAATCTTTGTGGATCTTTCAGAATTTAGTTTAGAAATGTGACTCGATTTTCAAGGCACCTTGGAGAGGATTTCCTTTCGCATTTGAATTGAACATCAAAAAACGATCGTTAGTATTTTGTACCATTTCCACTGATGTACTGATGAAAAATGGATTGTCACTGCAGAAGTAGATTGCTCAAACTGATCCAAGTTTTAGTAGAAAATCTATGTTCAAATAAAAGTGACATTTTACAAGGACTTTATTTCCGTGATCAACTCAAAAGAGCGAAGCGGGAACCAACAGTAACGAGAGTAAATAAAAAAATTACAAAGTAGCTTGTTGACTTTGCAAGGGATGATGTTTGGTTTGACGATTAATCCCGTGGGAATCTTAAGAAATATTGTACTTTTTTATCCTAAGTATAAGAATTATTTTAGTTGTGACTGAATGTAAGGTATAGATGTTTCTGGTCAGACAACAAGACATGAATCTCAACATTTGGCCGTTTTATGGCATTTTCATTGTCTTTGCTGTCTTAGGAGTTGGTCAAGGTAAGCCAAAATATGTACGTGTTACGTTAACATGTGATTTGGTGATTAAATGTTTTTACTGAACTACCCTTAATAGGGTTTTAATACGATATTTTCGTACTTAAAGTAATACATGGCTGAGATAAAATGCACAATATGTATTCATGCACTTTACAACTCTGGTTTATCAGTTTATCAGTTTATCAGTTCATTAGGGTATTTTTAAAAGAGTTTTTCTGAAGTAGGTGCTTCTAGTAACTTGCAAATGAAAGGAGCTCATGAATGAACAAAAAATTGTGACAATTTGTGCATCCTAATTACCTTGGGTTGAAAACATTAGAATGTTAATACAAGATGAAAAACAGTTTTATGACTTGTCGAATCATCATCTGAATTCTAATTTGATCATGGAATGAGGGCCACAATATTACCATTGTCTAACGTACAAACCGAAGTGCTAGCCTCATACATCAAGGTGACGAGGTGCTTTATATATTTCTAATAGAAAATTCTTTTAGCTAACGAGTTATAAAAAAGTAATTGTCAAAAAAGTAAGAAATTAACTGAAAGCTCACGAAAACGTCGAGCTATATATTTCTGCATCAAATGAATGTCTTACTCTGTGCTGGAACTGACACTTAATTTTACCTTTGAAATACAGCAGCAATACAAGACATATGTGGAACACGGTCAGGTTTATCCAGAATAGCTGGAGGGAAAGATTCATCTGGTATTTGGCCATGGCAAGTTGAGCTATTGAAGGTCAATAAAAATGTAACAGCATACGTACACAAGTGCGGTGGTGTTTTAATTGATGAAAAATGGGTGATTACAGCAGCGAGCTGCGTCTTCCAGGATCCTTATCCTACCTTTTACAAAGTCAAAATAGGTATGTAGCTATGGATATTTTTCTATAATTTTAATGATCTTGCTTCGCTAGTTCATGTATTGTTAAATCCCAGCGTTGGAAAATCACGCCAGAGCTTGTGACAAACTTTTTAAGGTGCCTTTACCTTCTAGTTCCATATCGTATCCTACCTTTTACAAAGTCAAAACAGGTGTTTAGCTATCGATATTTTAATAATTTTAATGATTTTGCTTCGTTGGTTCATGCATTGTTAAATACCAACGTTGGAAAATCACAACAGAGCTTGTGACAAACTTTTCTAGGTGCCTATACCTTCTAGTTCCATATCGTATCCTACCTTTTACAAAGTCAAAACAGGTGTTTAGCTATCGATATTTTAATAATCTTAATGATTTTGCTTCGCTGGTTCATGCATTGTTAAATACCAACGTTGGAAAATCACAACAGAGCTTGTGACAAACTTTTCTAGGTGCCTATACCTTCTAGTTCCATATCGTATTCTAATTTTACAAAGTCAAAATAGGCATATAGCTATCGATATTTTTGAATTTAATAATTTTGCTTCGTTAGTTGCATTGTTAAATCCCTCCAAACGTCCGTGGGATTGACAGACTTAATGCGGTTTTCGATATTCTCCGAACTCGATAATATCAACCTGCAGGCTGAAATTGGGTTTTTCGCTGCCGTCAATCAAAATAAGCAGTCGGTACCTTTTATGTTCTTGAAAACCAAGCCGTACAAGCCGTTGAAATGTTTGAGATTGCAGAATATCGAAAACCGTATTAACTCAAATCCCAACTTAATTTGTTGATTATTTTTATTAATATGTTATTGACGATTAATGTTTCCACAGGCAAGCGTGACCGCAGCAAGAAAGAACCAGGAGAGCAAGAAATCTTTGTGGAGTCTTTAAAAATTAACCGGGATTTCTTGGCCGGAGATGACAAGACAAACGACATTGCCTTGCTTAAATTAGCAAAGGAAGTAAAATTTGGAAGAACCGCTCGACCCATTTGCTTGCCAGAGCCATTGAGCCGAGTTAGAGCTGGAAAGATGTGCGTAATGACAGGTAAGGTGATTACATTTTATTTAAATATCTTGCTGAACGATTACATATAGTTTGGTTTAGTGAAGGACAAAGTGCATAAGCAAAGAATCAAGTATGGAAGATCTGGGATGGGCAATATGAGACTAAACGGAACTGTAATTGAACTTTACTGTTTTCTGACAAATATAGAATATTAGACACGGCTAAATTCTAACGATGTATAGATTTAGCATGTCAGGTGGCCCTACCTCCCTTATTAAACGAGCAGCTGTGTTTAAGTAACGATGCCGTTTAGAACGATAGCGAGAACAAACAACAGAAATGAAAAGAGCACCTCGACATTAGTACGTAGGCGGAGATTCAGCTCACAACAAGAGAAACAGGAAAATGGCATTAAAAATAAAATGGAATGTTTTATAAGGATTTGTGAAAATCCATGCACAGGTTGGCAAGGTCTTACAAGCCAATACTTTCCCTATACAAATCCTTATAAAATATTTCAATTTTATATTTGAATTCATTTCTCTTTTAATTAACATTATGAGCTGAAACTTTGCCCCTTTACTAATGTCAAGGTGCGCTTTTCATTTCTGGCGTTTATTTTGACATAACAGCTGCTCGTTTGAAGAGTTAGGGTCACGTTGCCTGTTAGTGCAACGCGTCTAATAAAGTATGGAGTAACAAAATAATATTTAAGGCAATTTATGTTAATTATTCAAATTGAACCTGATGATGGAGTCAAGATGACCCCGAAACGTCGTTCTGTAATATCCCTCGCTCTTCTTGTAAAACGTTTTACCCAATCTTAAGCTTGTTTGATCAAAATAAGAATTGGGCACCCAAAAATAATGCCATGAGTAACTCTATTCACTATGCTGTTGTTTCACTAGGATGGGGAAGGTTTGCTCCTGGTGAAGATAAACCTAATGTCTTACAAGAAGCTCGTGTGCCAATCGTGAGCCACCGAAAGTGCGACAGAAAGAACGGTCAGCTGTCTGCTATTGACGACTGGACCATGCTGTGTGCTGGTTTTAAGAATAAGAAGAAAAGTGGCTGTCAAGGTGAACAATACGATAGACTTTCTAGATTCCTTGTAGGACATCAACCGACTGACCTACTGACCGACTAACCGACTGACCGACTGACCGACATATTTTCTTATGTTGCTAGGTGACAGTGGTGGCCCTCTAGTTTGTAAGGAAGGCAATAGATGGGTTCTCCGTGGAATAATAAGTTGGGGCAGCATGAAATGTGACGGTCGTGAAGCATACTCCGTGTTTACTCGTGTCAGTCACTTTATGCACTGGATGTACTTTGTCAAGCTGATTCCACAAAGAACGTACAAACGTAAATATTATTATTTTAGTGCATAGGTCTTTGAAATATTTTAAGCTGTATAAATATGACGTTTTTCAACTACATACTCAAACTAATTTAGGCATACTAGTACTATTTTAGCGGTAAAAATAAATTTCTCGTCATCACTCAGTTTACGCTACATTCTCGTCATCACTTTTACACTACATACTGGCGAATCCATGGGTGGTAAAAAGGGATGGCTAGTCATCCCCCTTTTGTTTAATAGTCATCCCCTTCTAACTCTAAAATTCCTGGATCCGCCCCTGATGCTTATGGAACGCGACTATGCTTTTATTAATTATTTGTATTCATTTTACACCCATGTGAAGCCGAGTCTGGGAATCTAACCCGAGACCCCAGAGATAAGATATGTGAGGCGAGTGCATCACCACTACTATACGTTAGCTTCAGATTCCCAAATCAAGAAAAGAGACACTCGGTCTGAAATGAAAATCCTGAATGTTTCGACCCCATCTTTTTTATATATACACAGTAGGCTTTAAAGCTAAAAGCTTGTCAGGTCGTGTATCCTCCATACACGCTCCTCACTACATTCGAAGAATATTCTATACACAGTAGGTTTAAAGCTAGAAGCTTGTGGGGTCGTGTATCCTCCATACACGCTCCTCGCTACATTCGAAGAATATTCTATACACAGTAGGTTTAAAGCTAGAAGCTCGTGGGGTCGTGTATCCTCCATACACACTCCTTACTACATTCGAATAGACTATACACACAACTCTCACTTTATTTGTACGTAAGTCAACTAAACGTCCAACACGTTTTTGTTTCAAGAATGCATGGATAATCACTGGTACTGTGGAGACTGGGAAGAGAAAGGGCTTTGTACTAACAACTACTACAAAAATATATTGCGAATATACTGTCCAAGGACTTGTGGACATTGCAAGAACTGAAAGTACCATAATGGCTCTGGAGATCCGTGGATCAATTCCCAGGTAGGTGAACGTCTTTGCGCTAAAATAGACTTTTTAACACTGTGGTACCGATGCTGTTTCTTCATTACGTATCATGTGTCATCCTCTTTAGAATAATTCCCTATTCACACCTAAACGTATTTAGTTAAACTATGTCTTCATTAGGAAAAAAAATTGAGAAACCAGAAACCTACAATATAATATGAAACTTTCTAAAATATTATCAGAGCAAGACAAAGGATAGTTTACATGCATTATTTCACCAAATATTGTGCAGTGTTTGTAGATAGTTTTCCAAACCTGTTTAGTTAAACCACTTTAAAACATGTTTAAGTCTTGGTGTAAATGGGGTATAAGATTCTTTGTTTGAGTTGGTTCCATATTCATGATCTCATTCACAACCGGTTAAATAAAGAAATACTCTAGGGAATGACACACGTGGTCTGAAAAGGGAAATTTTTGCACGACGACGAAATAAGGTCTATAATGACAGTTTGTTTATGGTGGGAGAGAGAAGAAAACTTTAATAACATCTTGGCAAAATTTCTCTGAAATTCTTTGTGCTGCAATGTTGACAAGCCAATTGGAGTAACATTAATACAGGAACGGTGGAGGGGTGGGCAAATTTGCCCCAAGACAACATTAGAAATAGAGAACGACCAAAAATGTTTTGTCCAAGTTGGTCGAGGAAGTTAGAAAAGTGACAGGTGACATGAGCAATTTATTTTATTGAAATACATTTCCCTGCTTGTTTTTCAGGATGTTTAAAAGAAACGAGAGGTTTATGATTTGCGACATAATCATTGTACGAAAAACAGGGATTTGACTATCAATAAATATGCATGATTACAACCTAATCAGAACTATTATCAATGAATGGAAATACTTGTCTCCTACGCAGCCGCTATTAGTGTCGTCAGTCGTCACGCAACGCTCACTCCCCTAAGTTAGCGGCGCTAGGGGAGTGAGCGTTGCGTGACGACACTAATAGCGGCTGCGTAGGAGACTATGGGAATACTTGAAACTTAATTCCTTTTAATTTGGGGACCCGAAAATTTTATAGACAAAGGTTGCGTGACAAATAGTTAATCATTTTCCTTTCATTATTTTCATTCCAGGAGTATTCTTTCTTTTAATTTATTTTATTACTTTTTTTTAATTTGAATTTTTGTTACTTTTCATTTCATTCATTTTCATTTCATTTATTTCCTTTTAATTCCTTTTGTTTTCGTTTCGTTTCGTTTCGTTTCATTTCTTTATCTTTCCTTTCACTAAATTTCTTTTCATTTCCTTTCATTCCCTTTCAATATACATATTAACAAGATGGCGCATATTTCGTCCCCTAGAACAGTCTCACAGTGCACTGCAATCCAACTCGATGCAGTTTTCCTCTTAACATCGGAATAGCTAATGGTTTCATTAAAACGTCATTACGAATAGAGTATATCATCCGAAATAGATATAATCATGTGCACGTGGTCTAAGATCTGAAAAAAACAACTATCAAACTTAACTAATCAATATGCTTGCTCTTAAACTCTGCAGTATGCAGTTATTTTTGTCCCTATCCGATAGATAAACCAACCCTCTATTGTTTGCTCTAATATCCTTAATTTCTCAAAAATTATACAAAGTAAAGAACAAATCCCAAGCTTAAGGAGAACGAAGGATAATGCGAGTTACTGTATATGATTTCAGTCTGGGCTTAAGCGATTTGGTCCTCAAGGAGATGTTTTGATAAGTAATATCTTTGCATACACTTCGGAGCGTTCAACCAGTAACCCTATCTTGAGATATCATTTTATCGGACTGATTTTTCTTGTTTATACCACAAACATGGCGGCTATACACGGATTTGATTTCTATTTCTCAAGGGACTGGAAAGCCGTTCTAAATATAGATGGTCTATACTGGGATTTGATTTCTATTTCTCAAGGGATTGGAAAGCCATCTAAATATAGATGGTCTATACTCGGATTGGATTTCTATTTCTCAAGGGATTGGAAAGCCGTTCTAAATATAGATGGTCTGGGAAAACGATACATAAAGAAGATAAATGAGTTGTACGCTCCGGGTAATGGGCTCCTGCTCACTTACTACAAGTTACTATATAGAATTCGTCTGGGTTCGGGTTCAAGAGCTTCGGTCCTCAATGAAAGGCTTAGACTGAGTGATCTGGGCATATCTTTTGAAGAATGCTCACCTCACTTTTTTTTTTTTTTTTTTTTGGAAGCTGATACTTTTAAGTTCAGTCTCGAAGAGCTTTATCTCTTCATCTGCAAGAGCTTTAAATGAGCATATTATAAACATAACTCATTGAAGCAATTTATTTTAAGCACATCGAATACCTTTCGATACGCGACACCCATATCATATTTACATATACATGAAAAAATAACTGTTATTTTTTATTTTGCATTTATCGTAGCATGGCATTTAATATGCTATCTAACATGACTTCAATAACAAAGTAAAAATATAAAGTCTTATTATATAATTACCAATGAAATATCTATTTTTCTCTATTTCGAAAAATTGATATCTTCACACGTGAAAATAACATGTTATTTTCACGTGCAAAAATAACACCATTGCGATGGCTATTCAAAAATACAAGGAAACAATTGCCTGAAAAAGCCAAAACATACATCATTGATAATTATATAATAAACAGAATATTACATGGCCGCTTGGAGATACGAAATATTATCTTCTCGTGTGAAAATCTCTCACTCGTTCGCTGCGCTCACTTGTGAGAGATCTTTTCAACACTCGAAGATAAATTTCGTATCTCCGCGGGCCCATGTAATATCCTCTATTTATTAGTTTCTCCATGACTTTTGCAAGAGATCTATAGTTTATTAAGTTTATAGTAAATTTTACACGGTACCGGAAGAATTTTCAGCCAGTCAAAAATTGAAATGTACCGCACCGTTTACAAGGAACCGTCTCTTCAATTGCATAAAGAAATTTTTTTTTGTTTACATGAAACCGGATCAGAATCTGCAAGGCTATAGGAGTTCGGAAAGCTCAGTCCCGTGTGAGCGGAACCCCTGTACGTATAACTTTTTAACCGGTTAAAAAATTCGTCCAGTACCGTGTAAACGCAACCTAAACCACGCTTACGTCACATGACTTGATTGCAAACTCGTTTACCAAGCGTTGAGTGACATTAGTATGTGACCACCCACGCATCTAATACAAACATAACACACAGAAACCCAAGCCACTTCCAGTCGGATAGTAATTAAATCAACACCTGTGAGCATTCTTCTGCTCGATTAGAAACGCATTTTCCTTCGTATTACGAAAGCGACATTTCGGGCCGAAGTTAAATTCAGTCGTTAGTTGCAAAATGAAGAAGACAGAACTCCTACTTTTGATGTGCTTTTGTGCGCTGTTTGCTGGTCAAAGCAAAGGTGAGTGCATTTGAAAATGTTGTTTGAGAAAACTTTAGAATTATCTCCAGATTTAGGCATTAAAATCTAACCGTCTTCTCTCAAGCTTTGCCTCAAATTTAGGTTTAGAAAGATGAAAAAGTATATGCACGAAAAAGTAGCAAAGCCGAGATCATTTTAATTGTAGGAATATTAAAGCTAGAGAACAAATGTAATTTGATGTGAGCGTACATTCTTTCAAGCTCATGGTTAATCCATTTGACATGGAATTCCTCAAACATTTACGGAGCATCTTATTAAACGTAACGTGAACAATGCAATTTTCTTCAGATTAAGTTGACGACAAAATGTGTCCTAATTGATGTACAAATCTATATACACTTTCAAAAGGAATAAAAGAAAATGCTAGATCATTGAAACCAAAACTTCTGCGTCACAAAACAGTATACTTTTCTCACCAGCTTAAGATAACAAGCTTGAATCACGTAATGAGCTTAAGTTCGTACCGGTATTGCTTTAGAAAACATAATGGCTCATTTTTGAAGTCTAAAGATGACTGAAAGAAGTTGGTCCAACGTTAGCTTAGAAAAGCAGTATCCATAGCTTTGAAAAATAGTAAAAATGATAAAGATGAAAAATATTGGCGAAAAAATAGTATTGAGTTTGACAAATTCGTTGATGTTCGAAATTTAAAGCAGTTTTTTTTAAATGTTTAAAAAAACAGTATTGACATTTTAGTGTTGAATAGTGTTGCCAGCGCATGGCGAAAAGGGATATTAATATGCCATGTCAAATTTGATGTTGTGGGATTTAAAAAAAATCTCAGTGTGAATGAAGACGGCACATCGATCACTTTTACCCATGAAGAATGAGAAACACATGAACTCTATATTGTTGTATATTTTCCGTCATCTTTGTGTTGATTTGATTCCCCTGGAAAGAAGTGATTACGGTATCTAACAACTAGGCTTTTCGATCCAGTGAATAAATGCCACCCCCAAAGTAACGAGTTAAAATGTGCTGACCGTTACCGTGGAAACTAAAATTCCAATAATAAAATGTTTTATTGTTTTTCACATTATTATTGATTTGTAATTATTGATACAAATGTTTTTTAATTGGAAACAGATTTTTTAAGGACTGTTTCTATAGGATATGAAACTGAAAAAATCTATCTGGGAAAGATCTCCTAAAATGGCCCCACAATGCACTGCGATACCAACTCGACCCAGGCTACCTCAGCTCGAGAGTTTCAATTGTTTTGACATTTTCCTACACAGCATCTTGTGGTAAACGCCGAGTCAAGCGAGTAGTTGGGGGAGTTGAAGCTTTGCCCCACACATGGCCTTGGCAAGCCCTTCTTCAGGGTTACAAAGATGGAACTTTCGTACACAAGTGTGGAGGAACACTCATAAGTCAAAGTTGGGTGTTAACTGCAGCACACTGCGTGTTTATGGATCCTAGACCATCATCCTACAAGGTTAAACTAGGTATAACCAACCATCCAATAATCCAGTTTCGGTCTCTGTTACTCAGACTGAGTTGGCCTCGCTTTTTGAACAGAATATTCTTTTCTAGTCCACTGATGAAGGGCCATCGGCTTTCAAAGTGTTTGTATTGTTTGAGTTCTGCATTTTTTACTTTACAGTTGGTATTTGTGAATATTTAGACACTGATATGAGGCTAACCCTGAGTAAATGGATCAAGGAACACAGCGGTATACTCTATAAAGGACTATAGTCTTCTTTACCTTGGGCGTAATGTTTTTTTCAGACCATGTGTCATTCCCTAGATAATACGATTTGTTGTTTGAGTTGTATCAATATTCATGTGATCTTCGAAGGAACAACCGTAAAACAAAGAAATGATACTCTAGCAGGAATGACAAAGGGACGTCTGGAAAGGAAAAACATTGTGCTGCCAAATCAATTGGTTAAGACTATATAGACCCCTTGCATGTGACGTCAAAGCAGCTCGTTCTGGCGGACGAAACAAAAGAATTCCAATCTCCTGAGAATTAGAACCTATTGTTTTGTCCCTCAGATTGAGCTACATTCCAAAGTGCTGCAAGGGGTTTATAATTATTCATATCCCACTTCAAATCCTATCCTCAAACTTCGAACATGGCAAAAAATAGACCTCTACCTTAGCTAGGCGTGATGTTTTCTCATTTATAATTCTTTGTTTGTTGTACTCCATATATTCATGTGTCTTCACATGCGCAACTGTTAAACAAAGAAAAGATACGCTTGGGAATGACACGTTGTCTGAAAACGTAACGCCCAAGGTAAAGGGGTTTATTCCCAAATATACATTTCTTTTCAAGGTGCACATTATCGATTAAGAGATGAGAAGATCACTCAAACCTTTTCGGTGGACAAACTCGTTATACATCGACGTTTCCTAACTAACAAACGCTATGGCTACGACATCGCACTTATAAAGTTATCACGTCCTGCCATACTTAACTTTGCTGTTGGGTTGGCGTGTCTGCCAAGACAGAGCCACAGTATTCCTGTCGGGTCACCGTGCTATCTTACAGGTGGGTCGTGCTTTTCGGCGTTAAACGAGAACAAAAGCTTAGGAAACGGGCACGGGGGTCGAATTCCTCTCGTTCTCCTAAAATTAATAATACATAATGATAATGGAATTTTTTAGAAATGGTGGCACGTGACAGTCGTTACCGAGCACGTCAGTGATAAACTTTTGTCCATTTATGGCTTAAGTCAAACGTCGAACTTCACCAGAGCCGAAACTAATTAAAACAGTGGATGGTAAGTAGGTCTTCTTTGATGTCACTAGGCTCGGCTCATGTCAAGTTCGACGTTTGATCTTAGTCTATGTTTAGCGTTTCTTGATATAGAACCGCCATTTTACTTGGCCATCCGAGCGGTCATGAAGAAAGGTCTAACCATTTGCAGATGTTGTTAGAGCAAATGCAGTATCTTCTTTACTAAGATATTTTAAGACTCTGCATGTGGGTTCCATCTACGGGTTCCCCGCACCTCCCTCCCCCCCCCTCCCCCCCCCCCCCCCCCCCCCCCCCAATATTAATAACTAACTTTTTGATTTAGGATGGGGTTATACGTCTTATGGCGGCCAAAAAGCTGCAGCCCTACAGCAGGTAATGTTGCCTGTTGCAAGCTACAAGAACTGCGAAAGAGGGAATTCTTGGTTCCATAACATCGATAATACAACGATGATTTGTGCAGGGTTTGGAGGAAACAGTACCAAATCTGGCTGCAATGGTGACAGTGGTGGCCCTCTTGTTTGTGAACAAGGTAAGAGTTAGTGAGCGTTGAGAGAATGGACCAAATCCACTTGGGCGTAATGTTTTCCCATTTCATTCCACGTGTCATTCCCTAGAGTATCATTTCTTTGTTTAACGTTTGCACATGAGAAGACACACCAATATGTATACAACTAAAACAAAGCATCTTATTCTCAAGGGGATGACACGTGGTGTGAAATGGGTAAAACATTACGCCCGGGCCGAAGGAGTCTATTTAATTTTTTTTATTTTTTTATTTTTTTTTGCCATGCGGCAGAGCGTTCCCGAATGGAAGTTTGGCTTAATTGATTTGTTATGAAGATGATATATCAACACATGGCTGTTTGATGCAAATGGCCTATTAACGCAAAAAAAACCCCTGCAAAATGAGTTATTTCAAACGCTCTATTATCGTTCTTGTTGACATTTTAAAGATGGCAGATGGGTTGTCCATGGTGCAGTCAGTTGGGGAGACTTGAAGTGCAGGGCTAAGAGTACATACGCTGTCTTCACCAGGATAAGTTCATTCATCAACTGGATCAACCAAAAAATGTCCTCCAGGTATCTCCCTGCATACCAAATGACTCAAATGACAAGGTAGGAAACCTTCAATGTTATTGAATTTTTTCGATACCCTTATCTATGTCACGGTATGGCTGACTCACAGATCGAACCCTGAAACAACCTAGGGGCTAATCAAAATCAGGTCATGGCTAACTCATAGATCAAACCCTGAAACAACCTAGGGACTAATCAAAGTCAGGTCATGGCTAACTCACAGATCAAACCCTGAAACAACCATCAGGGCTAGTGTAAGTCATGGCACAGCTAATTAAATCAAGGGAGAGACCTAACAAATTCATCACACGTGATACCAAGTACAGGAATTCGAACCCGAGGCAACAGAGGTGAGTGTCGAGTTACCCTGAGATCAAAGTCTTTCCACCCCTGACCTAAAGTCAGAACAGAAGGCTGCAAGCAGGATAAAGTCGAGTGTACTACCGCTACACAGCTTTCAGATTCCCTACAGCAACGTGTATTACCACCTAGACCCAGCTTAAATAAATGTTGACTGCTTTATACGTTATTTTCCCCCCAGGTAGATGTTCCGATAACCACAGATATTGTCCCAAATGGAAGAAAAATGGTGACTGTAAGAAAGGGTTTTACCGAAGAATGTTGAAAAAATACTGCCCCTTAACATGTGGCCATTGTTAGAAACCTTTGCATTATGAAGTATAGTCATACATTGTATAATTTTAGACTTGAATAAAGAGTTTCGTGCGCTGTGAACCATATCATCCCCATCACCACCACCACCACCATCACCACCACCACCGACAACAACAACAACAACATAACAACATTTCGAAACAAACAAAGAGACTAGCGTAGATTTAGTTGTACTTGAACCTTCATTGCTAACAATATTTTGCAAGTAATGTAACTAAGAAATAAGTGACAGCTAAATTATAATTACCAAAGGGTTAAAGACCCATTGCCACTTACCGTGATACATCACAATTTGTTTACATTTTGAATCGTGTCACAACCGAAAAAACAATTCCAACATTTTGAATAAACTCTTAAAAGAATGTAAAAGAATCATTTTTGTGCCTTAGTGCTATGTCGGAAAAGGATTTGATATGAAGTTATTATTCAATATATGAATCTTTGAATTTCATGGACCACGAAATTTATCTGTGACCGCGGTGCATCACGGTAAGTGGCAATGGGTCTTTAACTTGGTTATCGATAAAAGATGAAATAAACAAACCATATTAGGCAATGCACTATTTTATACTGTTTTTCGGTGCAAAATATGACTTATCACTAGCTTGACAATAGCAAATTATTAGGTCATGTAAAATACGCTTGATCAAGCTTCATTTCGGATACTCCGAGGTGCAGAAGAGGCCGCTTATCTGAATTTAGTCCAGCTGATCTGAAATATTGACGTAGAACTGGGTCTCCATAATTAAACAGGAATTTGGCATCCATAGACTTCGGCTCTCATTGAAATATGGTCATACCATTCTCGGACAACAAATCTGATGTACTGGGTTTTTATCTTCTCGGGAAGCCTGTTGGTTACGATCGTTGAAATGTCAGTGTTCGCCTGAAAGATCTAATCAAAAGCAATTTGGTTATTAGCAAATTACAGCAGATCAGTGATGCTCAATGTGTGATGTCTTGGTTTTTCCAGTGATTCGAGGATTTTTTTTATCCGCGGGTTCTCCGGTTTTCCTCCATTCGTAATACCTACACATTTTGAAAATCCCACGAAATTCAATTCGAGAGCTTTGTATTGCCCCGACTTATATCAGCCGAGAGGTTGCTAGAAATTGTTTCAGTTTGTCAATATATAAATAACAATGAAACAGGTAGTTTCAGAGTTCGATCTGTCCAGAATAGACTGCCAAACTGGCGGCCAAAAATTTTGAAATGAGTTAAATTTAAAAAAAAAATACCAGCACTGGAAAGAGCACCTTTACTTTATTTAAACCCTACAAAGATTCATCATATCAGGTGTTATATCGGCCGAAATGAAACTTAAGTTGAAACTTGACAAATTTACAAACGTTTGCATGTCTTTGGGTATACGTTCGATCTGTGAATTAGCCATGCCTCGACTAATTAGACAGTCCAAAGGTTGTTTCAGGCTTCAATATCTGAATCAGCCGTGCCCTGATCATGACTTAGATGGCTTTTTTCAGAGTTCGATCTGTGAACTAGCTGTGCCCTGACTTAGATCAGCTAGATGGTTTTTTCAGGGTTTGATCTGGGAGTTAGCCTTGCCCTTATTTAGTTCAACCCAGAGGTTATTTCAGGATTCGACCAATAAAATTGTCGTTCGAGCAGTGAAAGTACAGACTTATATCCTCTTCCCCCGCCCCTCGATAATTTTTAAATCGAGAGGTGGATAGGTTTGTTCGTTTGGTGGTTGTCTGTGAGGGCTGCATTCATTTATTGAGCGGCTGATTCACAAACAGACAGGTGTTGGTGTTGGTTGTTCCATACTGAGGTTACTCACTGACCAGTGAGTGTGAAAACTTATATTTCAACTCCCCTTTACAGTGTTTGCTACTTTGTAATCCACAAACGAGTTGTCGCTGTTTTTATAAGCCAGGCTGTATTTTCTCACATACTGTTTATAACCATATGGCCTCCCTTGTGTTGCTACCATAGTAATGTATACCACGTGACCCAAGTCCACCTGTAAGTACTCTCCTGCAGTATTAGACCCTGCTGACCAACACCCAGCATCACCAGATGTGGGGTAGTTATTGAGTCGTCCTCTCCAAGCCTCGTGTCCGGGATCCCACGTAGAAGAAGCAGTTATCGCTGAGTTTGGGACCTTCCTTGAATCAACTCCCATTCCAAATGCAAAAGCACAATCTAAGTTAGATGAAAAAGAATACGAACTGTTGGAGATGAGAATATACTTAGCGCAAAATTATTTTGAAAAAAAACAAAACAAACAAACAAACCTAGACAAAAAATACTCACAAAAATAAACAAACACAAGCGACGCGGACAACGGCAATGAAAAAGCTAAGTTGTTCATAAAATGAGTTTGATAATTCATTTCTTTGAATTATAGCAAAGGCTGACCTTGTACAATAATCATTATAATGATGGCATGTTGTAGAACCTGGACTGGACTGGAATGGACTGGACTGACAAAACTTGGACTGACTAAAGCTGAACTAATAAAATCTGGACTGACAAAAGCTGGACTAATATAAGCTAGGCTGATAAAAGCTGTACTAACAAAACCTGCACTGACAAGGTTTTATCAGTCCTGGTTTTATCAGTCCAGGTTTTGTCCGTCCAGGTTTTGTCAGTCCAGGTTTTGTCAGTCCTGGTTTTGTCAGTCCAGGTTTTGTCCGTCCTGGTTTTGTCCGTTTAGGTTTTATCAGTTCAGGTTTTATCAGTGCAGGTTTTATCAGTGCAGGTTTTATCAGTGCAGGTTTTATCAGTGCAGGTTTTATCAGTGCAGGTTTTATCAGTGCAGGTTTTATCAGTGCAGGTTTTATCAGTGCAGGTTTTATCAGTGCAGGTTTTATCAGTGCAGGTTTTATCAGTGCAGGTTTTATCAGTCCAGGTTTTATCAGTCCAGGTTAGCAGCAGTAAGGGGGACTCGCGGTCACCATTCGGAATCGCCCGGGAATTACCCGTGTTTACGCACTAGCGTCCCCCGCGGGAAATACCCGTGTCCCGTTACATGTTGCGCGAAGATTTCCTTACTGCTGCTATGTTTGCGAAGGTTAAAATATTTGTGTCGCAAACGGAGGATAAAATATTCCTTAGATATAGATGGACACCATCAAAAGCATTAGTAACAAGACTGTGCGCCGACTGCGAACTCAGGTGCTGGACCGCTTAGACGCCGACTTTGCCTTCACAACGTTTATGGAGGGAGATACAGATGAGACGATGAGCGAGGAAAGAGCAGAAAGGATAATTGACTTAATGCCCGAAGGTAATTACCGCCTGGAGTTGACGTTTATAAAGTATTTAGACGGCGAGTGGATAATAGAAAAGGGCAGGAATCCAATACGGGCGTCTGGCAAGAAGGACCTGTTCGTTTTAAACAAGGACACACGTCATGGGGCGCTGGTGGGCATCGACATGTTGTTCTACGAAGTTGCTTACCCGGTCACCGTGGTTATTTACGGTGCGTATGAAATTAAGAACCCGGACGTTAAGAAGCTCAAACCAATGCGGCATCCGGGTAACTGCGTGGGTAAGTTAGTTAGAGAGTTCTTCGAGGATTCCTCTAGGGGAGGTAAGCTTACGTTGAAGAGAAGAGAAGCCATCAGGAAATGGGAGCATGCTACTCGTAGGGCAGGAGCCACCATTGAAAACATCAAGAAGTTAGAGGTTGCTTTAGAAAGGCGCATACACGTGAAAGACATCACCGACGGCTTCATTTACTCCGGGACGCACAAGTATGGGGGCCGGGGTGCGCCTATCGTAATTTACCAGCATAACGCACATGCGTGGAGGGAGTTAAGGTTCCCAAAGAAGAAGGAGACGCGCGTTTACAAGGAGTCGCCGCTTGCAGAACTAATGCACGAGAATTCTATTTGGTTAATGGATGCGGAGGGAAGTCAATTTATGACCCAAGATGATACTTTGTATCGTCCTGAAGTGGAACAGCTGCGCATTCAAAGCGCCTGTGAGACTTTAGGAGAAGACTTCTCCGACGAAGTGCTTAGCAGTCGCAGTTTGGACTTCTTAGCCGCAAAGAAAAGAAACGGTTGGAAATCCACGCCGGAGGAGTTCAAAGACATAGCCAAAGCCTGTGTAGAACACGGTCACGGTGGTCTGTGGAACATGGAATACGACGAAGACCAATACGTGTCTTTGGATATGAAACACTGTTACCCTGCAAGCTTTAAAGGTCTAGGAGATTGTAAGGAATATTACGACCGTTACGGACATCCAGATTCACAGTTCTTTCGTGTTGCGTTGGATGGTCACTACGACGCCCCAGCAACGGGGTTTGTACGGTTGACCACCTGGAAATTAGCAGCGGGTCTGCACCCCATAATCTATGCGTGGTATGGGAAGCACCTGCAGGAGAAAGAATGGATACCCATACCCTTATTGAAGTTCTTTGAAGAGCGCAAACTTTTAAAATACACAGCGCATGAAGCCATACTTTGTCACAGCGCCTTCACGCAATGGTTACCGGAGCATAACCCCACAGCGCGTGTGGTCATAGGTAAATTCACGCAGGGCGCAAAAGAAGGTGAAAAACATATGCAGCGACGCCTAATAACGGACGCCGGCGAGTTAAGCTTCCTCATAAAACGTGCGCATGACAAAGGAACGATGGTATCCGTAGAGAAATGGGACTACATTGTCGACGATAAGCTACACGAATGGAATGCTTTGTGTTATTACCAGGACCATCGACCGCAGTATTACCATCTGCGTGCCAGCATGCTCGCATATGCGCACATTAACCTATTGGCGATGCTACTGCGGTTTGACAAAGAAGACATTCCACGCGTAGCCACGGATTCCTTATATGTGAAGCCGCACGTGTTGGAAAAGATGAAGGAATTCTACACTGCCGATGAACTTGCAGAAAGTGGCCAATGGCGCGTCAAAGATGAAGAAATAAAAGCCTGGAGGGCACGTGTAGAATATCACGGAGAACACACCCGCGGTGCCGTAACGCCGACGGAAGAGCCACTGCCCTCAGTTGCCGACCCTATTTCCTACCAACGCTTCTCTTACCTTTACGGTACGGGAGGCAGCGGTAAGACGACGCGTGTGTTAGAACTCTTTCCTAAGATAAAGGTGCTAACGCCAACGCACCGTTTGGAAAGAGAACTCTGCGAAATGGGCCACGACGCTCAAACGTACCACAGCTTCTTCCGTTGGAATGGCCAAAAGTGGGTACCAGAAGCCATCCACGACATACCTCCGGTGATACTTTGGGATGAGATTTGCACCGTACCTTTGGAAATCCTCAAAGAATTCGTAGAATTCCTCCGTGGAAAGTGTCAAGTAATATTCGCCGGAGATCCCTGCCAGCCTCCTCCAATAGCCGGAGAGATGCCCCACGAATGGCTGAAAGATTTCGTAGACCATGCGGAGGAAATTAACACCGACTACCGCAGTAAGGATCAAGTAAGAAACCTGAAAGCGGAATTAAGGGGCCTTAGTGACGCCGACCAATGCAAAACACTGCGCAAACGCGTACGAGCGAAGAAATACGAGGATTTCCTTTACACATGGCATCCAAAGGATCTGGTGCTGAGCAGCAAACGCGCAGCACAGTCTCGCATACAAAAGGATTTGCTAAATATACACCGAGAGCGCTTCCCTACGCATCCCGTACCTGTTTGCTACAAACCCCACGACACCCGCATGCAAAAAAGAGACGTCTGGGTACCTGGTACCGACATCCAACTGCAGAACGCAGTAACGCATGACAAAGCCGGGGTGCCCATAGAAAAGGTGGAAAGAATTACCTCCCATCCAGACTGGCGCTTGGGTTATTGCATGACAGTCCATAGTGCGCAGGGGCTTACCATAAAAGAAACCTTATGGATCATAGACCAGCGGCTGTGTTGGAGCAACCTTATCTACACCGCCGTAAGCCGCGTAGAATATGCCAAACAGTTAAAAAGAGCCTGGGGGCCGCAACTGCGTTACGATAAGACGCCAGAGGACGTAGCTAAGGAGAACATTGCTAAGAAACTCCTTCGCTACAAGCGGCACGACGAAGAAAAGAGTACGGATCCCCGCTATGCGGGGGTCAAATTCGACCTATGCGTGGACGACGTCTATAAGAAAGGGGCAAGGTGTGCCAAATGTAACATACCTTTACTATGGAGGTTTGACCCAAATGACGATCAGCAGTTCTCCGTGGATCGTATAAATAATAAACGCGGGCATTGCAGAGGCAACGTAAGGTTGACATGCCTAGAGTGTAATCGGGCGCGCGGTGCTGCGCTACTCTGAGTCTTTGGGAACTATGAGCAGCTCTTCCATGACAAATCCACGACTTGGGCCATTTAGGTAATACAACACGGGCTGCCCTTCCTTGGTGACGGACTTTGAAATCTCATACGTTTCCAAAGACCAGTTAGGATCCGTGGCTCTCTTACTGCCGCCTTCGAGTTCCCCCGGCTGATAGAGGTATCGGACCACTATGTCGCGGGGTAGCTTTTTTTCCTTCAGTCCGACCGCCCTCGAACTTCTGACGTAGGACTTGTGTTCCACGTGTTTCTTTTTTATGGCATCCTTGGGTTTTATTCCCGTAGTCCTGGCCGCCTCGTTGTTCAAAGCCGCGATGACCTGGGGGAGCCTCTGAGTCCATTCCCTGTTGCGTTTGGAGGGATCTTCCAGCTCTTTCCAATACTGGTATCCGAAGAGACGCTCGGCCAGGGTCTTATTGAATCTTTCAACAATGCTCTGACCCCTGTGGTACTCAGCTTCGGCTCTCCTAATCTTAGTGTCGTGGTCTTTCAGGGTCTTAGTAACCATGCCCATGAACTCCGTCCCCGCATCCACTTGCAGCAGCTTAGGCCATTTCAAGACGCGCTTATAAATCCTACCTAGGGCTTCTGCGACTTCCCCAGAATCCTTGCTGGTTATGGGTTCGGCGTCCTTGTATCTGCTTGCGATATCAACTACGGTCAAAGCGTACCTATAGGTCTTTTTTCTCACCTTATCGTGCGGCAAGAAAAGCAAATCCGCCTGATGAACTTCATTGGGGGTATTTACGGTGAAGCTGGGCCTGGGAATGTACTTGGGCACGGGAAGATAAACCTGCCAGATGGTTTGTTTTCTTAGCCAGTTCTTAGCCGTTTCTTCTGATACCCTGGCCGCGGTCGCGAGTTTCTTGATGGCCGACGCTCCTTTCCAATAGCCCTCAGGTCCATAGTAAATCCTTTTAAGTTTGTCCTCTACGCGGCCCATTATATGAATAGAATCGCGCTTCGCTTGATTCAAGCGAAGGATAGGACAAGATTGATCTTACGTCCGTTAAAATCCACCGTCTTTCCATCCACTTTAATGGTGATGTTTATGCTTTCTACCAAATGAGACAAGTCATAGCTCAAAGAAATGGGAGTGTATTCTTCTGAGTCAAATGGATTACCTTTGGGCAGAAACTTGGACATAAGAGAAGACTTTTCTCCATTGTTGTAACTATGAACCAAGTCGCAATAGACTTCGTAAGAGGATGCGACTTTCCATTTCACAGGTATGGCTGTGTTGGTAATTTCCTTGCCTGAGACACCTAGTAAAGATCCTAATGCATCAGTTTTTCCTAGGGTTACCGAGAAATTGTTAGGAAGATTATGTTTGAAGGTCATTTCGTGCGGCAATCCCGTGGTGAGAGTATAACCGTGTTTTGCTAATTCCTTAGCAAGGGTGATTGGCGTGTAATGTCCATCGGGCAGCATTACGCCTTGGTAATTGTTAGACCCCTTATGCACGGTGACCATACCATTGACTAGATTATACCAAGAATTGTACAAAGAGCAACTAACCAGCCGAACCTTATGGGCTTTGATGGGAGGATTCAAGTAAGTGGTAAAGTCATTCTTGTCGCTTTCCAAAAAGACGATCATTATATTAGATACGCCAAGGCTACGCCTCCCGCCAGCCCTGCGACTCCTACAAAGACCAGCTCACTATCTTTTTGTTTCTTAGAAGGCTGGTAGTAATTCTTGAACTGAGGCTTTCTTAACCTAAAGTCGGGGTGTGCTTGCGCATAAAGTTTGAAGGCGTAGTCTGTATTTTCAAAGTTCTTGTCTGCCTGCATCTTGTCTTGGTAGTTCTTATCCAACCAATCCCTGTAAGCTTGTCTTTTTTCATTCCAAGCTGCCACGTCTCGCTGATATTTCTCCAGCGCTAAATCATGCCTTTTCCTCTCAGCGGCTAATTCTCCGCTTTTGTCGCCTCTGACTAATCTATCCAAATACTGACCACCATAATTAGCTCCAGTGAATGCTAAAGCTGCAATAACTCCACCTACGACCACGCTAGCGATATATATTAGAAAATCACAGGGATTTTCATACCGTAGGTAGGTACTTTTCCTTCTGTAGGTAATTTCTTAGCATAATGGCCCCGCATACGGCAGCGGTCATCTTAGCAAAGTTACTCAGGTTTTTACTTGGGTCCTCAGTAAGGTCCTCCTTTAGGACTTTCTTACCTACCCAGCCAATACCGGCGATGATGGAGGTTGTGATAGCAGCTTCTTGGACGGCGTCAATTAATTTGGTTGACATTATATTACAAAGCGAGAAGGTTACTCCATTTCAGGGATTTTGCTTCTAGGCTCCGTAGGCGTGTAATGCGCTGGCTCCAACTTTACTTTTGGCTTCGTAGCCCGCCATTGTAAGTAGAGGCTGCCTGCTGCTATAGCAACTCCCAACGCGCCAATGACGTACCCAGGATTAATAAAGGATTCCTCTTCTTTCTCCTCCACCTTTTCTTCTTTTTTGGCTTTGTTCTTCCTGTTCATCTCCGCGAGCTTCTTACCGGCAGCGACTCTGCCTGGAGATTTAGCCTTGGTAATCTTGGTATCTTCTACGGGAGCCTTTTCTGGTTGTTCTTCGGTGCCACTCATCTTATATTAAGGGACTTGAAGGACTTGACAAGTAATTTGATGACGACTTGACAATGACTTAATAATGACTTGACTAAGTACTTACGGTGACTTGACTAAGTACTTACGAATGACTTGACTAAGTACTTACGGTGACTTGACTAAGTACTTACGAATGACTTAACTAAGTACTTGAGGCGACTTGATCAGGTACCTCAGTAAGTGCTGCCTGGAAGACCTTTTCAACGTCTCTGTCCTTCTTGAAGTCCTTCCAAGAGGCACCAAAGGTGCCCGCAAGTTCCTTCAAGTCGACGTGCTGAGCTACGTGAAGTGCCGCAGAGGCGACTGCCATTAACTTACCGCACTTCAAAGACAACCACCCACAGGTTATCTTAAGTTCTTGAGCAATAACGTAGTCCTCGCTTATGTCCTTCCGCAGTTGCTCCACGTCGTCTATGGGCAGTGCAAGTCCAAGCAATTTAGTGGCAAGTCGGATAGCGGAGTCTGCTACGGCATCCGTGGTCTTACTTGCAAGGGCAGCCTCGTACCTCTTATGGAACTTCTTAACCTCCTCTTCTGACAACTTATTAACCTGCTCATGGGTAAGTTCTCTGCCTATCATTTCTTTACACTTCCCAGAAGACACAAGAATGTTAAGTTGTTCCTTGAGGTTACTTTCATCTAACTGCGTGGGGACTTCATCTAAGAGCTGCTCAATGTCCATATACATTAGGAATCAAAGACTTTAAAGATCTGCGATCTTTATGGAATACGGAAACCTCAAAGAGAAGATCATTTTGGAATGTTGGTGCGTTTTTAAATGCCGCATGTATTCATGCAACTGTTCCTTGCTTATCTCACCGCCGTAGTCGCTTAAGATGGTTTCCAGATCAGACTTACTGGGCGTGTAGAAGACGACAAGTGAACCTATGTTTTCCCTGAAGGGCTTAGAGACACTGGTAAGCTGCTGGGAAAGCAACCAAACGCTAATATTGTCGTGTCTGCCGCTAAAGGCGAGTTTAACGAGCTCGGAAGTGCGTCTTTTTACGTCGTCCCCGCAGGCGATGTCATCCAGTATGAGCAAGGTTTGCGTATCTTTAGGGAATTGCTTATGCCAGAACTTAAGATGGCTGGATAACTCGTTAGGATCCAGTATGTCCACAAAGAAGTCGTCGTCTTTCACTCCTATGCCTTCCCAGGTGCGGTTATTCACGTAGGTGGGGCATAATAGCACGATGTAGTCGAAGCGGTATCTAAAGGGTCCTAATAGCTGCTCTACCACGAACTGGGTCTTTCCGCAGCCGGTGGGTCCTACTATCAGAGCATTGCAGGGAATATGGTTCGGATCCATTATATATACGATGGACCCAGTGGACGCAGTAAGAAGGATTGCCACCGACGCAAAAGATAAAAGAGACACCATAGAAATGCAAAGGGAGGAGATCGATCGGTTGAAAGAGCGCGTGCAGGAATTGTACGATGAAATGTGCGGTCTGAAGCGCGCAGAAAGGTTTGGTGCGCTTTTGACGATGGCCGGTTGGGCAAAAGAGTCCGTTAAGGACTTCATGCGATATCCCCTGTAGAATGTTAACAATAAGGTTAAATCTTTGTTAAGTATATGCTATTCAAAAGGTGTCTTAGAATGTTAACAATAAGGTTAAATCTTTGTTAAGTATATGTGGAAACTATTTAAAAAGTGTCTTAGAATGTTGACAATAAGGCTAAATCTTTGTTAAGGATGTGCTATTTAAAAAGTGTCTTAGAATGTTAACAATAAGGTTAAATCTTTGTTAAGTATATGTGGAAAGCCCGTAATGGTTAGTAGGCGGCTTAAAATAGTAAAGTAGGGTTCGCGCAAAGAGTCTCAAATCCCATTTTTATTTATATTTATTATTATTAAGAATAATTAAGGATATTTAATAATAATAAATAAAAATAAGAACCCCTTTGAAGGGCACGTCTTAACAAAGATTTAACCTAAACGTCAACATTCTGAGACACTCTTCGAAATAGTTTCCAGGCATCCTTAACAAAGATTTAACCTAAACGTCAACATTCTGAGACACTCTTTGAAATAGCCGTTAAGGACTTCATGCGGTATCCCTTATAGTGGTTATTAAATCCTTATTATATATGGAGTGTGAGCGGTGTAACAAGGAGTTCAGCAGCAAGCAAATGTTAAAATACCACCTGGAAAAGAAGGTATGCGCTAAGAAGGCACGCGAAAGGCGTTGTAAGGAGTGTAATCGCCTCTTTAGCAGCGCGCAGATGTTGGATTACCACGTGGATAACCGCGTTTGTCTAAAGAACGTATGTGAGCGCTGCGAGGAGGACAAGAACGACGAATGGCATCGACATCGGTGCCGCGGCAATTACGACCTGCTGAGCGTGGCTTGCGAGGAGCACGGCGACGTTGCTGCACGATGTTGCCCAAAGGAAACCCAAAGGAAGTTAACGCGCCGGAAGAAGAAAATTGACCAGCGCTTTGCGGAGTTTGACTGCGTCGAAGGCGTAAGGTGGGAGGATAGAGAACATTGGGAGGCAACTTGTGAGCGCTGCGGCTGTCAAAGAAGTGACCAACATGTTTGGCAGTGCCTCTACGACGGCCAAGGCGGTTTCAAGGAGTACTTAGATCGCTTCGAAGCTTGGCATGCCGGCAATGAGGCGGCAAGGAAAGCCCGTAATGATTAGTAGGCGGCTTAAGATAGTAAAGTAGGGTTTGTGCAAAGAGTCTCAAATCCCATTCTTATTTTTATTTATTATTATTAAGGATAATGAATAATAATAAATAAAAATAAAGACCCCTTTTAAGGGCGCTTGCATAATCTAATAATAATAAATAAAGATAAGAACCCCTTTTAAAGGTATATGCTAGCCTACGCAGCTGCCTTTCTGGGAGGCATTCTAATTACCCTTTCAATATATGGACTGTATTACTTGCGAACTACCTGCCGACTGCATTACCCCTCGTAAGCCACCGATACCCAAACCGCGTAAAAAATACACCTGCCTTCATTGCGACAGGGTATTCTCCGAAGGATCCTTTGTGGGACATTGGTGCTCCGCGGATCCTAAAGCGCAGCGGACTTTAGCAGACGCGCTTAACTACAAAGAGGAGATGGAGTGACTCTTCTTTCAATGTCAAACTTCCATCGGCCATTTACCTTGCCATGGCTGCGTAAGTGGGTGAATTCCTCGCCCTGAATTACGTACCGCACGCAATCCGGCGCCCAAAGGGAATATTCCTTACCTTCTAAGTCTTTGAGGACTAACCGTAAACGGTCGATGTCTTCGAAGACGACGTAATTTTTTATTTCGTATGCTTTACCGCAAATCAGGTCACGCCAGTGTATTTGGTTGACGATCATTATATCTATGAAATATTCTTAAATGCGTTGCCCTTGTCTCCGTAGTCTTGAAGCGTTTGCAGCACCACCGACAGGGAATACGGATGCCTTCCGCGTAGTTGCTAAGGGCACGACAGATGACGTCATAATCGTTGCTAACCATGGCCAGGTAACCATTCGCGTCATACTGCGAAATTATCTTGCGTTGGTCTGCGGAGAGTATGCCATTTCCTTTCGGCGTCTTTAATTCGATGCAAAGCCCTTCATACCTTAAATGCGCGTTCAGTATTAAGAGGTCGGGTTGACCCCTTTGATAACCCTTCTGCCAGCATTTTATGCGTTTGCTGTCAGAATCCTGCAATTCCCCTAAGCCGGGCGCTATGAGCATCTGTGGGTAGAAGCGGCGTATGTAGTCCACGACTTTCTTATGCAGGTCAAACTCATTTTCCATTTTGAAGACTAACTTGTTAGGACTATCGAACCGCCTTTCTATTTCATACTTACCTGTCTTTCTCAACGCGGGAAGAACGTCCTCGAGGACCCAATCCTGGAATGTCTCTGCCGTTGGCATCTTAGAGCTAAATATTAGTTGATACAACCCAGATTCGGTTACGTACAGGGAATTAGGCTGTGAATACGAGGGGAGGCGATTCACCTCCACTCTAAGTTCGCTAAGCTTTACCTTATACTTTTCACGAACATGCACCTTAATTGCATCTTTTGGGCGTTCGTAACCCAACGCAGCCGCCACTTCCTTTGCTTTGAAGTATAGTTTATCGCCTTGCACTATGCATTGCAGTTTGGTTTCGTTGTTTTCGAATACGCGAAGCATTATATACCAACGATATTTTTTTATCAAAAGGATGAGCGAGTGGATCAATAGGCAACGCTCTTTAGCTGATTCATTTCTACGCTCAGTTGCGCGTCAGACACGACGAAGACGTAGCAGTTTATCTTGTCGCCGTCGCCGGCACTGGCGTTTTTGGTGCACTTGATCTCCAATGTTATGCCATCCTGCGTATTTACTAGACGTAAACCCTGACCATGCAGGTCTTCGTCGTTAATGGTGCGCATATCAATCCACAGCGCATACTTATCCTTAAAGAATTCCTCGGGGCTAATTTGGTCGCCAAACTTGCGCATGGCCTCTCTGTACACGTCTGCGGGCTTTATCCCCTGTGAGTAAACCTTGTTTGGAACGCCGTTTATGTTGACCCCTACGTTAGTAATGTTGGGGTTGTGAAAGGCCTCGGAGTTGCGCTTACCAGCCTCATAGGGTTTGGCAAACACCAGCATCAACCCCGTCAAACTACGTCTAGGGAGGTTAATGCTTTGGTTGATAACCTCATCCGTCTTATCCAAGAAGCTAAACGTCTTATACATCACTACGTGGTCGTAAAGGAATGCCTTTCCGGAGCTGTATTCCATGCCAGCGCTACGGGCCAGCTCTTCGCTGTATACCGTTTCGTACTGTAGCTCTAAGTTGGTGATAGAATAAGGATCAACGGCCCCGCTAATTGCGCTGTCCATGCCTCCAATGACGTTCGTAGTGTCCGCCAAGGTTACTTCAAACTGTAACTCGGATAACTGCCTGGGGTAGTACACACCATGACTCGTAATTACTTCGAAATCCAAAGGGATAACGTACTTGCTACCATAGGCGGTCTTTACCCTTGTTGCGTCTGCTACTGCGGTTGCTCCGCCGGAGTCCGTAGGCGCCGGGTTGGTGTCGCTGCGAAGCTTACGAAGAATAACGCTTCCAATTCCCTGCTCTATCTTTTGTGCACGGTCGAAGGCTGTTAGCCACAGATCCTTATACGTGGTGTACAAATCGTACCTATTCAAATCCAAGAGGGATTCCCCTGCGAACTTGATTCTCATCTTAGAAACGAGGTTCCTACCCACGTTATTGACGGTATAGCGCTTGTCCTTGGTGCTTGGTTGTATTGCTAGGTCAAACCTTAAAGCCAAGGTACCAGGAACCAATACTAGGTTATCCGTTAGACGGGGCACGCCTACGTACAAGGTTTCTCCTGGCTTTGCGCTAGAAGGTGTGAATGTGACCCGGTGAAAGGTGCGTTCTGCTTTCAGTCCGCCAACCTGCTTAGGTAATACGTTGGGATTTAACTTTGAGCTTATCATATATAATGGAAGTAGAAGGAACGGATTTTGATCCCCTTACCGAAGAAGGTCAAGTAGACATTAACGACGACGAGTATGAGTCTTTGCTTCCTGATGACAACGTGGATAAACGAGGCCTCTTTAGTAAGTTACTTAACAGGTATGGCAGTAGATTCCGCGATGCTATGCGCTCCTTAAGGGAAAAGTATAAGTCCAAGAATCCATACAAGCCTATTCCGGAATATCTACAAATGGATGACTTGGTCCCTGAAGCCCCCGACGCCCAATGGCTTCAAAGAGTCCAAGAACAAATGGACGAATCCATAGGCAAAGACCAGCCGGACGACTTCGATAGGCTAAGGGAGTTATTGCCCGATTGGGATCCTAAAAAAGCAATAATGGTGTTTGACGAAGATGAGGAATATGGTAAGGAAATAATTCTTGGTAGGCTCCCAAAAAGCGGCTCTAAGATTTACTTAATTAGAGATGAGCGGGGGAATTTCTTTCCCGACCCCAAGATTCCTAAAACGTTAAGGCGGGCCATTGGAAGTCCTAACTTAGCAATACAGGAGCAAATGTCTGAGGAGCAGATAAACGTCGGCAGGCAAAGGTTCTTTGGCGCCCTTGCAAATCTACCACCTGAAGCAGGTGGAAAGAGCGAAGACCAAAAAGTCATGCAACTTCGAAATGCAAGGGAAGAAATCCAAAGCCTAACTGCGGAAATAGAAAGGCAAAACGAGGAAATCTCTGACCTGGAGCAGGGAAAGGTAGCAGAAGTAGCCTCCCTTAAAAGGGAAAAGGACGCTGAAATAACAAGGCTTGTGGACAGAATTAAGGACTTAACGTATGACCGCGGGGGAGACCCACGAGAATTAACTAGGGAATTACAAGCCGTAAAAGAGGAAAGGGACGTAATGAATGGAAGATATGCGGCCCTCATGGAAAGGCTCGACGAAGCTAAGGCAGACCGAAGGGGAACATTTCAGGCCCTTCAGGACGCCATAAGAGGCTTAGATGAAAGGGACGAAGAACTCATGGAGTCCTCCAACACCCTGCTTAGAGTCGAGCAACACAAAATGCAGTTGTTGGATGAAGTCGCCCATAAAGATGAGCAAATCCGACAATTAAGTGGCGCCGTCGAAGACTTAGAGCACCACGCCAACACACAACGGGAAATAATAGCTGAGCAAGCGCGCCCCGAAGAAGAGCGGGTAGCTGCGCAAAGGGAATTGGAGGAAACCCTGGAAAGGCTTGAGGAGGCAAGGACGAGGCTTGCTACCGCAGAGCGGCAGCGGGGGGCCACCACTACTAAACAAAAAGTAAAGACGGTAATGAAGTACCTCTTAAAAATTGGCGTGCCGTTGGCATTTGCGGGCGGTATTGCTGGTGCGGTGGTTGCTATTATGGATGCAATTGGGGGCGCGGGTGCGGCTGCGAAGGCAATGGGAAAGAAGGTGGGTAACGAAATGTCTAAGATGGGTAAGAAGTTTGGTAATGGGTTAACGGAATTGGGTAAAAAAATGGCAGCAAGCATTCCGGGCTTGCTTGGTAGCACCTTAGGTTTGGTACTGAAGACCGGCGGCGAACTGCTAAAGTTTGTGGGCAACAACATTTGGATCTTGGTCGTCGCTATTGGAGTGGTACTCCTGAAGAAGATGAAGGGTTAATCTTATCCTCGTGTATTACTGGGGGCTTATCGTCGTCAGGCATCCGAGGCGTCCTCGACTGGGGATAAGTAAAGATAGCATTCGCGCCGCCTTGATAATGCGGAACTAGCGGCAGCACGCTCATGGTGCTAATGGGCTTATGATTCCAAATAGCATTCGTTGGAGGATCTTTTGACGGGGCGGCATTTATTTGAACGCGACCCAGCTCGCCGGCGTTAGCACCCCCTGACGGCATCTTATCACTAGGGCGAATCTGTAACTTCGCATATTGACAATTAGCTATCATGTGAAAAGTTACTGGCGTTAAGTCTTTTGCGGAAACTCTGTTAGCTTCAAATGTGAAGTGGGTTGAGTTCCTATCGTTATCTTTTTTTCTGTAAGGCTGTAATGGTTGATTACTCTCATCAACGATCCTAAACCCAACATTACATGACCACCCCGTTGAAATACTAATAGTACACATGATTAATCCCAGGCCTCCAACCTTTACCCACAGCCCGGTATCAAACCATTTATCATTCACGTAGTCCTCCTCCCCAAAGTAATAAAGGAACCAATCTTCCTTCGCATGTGGATTCATATATTTAAAGACTAAGCACCGTAAGAGTGCTGATGCTCTTGTGATTATAAGCGTAATCTCTTTGATCCTCCATGCTATTTACCGCGACATTTCCCGTATCATCTACTCTTATCTGCAGCTTTACCTTTCCGTGGCAATCGGTAACCATGTGGAAAGTCCAAACGGAATGATTTTCGGCACTATTCGTTGGCGGCTCTACGGAGAAATGTACAGGCTCCCTGTTGTTTGTCTTATTTCTCATAGGCTGCAGTACGCCATTCTCATCCAGGAACCTAAAGCCGACGTTGGCGTGACTGCTCGTGCCAATGCAAATACTACAAAGGATTAACTTCTTTCCCGAGTAGTTCAAATTCACGGACATGCCCGTGACATCAACCCAAGATGCCAGGGTGTATTTTTTCTCGCCTGTGTAAGTCGTATAAACACAATCTACTCCAGCTACGTAGGGGTTGTTCATCGCCATATATAATAGCTCAGACCAACGCCTGCGGCGGCTAAGCCGGCTTTTAGTAAGTTATGGTCATATTCCTCAGGTATCGCAGGCATAACCTTCTTTAATGGTTTCTTAACTACGGGTAGCTTCGTTTCGTGTGACTTTTTTGGCTTCTCTACGAAGTGAGGAATGTTCCTAAGAGTGTCAGAGTTCACGTCGTTCACCCCAAACTTCATATCCTTAGTAGCTCGTTGAAGTTTGTTGTTGTATCCTACTACAGAGCCAGTATTTATAGATAAATTACTGGGCATTAACCAACAACCCGGGGCTACTGCATAGTCCAACCTTGCCTTAGAATTTTGTATAGCTAGTTGGTAACGCTGTACGCCCTTGCTAATGTCGCCCTCCAAGATTGAACTTTCGAATAGAATCAAAGCTTCGGCTCGCGTTTCTTCTGCGGCGCCCGTATTTCCGATTATGCTGGATCGGGTGTTTACCTGAGCTCCCAAAATGGAATACACGTAAGCTTCTATGCTGCGGTTCAAACGGGCAAGGCCGGCTCTAGTTAGTCCTTTACCTTCTGGGGGTATAAAGTTAAGATATTGCTTCGTTTGCACGTCGTTGGTAATCTTAATAATCAGTGGATTAGCCCCGGCATACTTACCACCCTCGTCTTTGAACAAAGGTCCATCGCGGACTTGCTTGGTATCCTTAACTGGACCCTCCAACCACCACCACTCATTCTTCAAATGATAATGGGTTTCTGGGTGGGAAGCCATGGTCCATTGTAAATTCAACGCGTGGACTTCCTTATCACTTAGCTCGTGTCCGCCAATCCCCCATTAAGCCCAAATGTGCCCCAAACCATTGTTAGCACCCGCGGTACACCTGAAATCCTTCCCTACAACACCGAACTCCTTACAAAGTCGGTCGTAAGCAGGAACGTTGTATTTATTATCTCTTGGATAAAACGTGGCATCTCCCGGCAGCGCAATAACACCCATTTCATGCAGTATTCTTCTAACCGTGAAGTGAAAATGAAACATAAATATTGAATTCTTCATGAAGTTTGCACTTACACCACAGCCGCTAGTGGCACACCAAACCGCAAAGTTCAGCTGCTGCGGCCAATAACGCATGTTAGGACCACTTAACCATTCATGAGATTCCTTAGCGGTGGTATGAACAATGGGCACGTTTTTGAAGATATCTCGCACCTTTAACGGAAAGGAATGCTTGTTAGAGATCCGCATGTTCAGCGTTAGGTCCAAGCTTGGGTGTTTATCAAATGAAACTGCGGGTATCGGATAAGTACTGGTACCCAGCAATAATTCCTTTGACCAACCTTGCACGGGTTTAGGCTTAGGATGCTTCAGTTGAGAGTCTATCTGATCGACCAGCGTAGGTTTCAAATCCTCATTGCTGTACATTCTGGAGCCGTTAAAGTAAATCTCATCGGGTCTTCTTTCGAACTTACTAGGGTCTGCATGTGGAAACATCTTCCTAAAGGCCTTCCAATTCCAGTAATCTCGATTATCGTGATGTGGCTGCTCCTCAATATCATTCCCAAAAGCGTCGTACATTAGTATATATAATGGATGTTATACCATCAGCACCTCAGTTGTACCCAGATGTTCCCAATTATCACACTACGGCACCAATAACGGATGCTGAAAACTTTCGTCTGAATAAAGCGAACTTAATCCTGGCTTACTTGGAAGGGCAGACAAAACACTACGAAAAAGTTAGGAAGAAATACGTCAGAGCCCGGAGTACGCTACATAAGATTGCGATAACTTCAGGATCCATATCTGTTGTGTTAACGGGCTCTGGCGTTGCTACTTCGCTTACCGGACCGGGAATAATCGTTGGAGTTCCTTTGGCCGGCGTTGGGGCAGCCTGTGGTATTATTTCTGCTGTTGCTACGGGTATTATGAAGCAGTTGTCAAGCAAAATATCCAAGCATGACACGACAATAGCTCTGTCAAGGGCTAAAGTAAATACAATTACCGATCTTGTCTCAAAGGCTTTGCGTGACAGAAAGATAGACGACGTAGAATTCTCGCTTATTCTGGCCGAAGAGGAAAAGTACGAGAAATTAAAGTCGGACATAAGGAATAAAAAAACAGTCGTAAAAGATCTTTCCGAGGAATCTCGCAAAAAGATCTACCAGGAGGCGAAAGAAGAGCTTCAAAGAAAGCTTGCTCAGTAAATATCGTGACGGGATTCTATTTACATATCGAACGTCAGTCTAGAAATTACGCGTAATATAAATTCAGTGAATTATTACGCGTAATATAAATTCAGTGAATTATTACGCGTAATATAAATTCAGTGAATTATTACGCGTAATATGAATTATTTGGCGAATTATTACGCGTAATATGAATTATTTGGCAAATTATTACGCGTAATATAAATTCAGTGAATTATTACGCGTAATATGAATTATTTGGCGAATTATTACGCGTAATATAAATTATTTGCATGACCTTATTTGGCAAATTATTACGCATAATATAAATACACGTAATATGTAATATGTTATTGTCGCCTCGGAATCCATCCTAACAGGGGTTGGTTGGGGTCTATTTTGTAAAATATTTCGTAAATTACGTCAGGATAATAAGGAATATCCTTATCCAGCCGACAAAACATCCACTCGGCTCTGCTCATATCAGAAACCTCAGGAATAGACTTACCGGTAATTTCAGACAAAAGATAGGGAATAGCTTTGTAATATTTCCCTAGTCTTAATTTTTTCAATGTCTTCCGTAGACTTTGCGGGGTTGTCTCTTCTAAGTGGTCTATGATTTTCTTCCTTACTTCGTCGCTTAAATATACCGGATGTAAACCTTGGATATGACTCATCCAGTCCCTGAAGTATTTTATTCTCTTATATGGGGTCTTCTTACGACCTCCATTGGCGTAATACTGCTCTCTGGTAGCATTCGGTACGGCATTACGAATATTCTTACCACACTCGTAACACTGTGCTGACGTGTCGTCTTCTATTTGCATTTTCTTACCACAACACCAGAAACCCCGAGGCTTGGGTATGTTAACTTTGGATCTTAGGCAAATTATACAGAAGTCATTGGTGAACTTTTTACATTCATGCATATATAAGACAAATATTCCCAACTTTCGCGCAACATGTAACGGGACACGGGTAATTCCCGCGGGGGACGCTAGTGCGTAAACACGGGTAATTCCCGGGCGATTCCGAATGGTGACCGCGAGTCCCCCTTACTGCTGCTAGGTTTTATCAGTCCAGGTTTCATCAGTCCAGGTTTCATCAGTGCAGGTTATTATCGGTCCAGGTTCTATCAGTCCAGGTATCATCAGTCCAGGTATCATCAGTCCAGGTATCATCAGTGCAGGTTTTATCAGTCCAGGTTTTATCAGTCCTGGTTTTATCGGTCCAGGTTCTATCAGTCCAGGTTTTGTCAGTCCAGGTTTTATCAGTCCAGGTTTTATCAGTCCAGGTTTTATCAGTGCAGGTTTTATCAGTGCAGGTTTTATCAGTGCAGGTTTTATCAGTGCAGGTTTTATCAGTCCAGGTTTTATCAGTCCAGGTTTTATCAGTGCAGGTTTTATCAGTCCAGGTTTTATCAGTCCAGGTTTTATCAGTCCAGGTTTCATCAGTCCAGGTTTCATCAGTGCAGGTTATTATCGGTCCAGGTTCTATCAGTCCAGGTATCATCAGTCCAGGTATCATCAGTGCAGGTTTTATCAGTTCAGGTTTTATCAGTCCTGGTTTTATCGGTCCAGGTTCTATCAGTCCAGGTTTTATCAGTCCAGGTTTTATCAGTCCAGGTTTTATCAGTCCAGCTTTTGTCAGTCCTGGTTTTGTCAGTCCTGGTTTTGTCAGTCCTGGTTTCATCAGTCCTGGTTTTATCAGTCCTGGTTTTATCAGTCCTGGTTTTATCAGTCCTGGTTTTATCAGTCCTGGTTTTATCAGTCCAGCTTTTGTCAGTCCTGGTTTTGTCAGTCCAAGTTTTGACAGTCCTGGTTTTATCAGTCCAGGTTTTATCAGTTCAGGTTTTATCAGTCCAGGTTTTGACAGTCCTGGTTTTATCAGTCCAGGTTTTATCAGTCCAGGTTTTGTCAGTCCAGGTTTTGTTAGTCGACATTTTAAAGCTTTAAATGGCGAAAAAAATCACAAAAAATCTGGGATAAACTTCAAATACGGCAAGCTTACCAAATATAAATATAGAAACAGATAGCCACAAAAAACGACGACTTTGTATGGGAGAAAGCTTGATGTCCACTCACCTTTGCATTCGAAGGTGTTATATTTCATCACACAAATGGTATCAGTACCACAATATTTGTCACTGCACGTCGCCACAGACCGACTATCATGCACCGAATAAGTGCCTTCTTCATTGTAAACCAAGTCAACAGGATTGGACAAGTGACTGCCTTTGTTCAACTCGCATCTTTGGCTCCTGTCATAGAAATTCATGCTATGGCAATCCGTGGTAGATGCACGTTTATCGTAGCATTCTTGGTAGTTCTTCACCGTTGTTGATGACAGAACATGGTGCTTGAGTATGAAGTTCGTTTGTGTGTACGTTGAAGGACAATCAAGGCACCAGATGTCATGCAGGATGGAATGGAAGAGACATCAGCAGGCCAAGGACGGAGTACATCATTGATGGTACGTTGTATGAGCTACTGTCTGGATGCTAAAGGTGGAAATAAAATCTATGATCATGATAATTTATATTTTTATATTTTATATTATTTAAAAAATGTCTTTTATCTTCTTTTTTTTCTTTTCTTTTTTTGAAAGAACCACCTGTGTATTTATACTAAAACAATTATTTGCCTCAGCCTCAGTGAAGCTCAAAGACTCGCGTCTCGGTAAATATTCCCCCAGTTTGAAATGATACTTGAGAGGGACCAATAGTGTGCTATACTCTTTGAGCCAGAAATGTGATTTTTTTTTTTGTACTTTAACTACTACCAAACAGCTCTAAGAGAAACCTACAACATTGATGACTGCAGTAGACTGTCTGCATCAAATGAAGCAAAGGACTCTCATTAGCAAAAAAAATTTTCTCCTGTAAATAAGTTAATGTTCAATAATTTAATGTCATTTTATTCATGGGACCGTCGTAATAGACCCTTTTCACGTTCCAAATTACCGCTGTGTTTCTTGATTACAGACTCATTTGCTCAGGCTAAGCCTCGAATCAGTGTCTAATTACTCGCAAATACCAACGGTAAAGTAAACAATGCACAAGTTCAACAATACGAACACTTTGAAATTTGACGGACCTTGACTGGAAAACTTCACAAAATCGAGGTTTAGCCTAAGCAAATGAGTCTGTAATCAAGAAACACAGCGGTAATTTGGAACTCGAAAAGGGTCCGGGGGAAACCTGTGACGGTATCCCTTACCTCTCATCTGCTTGTAATTTGTTTATATTTTTCATTTTTTAAAACCAGGGGTGGATCCAGGGTAGTTTACGTGATTTCCGTAAACTACTCAATTTTTTTCAAAGCTACACACTTCTTTCTAAATAATGACAAAATATGTGTATTACATTATTCTAGGAACTACTAGAAACAACTCACTTGTTTGTTTTTCAGTTAATTATTTTAATTATTCAGTTAATTATTTTTCTTTAAAAAGAAAAGTCAAACAAAAATGAGTAACTCGTCATTTCTGCCGATTTCTTACCGATTCCCGCAAAAAATTTCGGGTTTCGGATATCTCCGTCGGTACGCATCGGAATGCTATCGGAAAACGATCGGAAAACAGCCTTTGTCAAATAGAACCTCAGGGAGTGAGCGTGCGTAGTTGTAGAGCTAGGCCGGTGTGATGATCGTAAACTACTCAAAGACTTCTCTGATTGGCTGGAAACACATCGATTGTTTTGGAAACCACTCAAGCCCTTTTCTGATTGGCTATCTACTTTGCAAACTACCTCATAAACTACCAGCAAAACTATAAAAAGCTAGGCCTACCCCCGTTGGGTCTCTTTCGTTCTTATGATTAGAGTCATAGACTTGCTCAGTGTAGTTTGAACGAAGGATTTAATATTCTACAATGCGTGGCTACCCGATTTGCAGGAGAGAGGACTGTTCTCCTTTCGACATTGGCTTGTACTTTAAAGAAATTGGCTCTTCATCACCACAAGATAAGCTGGGGTTCATTGAGAATGTGTGGAAACCAGGTGAGATTTTTGATTTCCCAGTGTCAATAGAAAATAGAAAGCCTCGTAAGTTTGTCTTTGAATGGCTTAGAAGATATCCCTGCCTTGCATACTCTAAATATCTCGATGGAGCATTTTGTTTTCCCTGTGTTTTGTTTGGAGTAGAATCTGGTAGAAATGCTCATAAATTAGACAAGTTGTTGAAGTACCCACTCACATGTTGGACTACAGCGGCTTCGAGACTTACAAAACACGCCAGCGGTAAATGTGAGATGCACAATTTTGCTGTAATTGCCATGGATAATTTTTTGAAAACAATGAGGCAGCAAGCGGTCCCAGTAGATCAGCAGTTGAATAATATTGTTCAACAGCAAATCGATAGAAATAGGACGGTCCTTAAGAGCGACTGTCTGTAAGGGTCGAGAACCTGATTTCAGCGACCACTTGGTCAAATTCTTCATACTTTGCCTGAAGATACCCTTGGATGGACCATTTACAAAAATCATATTAAAAGGTTCCAGCGGATTTTTATTTTTGAGAAAATCCCAAAAGAGTGAAATGGTCGCCAAGCGCCGGTTTTCGGCTTCGATAATCGTCCCAAGGATACCCCAAGAACAAATGGTCGCTGTGGCTACAAAATTCGCCCAATCGAGCTGAAACTTTTCACAAACCTAGGATAACATTTCAGCTTTTAAACTAGCTATAAAACTTTGCTGTATCTGGAAGGAATTATTTATTATATGTCGAAATACTAACGGTACTGAAAAATTACCGAAAGAAAGGAGCTATGTTTATCGAGCAAAAGCATTTACTGGTACCTAATTTTCTTGGGAATAAAATTGATTTCCTTAAAGATAAGCTATTAAAGTTAAACTGTACCAAATTTGAAGCTCAAATCGAAGTATTTCTCAAGTTATTGCTTTTCAAAACATTGTTTATTTCTTACTGGTTTAAGGGTCAAATGTCAACAAACTACAACTTCAAAGATTCCAGTTAATGCCGGAGTCGAATTGAATGCTTTATTACATGCATGGAAATTGCACTATCAAAAGACCGAGTTTTCATAGCTATCCATTTTACATTCTGTTACTTTTTGAATGCTAGCGCTGTTTTTAGATATTTCTTTCAGTTTAGGTAGTTTTTTGCCGAAAGTTCCCGTCGCTGGCACTGAGTAAAATTAAACAAACACGTAAACATTTACCTGAATTAATTGTCCTTCTGGCGTTACAAGATATCCACCTTCCATTGCATTACTTCTTGCCACTTCTGCCATTCTGAATCTTCAACATTACTATTGTTCTCAGTACCTTTTATTGATCTACTTTGAATATCTTGGAAAGAGCAAAACAATGGCCTTCTTAAAAGTCACAAACAGATGATGCCTATCTACAGTTTGTCGAGCCATCTAACGTAATTTTAAAATAAGTACACATATGAAGTCCTCGTAAATAATACAAGGTATCTTACAAAGGACACCATTAGTGAATGCTTAGTGAAAGCTATAGATTCGCAGTCCCAGAATTCGTTACGTAACGAATGTAGACATTTACGGCCTTATTAATGTGTAACACAATACCTGAATCGTGCTTGTGTGACAAAACAAACTAGGTATCAAATATATGTTTTCCAGTATTTCGTAACCTTTACTAGTAGTATTGTGGGCTGAATTTCGCAATCACATAGCATGAGTTTGTCTTAGACCAGATAATGGATTTTTGCGAGTATCGCACTCTTTTGGAGAAACTTTTTCCGAGGAATGATATTACTGTTTGCGGCCAGAGTACAGAATATCCTGGTCATCTGGATTTCATTCCGCTTGGGTCCTGTACAAGAGACGTACAGGGTCATCTGCGATCACTGCAACTTGCTGCTGACGAGGGGGTCGAGAGTGAGTTAAAACTTTTGCTAACTCGAGCAGGTAAGTAATTATTCCGAAAAGCTCATATTCTTAGGAAATATAATTTACGCTGCATATATCAAATGAATTTTTCAGGTGTTTTCTGTGTGGACGAGCAGCACAAAATACTAAGTATATGCCCGCGTCATAGAGCTGACTTTGGAATCCGGTGGCGGTCGAGAAGAACGAACTGCGCAGCCCCACAAAGTATTGCTACACACACAGCTAATGCGAAGGGGAGTCACCGCATCAACAGCAAGCAGTCTTGGTTGATCTTGAAGACCACAGGCATACTTATTTCCGTCGGATTACGTAAGTACTAATCCGCTTTAGTCATGAGGTTAGGGTTAGGGTTAGTTCCATGATGTGTGATGTAAATACTGTCAGGAAGGTTGGAGGGAGATATTTAGAACTATGCATGTTTCAATGCTCTTCTACTACAACTATGACTAGCTACACTGGTGCTCATTTTGTTCTAAATCTTTTGGACAGCAATATGCACCAAATGTCGAGAACATGTCAACAACAGAATAGTTGATGAAGACAAGACTTCTGCGGCGTCAATTGAGGTACGGAATTGTAATAAAATTCGTCAAATCTGTGTACCATACTAATGTGATTCCATAGGTCGCAGTTTCCGCTATTTGTGGAGGATTTTTGTCTACAAAAATTTTGACTGGGGGTGAAACGGGAAACCAAATAACTCCAATTAGTATATAAATTGATATTTTCCTAACGACTTCTTCTATAGCAGAGTGCAGAAGCAGTGCATTCCAGTGAGGACAGCGACAGCTCTAACAGCTTAAGCAAGACGTTTTCCAAGCTAAAAATATCAAGTCAGCAACATGATGATACTTTCCTCAGCCCTGAGAGTGGGAGTACTACCTCGAGTGATGATGCTGGTGCTCTTTCTCTAGATGAACCACGTGATAAACTGAATCGGTTTCTGGTTTCTCGGGGAGTTGCGCCCATCACACAACCATGGCTGGAGTTGGAGACTGTAAGTGCCACCACCAAGTGGCGTTATACTGCACGCGCGGTGGAGGTTGTCGCTGCGGTCCTTACAACCATCAGTCCAAATAATGCAGGAGCTCTGTGGCAGGAAATTGAATCTTCGACAGCAATATATAAAGCCCTTGGAATAGAAGAAATTTCTAATTCCTCGAGAGAATATCTCCAGGCCCTTGCAGAGGCATATAACAACGCAGAAAGTTGGGAGAGCAGAAGGCAGGTTCTTTCAATCATGACGGGAATTGCTAACTACAAGACAATAACATACTTCATTCCAACACTCTCCAGATACCGCTATACAATTGCTAACCTGCACCACTTGCAGTTCGGACGTGGAGCCCCAATCCAACATCACCCCACAATCCGAATGCGCGTAAACCGAGGACAACTCGATCACTTTTTATCATTTATCACAAGCCCTCACCTTATACAAGACTTACCATTTGGACAGAAACTGCTAACACTATCAACTGGTAGAAAGATCGAAGTGCCAAACGTTATACGAACTGTGGTACCCCAGCGAATAGTAAAGCAATACAAGGCGTACTGCGACGAAACAAGCTTCGAGCCATTCAGCGACCGCACCATGCTAAGAATCTTATCAGAATGTAAAGCATCTGTTCGTAAGTCCCTCCAGGGCCTGGATTACTTTGCCGCAGATGGTGCTCGAGCTTTTGATGATCTTATACAACTAGTACGCCAAGTAAGCGAGCACAGCTAGTTAGGCAAAGATTGGGAACGCCAGCATATCGACGCGCTGAAAACTGCTAAACTGTATCTAAAGAGCGATTTCAAGGTAGTAAAAACTTAACCACGTGTTCCTGTTATTTCAACCTTAAACTTCTTTAGAAGGATAACTGGTCTATTTTAGATGCATCCAAATTCTAAAATCTGTTGTCCAATATATTAATCATTATTATAAATTCCTTTATTAGGTCCACCTTAGTAATGCAGCAGAAGTTGCAGACCACTGTGTCGTGTACGCTCTGAGTGACAACAAAGAGTCCACACTGTGCGAGAAATGTGATCACAATCATGAGGAGATTTGTCACCAGTGTGAGAGTCTGAAGAACGTCTTGGAAGTTATTTCGAACGCGATATCTGAGGCATCTTACCCTAACGAAGACGAAAAGGATGAAGCAATCTACCTTGCTAATACCGCCATGCTTGCCATACAGTCTTGGAAATGTCACCTTCTACGCTCACTACGTCAAGACCAGGCTCGCCTAGATACCATCGACACTCTAGACAGAAACGCAGTTTTCATAGTCAATGACTGGGCTATGAAATTCCTGCCACAGCGATACCGGGAATCTCAGGCAGACTGGTTTGGCAAGCGTGGCATCTCCTGGCACATCTCCGTTGTTTATAGACGCGTGGAGGGGGTGCTTCAGTGGCAAACTTTTGTCCACGTCGTTCAGTCATGCAGCCAGGGGAGCTCACCGGTAATAGCGATCATCCAGCATGTCCTGTCTACACTCAAGAAGGAATATCCTGAAATCAATGATGCTTATTTACGTCAGGACAATGCTGCTTGCTATCACAGCGCTCCCACTATATTGTCATGCCAAAAGATAACAGCTAGCACTGGGGTAACCATCAAACGAGTGGATTTTAGTGACCCACAGGGTGGCAAAGGAGCTGCTGACCGGTTAGCTGCAACGTGTAAAGGTCACATCCGAGCCTTCATAAATGAGGGAAATGATGTCCTCAACTCGAACGACCTGAAGGATGCACTGCTCTCCCATGGTGGGATAACGGAGTGCGGGTGGTGGCTCTAGAAGCAATTCCCGAGTTCCCAGAAGTTGAGCAGAGCATTCCTGGAGTGACCAAATTCAATAACTTTGAATTTAGCAAAGACTACATCAGGTGTTGGCGTGCGTACAAGATAGGTGTCGGGAAGAAAATCAAGGTGGAGTCATCAAGCGGTAAGTAAAGCAATGCATCGAAGGTAGAGGGGGCTCTTTAATTATCAGTTTTGGAAGGACGCTTTTTTAAACGATTAAATTAAAAATAAATTAAAAGACAGAATAGAATGAAGCATCTGATTCCCCGGGTAGCGCTTTTACACTAAATAATGTGTTTGTATTTTTACAATGAAGGATCTCATATAGCCTGGTTGGATTCGCCGTTTTCCCCAGGAGATTTCCGAGCACTTGGTGGTAAAACAAAGGCACCGCCAGAGACAAGCGTCTTGCAGGAAAGTGAAGAGGTGAACACACAAGGTGTGAGTCCTAATTCTGGAGTGTTCTGCTGTCCGCAAGAAGGGTGCATTCGAGTGTTTCAGAGGGTGTCTGCTCTCGAAAAGCATCTCTCTCTCGAGAAGTGTGTACGACATGTAGAGAAACACACACTTCTCGATCTCGCCAAGATAGGATACAGTTCCAATCTCGACGAAGGCGTGGGAGTGGTGCCTACTATAACCATCCCAAAACAACAAGGTGCATCGTCGAATGATATCCATAAGGGCTGGGCTCTAAGATCTACTAAAAAATCATATCGTTTCAACGACAAACAAATATCATATATGAAAGCAAAGTTTCGCATCGGTCAAACAACAGGTCGAAAGCTGAACGCCGACTTAGTTGCGCGAGAGATGCGACGAGCTCGTGACGCAGACGGGAATCGTATGTTCAAGCTGTCAGAATTTTTGACGTTGCATCAAATTGCATCATATTTTTCTCGCCTGAGTGCTGCGTCTCGACAACAAGATCCCGATGAGGCTGACCTTCAAGCAGTCCAGGAGGAGATAAACTTTAGTAGTGTAAGGAAACATATTGAAGAAATTGACCAGCCACAACATCCACTTGTCTACGACCATACGACTTGTGCACGATGGATACGGAAGACAAGTTAAAAAGAACCTCAAGGTGCCTATGCTCCAACACATCTGCGAGCACTTGATCTTGACGTACCTCAGCGTCTGTGCGTCGCAAAGCGCCCTACCTTACACTTTGAAGGACTTCGTTAGCAAGTGCCCTTGTAAAAAGGACACGAACTGCTAGAGGATTTATTGTTCTTAAGTTTAGTTCTTAACAAGACTATTCTCGTGATAATCAATGCGACTACAAACGTGTACCGATATGATAAGGTAGCTGGATGGTGGGGGGGGTGGGGGGGTTGGAGGGGGGGGGGGGGGGGGGGGGGGGGTGGGTGGGAGGGGCGTCGGGGGGCGGC